>ML777432.1:330503-356253 GCA_009831015.1 Picea engelmannii | reverse complement strand
TGCCAGTCTTGTATAAATAAGAGGCTAGCGCCTCACTTCTAACACACAACTCACTTGCTCATTCTCTTATGAGGCAAGCTGCAATTACCAGTTGGAGAGAGGGAGAAGAGTGGCACATCTCTTGGAGAGGACTATCTGTATTGATTTGAGTTATCTATTGAACATTGTATAAGCTATTTATGATAAAGAAGTTTTTGCTGGGTTTTCTTCCCCTAGAGGGTTTCCCAAGATAAATGTTGTGTCTCTTGTGAATGTGTATTTCTCAGTGATCTTGTTCTTATGATGCTCTTATCTATTGAAATGCAAAGAACTATAATAATGGCATAAACATTAACAGAGGAGAGCGTTTTCATTTGCCATCACCGTTTTATTATGGAGTGGGGATTGATTCCCCTCAGCTGTGGGTGCATTTGCAAGTATGGGTAACAATTTCCAGTGTTATTTTTTGGTTTTTTAGGTTTTTGATAGGTCTTACATTACCCAATAGTTTTCCCTCGTCTTGCCAAGGGGAGAGTGTTTTCATTTGACATCATCAATTTATTGTGGAGTGGAGATTGATTCACACTCGTTGTTGGTGTATTTGCAGGTATGTGTAACAATTCCACCTCTTTATTTTGGTTTTTCAATTTTTTTATAGGTTTTGCAATGCCTATCAATTTTCCCCCTTTTTGTTGATTTTTAGCGGACAATTTATGTAGAAATTTAGAATCTAGATTCTAGATTTGTTTGTTTTATTTTTGAATGTTGATTTTAATTTTTTTCAAAAAAAATTGTGCCCTAGGTTCATTGCTATTTGGATTCTAAACTTTGAACTTTGAACTTTGAACACTTAACACTGAAAATGTCGAGAAATTTGGACCCTATGTGGGAATATGGTGAACCCAAGGGGGGGTTTAATAGACAAAGCTTGAATCGCAAGTTGCGTGGGAAGGATATGAGGATGAGAATCACCCGGTTGAAATACCACATTGCACAAATTTTGAGACATGAAGTGGAAATCTTCCCAAAAGCAAGCCCAAAAATCATTCATATTGCCAACAAATCACTTGTAGATATTGGTATAAGAAGAGATAATAGGGGAGCTATGAAAGTTGAGCATGGAAGGGGGCGGAAGAAGTGATAGTGTGGTTCTAGGATCCCGGGGGGGAAGAAGTGACAGTGTTTCTTTGGCCTCACCTTCCATAATGCCCTCAACAACCTCATATTTTTTTGTTCCTAGAACCACACTTGGTACACAACTTTCTATTAGGTCAATGGTTGAAATAAAGGAGAAGCAAGAAGCTGACAAGCTTGTGGGTAGGTGTTTTCTTTGGAGTGACATTCCTTTCAGCATCGCCAAAAACAACCCATTCTACCAATCTATGTTTGATGTTGTTGTTATTGTTGGCTCGTGGTACAAGGCCCCTACCTATGATGAGTTGAGAGGACCTATCCTTCAAAATGAAAACGTTGATTGCACTAGTAGATTGGAGGAGCTTAAGGCATCATGGGAAATCACTGGATGCATTGTAATGTCGGATGGTTGGACTAATCAGAAGTGCAGGACCCTTCTTAACTTCTTCGTTAATTGTCCCACGAGGACAATGTTTATTAAATCTGTTGATGCATCTACACATGTTAAAGATGCAACATTATTATGTGAGTTGTTGGATACGTTCATTCAGAAGGTGGGTCCACAGAATGTTGTCCAAGTCATAATGGACAATGTTGTTAATTATGTCGTTGTTGGTAGGTTGCTTATGCTAAGGTATCCTACCTTGTTTTGGACTCCTTATGTTGCACATTGCATTAATTTGATTTTAAAGGATATGGGAAAAATTCCTTATATCAAGGATATTGTTAAATCGACTAGGAGCATCACAAAATTTATATATAATCATGCATTTGTGTTTAGCTTGATGAGAAGATTCACAAATAACAGGGAGTTGGTGCGTCCTGCAATCACACATTTTGCCACTAGCTTCATATCTCTTCAGTCTCTCTATGCTTGTATGTGGGAGGTGAAGAGAATGTTCCTTTCAGATGAGTGACATGCTTTATCATTTAGTCGTAAACCAGAGGGGGAGGACATATGCGGGCCAGTGTCATAACAAGAGAGATTTTGGGCGAGAGTGGAGGAGGTGTGTGCCATTAGCAACCTTTGGTAAAGGTTCTTCAATTGGTTGATATAGACAAACCCACAATGGACCACTTGTATGAGACCATGGATAATGCCAAAGAATCCATCCGTGCCTATTATGAGGGCAAGGGGGATGATGGATTTGATAAACTATTGATATGAAGAGTGATTGATGAGCGATGGAACAATACACTCCATCACTCCATTCATGTTGCACGAATAACCTCAACCCCGCATTATCCTACTCCTGTGATTCTAGATTTGATGTTAAGGTTATGGATGGATTCCTCACGTGTTCAAAGGATGATGCCAAGTCCGCAAGAACGTGCAGATAGTTCTAAAGAAATGGAAATATATAGGATGGTCAGTGGAACATTTGGCTTTGACATGGCTATTCAGGACAGGAAGACCAAAATGCCAGGTAAGCTTCATTTTGTTTCAAATTTCAAGAACCAGAGCTAATTGTTGTGTAATGGCTTCAGTTTTGCGATTAAATCTTTGTGATAATCTTAATCTTTGCTATATCAATTAGTGTCTACAAGTAAAACATTTTAGATTGCTCTACTTGATTTATGGTTGTGTGGTGAGTAAGTAAATTGCAAGTGATGGTTGGAGAGGCTCTTGATTAGAATACCAACATTCATGTTCTGATTGGGACGGCACCTTCATATGTCTATCATTACAATGGTGAAGCCACACAAAGACTGTGATTCTTTGTTACATATAACAATACTAAAATCCAATAGATAATAGGTTTAGACCGTCCATTTATTTGACCAAAAGAATCAATGGCTATGTTAAAAGAGTTGTTGCACTTCCCCAACTAATTTCATTTCTCGGTCTCTTATAATTAGCAACTTGTCTCTATTCCTGTTCCAGATTGTTGCATTTGTGCCTAAGGACTATATGCCTTGTAGCATTTTGTTGTTGTTTAACAATTGATTGAACCTCCCAAACTTCTATTTAATCCTCAAGCAGCCATTTTGTAGTAGTTGGGTCACACTCTGGGCTATACACCCCTTGGACATGTCGAACGCATCACTAATTAGGACATATGCATCCAAGATAGGACGAGTCTCCTCCCTTTTGGTTGTACGGTAAGTTAAGCTAGCAAGTGACCAAAAAGCTTTATAAGAACTTGATCGTGCAACACTACTCTCATTGGCATTGGAACGTCCTACACTCAATAAAATGTGGTGGCATGTAGTTGCCCAATTTTTGTTTGTTGTTCTCTTCTAAATGTATGAAAATTCATATTAATATTGGCAATGTGACAACGTGCAAGGCATATTTGTTCCTTTGTAAATTGGTGGTATTGTTATCATTCCAGATAATTACTTTTGTAATTGAACTCTCGAGAAAACTATCTTAGTTGAGATTTGTATTGGTAAAGTGTTGGGTTCATAACAATGGCCAATCAGATTATTGCGTTGACTCGAGAAAACTATCTTAGTTGAGATTTGTATTGGTAAAGTGTTGGGTTCATAACAATGGCCAATCAGATTATTGCGTTGACTCGAGGAATATTAAAAGGGTTGGAGGCATTGTGACAATGCCCAACCAATCTGCAGTAGATAAGTAGAAGAAAAATTTTAATTGATTGTTGGTTTAAATGTGCACCTGAATCTATATATTCATGTGTCGATGTTGGCTAACATTGAAATTGAAGGAAACACCCCTCTTCCAAATTAATGCCAGAGATATATGCTACTAAGGCATTTCTACTCTTAACTATTGTTGGGGAATATTTCCTTTGAGTATTAGTATCCCATTCCTTGGATTATATTGGAGAAATATATAGATATCAATTAAATGTTGTAGCACTGTTTAAAGTTCCTGATGTAAGCAACATTGGGCCCTGACGACTTCCTTCTAGAAGCAATTGTATATTGATATCTGCATTGCCTTGTATTCAATCAAAGAGTCCATTGAAGACAACGTTGACCATTCTTGGGGTGATATATATGTTTGCATAACAATGGATATGGTTCTTTTTGATGTTTTGATTTGTATGAATACTTGGAAGGCTGAACTAGCATAGCACTCTTGAGCTACAGTTGGTTCTTGTACAATTAGAACCTAGCACTTTGTCACTCAACTCAACCTTACACCCCAGATTTGTAAGCAGTCTTGGTGGTTGGGAAAAACGTAAAAGGAAATAATCGAATGGATTCAATCCTAGACATAGTTCTACACAGACAAATCCAAAGGTTGATTGTTGTTGCAGATTTCACCAAAGACAAAGATCCCTGATAAACAACCCTGAATAGAGATTGCAGAGATCATGTAGCATTTCTACAAAGTATCTGTGTTGGTGAAGCGAGTGGGCTATGTTACCACTCAAATTATACTTAATGGTAAAAGCCTTAATCCACAAGGTACCACTCAAGGGGCAACTGTTAGGAAGGTCATCATTGTCACCTCAGTAACATATCCTCTTCACTTTAGGCTGGCTCTCCTCTGAATCAAGGGGGGTATCCCTAGTAGGAGTTACTAAGGCCAAGCAATGAGGTATGAGGTGATGTTGAGAGGCCATTCTGCATCTAATGACATTGATCTGGCAAACTTTTGGGCACTCCATCAAAGATAACTATTCCTGAAGCTAGGTCGCCCTCAAAATATGCAATGCAACCCTAAATCTAGGGTTGGGAATAATGTTGCAAACATCGTGTTGGCAAAAATACCACCGAGGATTTGGAAAAGAAAATATCAGTAACATCGGGGAAAATATTGGAAAATATCAACAAAATTAAAAAAATACAAAAATATTCATTTTTTTCAATTTTTTAAACATCTAAAGCAACAACAACATCAAATAAATGCATTGTCACATTAATATGAAAAGAGAATTGATATATAAGATGTCTAGTGATACATCACACATCAACACTGAATCATGTACTAAGTCCTAACTCCAAAGCCTCAAAATATCATCAAAAAATATAATAAATGTATCTCATCATCATGACTCATCTACAATGAAATCAGATAAATAAACTAGCGATTCCCTCTGCCCCTTTTATGGACAAAGGTAACGGCTCTAGTAATGTCTTTTCCTCTAGAGGAAGGCCATAGGGTTGACATTGGACTCTAACATCCTCTAGAAGAAGCAGAAGCTAGACTCCGACGTCCTCTACTGGTGCTACTACTAAGTCCAACTCACTTCGTCGGAGTCCGTGAAGGTGGTGGCACTAGCGCACTCCTAATGTCAATAATCACCTCCTGCAAAGGTGTTTGCTCTAGAACATCCTCCTCCTCTACCTCTCTCTCCCCTACTACCTCCTCATGTAACCAATCAAGGGTTGATTCCATGATAGGCCTCTCGGTCTCAACCCTCCATGCAGCAATGGTGTCAATCCCATCCAACGAGATGGCCTCCACATCAAATGTTTTCTAAAGTTGCCTCACTCACAATCAAAGATTGTAGTAGACATAGACCATGTCATTAAGGCACTGGAATTCCAACCTATATGAGGGCCATAAATTATAAATTAATAATTATAATACATAATTTAGAGGGTGACAGGGCATAAAATAATAAATTTTAATTTATAATGCATTCAAAATTTGATTTGAAAATTTTTAACTTGTTGCGCTTCTTAGTGTGTATTTTTTCAAATACACTCAAGTTGCACTCACATCCTGAAGAGCTACTTGTTTGGCTAAGCACCCAAATGGCAAGTTTTTGTAAATTGGGTACTCTTGTACCAAGCATCTACAACAAATAAGAGAAATATAAGAAAAGACATTGAAAGTTGAAAGTTGAAACAAAGTAAGAAGAGACATTGAAATTTGAAACAAAATGAAGCTTACCTGCATTTTGGTCTTCCTGTCCTGAATAGCCATGTCAAAGCCCAATGTTCCACCGACCATTCTATAAATTTCCATTTCTTTAGAAATGTCCACACGTTCTTGCAGCCTTGGCACCATCCTATGAACACATGAAGAATCCATCCATAACCTCAGCATCAAATCTAAAACCACAATAGTAGGAGAATGTGGGGTTGAGGTAGATCCCTACAGCATGAATGGGGCAATGGATGTATTGTTCTATTGCTCATCAATCACTCTCAATATCAATAGTCATTTCTCAAATCCATCATCCCCCTTGTCCTCATAATAGGCACGAATGGATTCTTTGGCCCTATCCATGGCCTCATACAAGTAGCCCATTGTAGGTTTATCTCCATCAACCGACTGAGGAACCTTTACCAAAGGTTCGCTAATGGCACACACCTCCTCCACTCCCACCCAAAAGCTTCTCTCGTATGGACACTAGCCTGCATATGGCCTTCCCCTTCAGTTTACAGCTAAATGATAAAGCATGCCACTCATCTGAAAGGACCATTCTCTTCACCTCCCACATACAAGCCAAGAGAGACTGGAGAGATATGAAGCTAGTGGAAAAACATGTGATTGCAGAATGCAACAACTCCCTGTTATTTGTGAATCCTCTCAACAAACTAAGCACAGATACATGATTATATATAAATTTTGTGATGCTCCTAATCGATTCAACAATATTCATGATATAAGAATTTTTTCCCATTTCCTCTAAAATCAAATCAATACAATGTGCAGCACAAGGACTCCAAAACAAGGTAGGATACCTCAACATAAGCGACATGCCAACAACAACATAATTGGCAGCATTATTCATCACGACTTGGACAAGATTCTGTGGACCCACATCTTGAATGAACCCATCCAACAACTCACATAATAATGTTACATCTTTAACATGTGCATATGCATCAACAGATTTAATAAACATTGTCCCCTTGGAGCAATTAACCAAGAATTTCAAAAGGGTCTTGCCCTTCTGATCAGTCTAACCATCTAACATCACGATGCATCCAGTGATTTCCCATGATGCCTTAAGCTCCTCAAATCTACTAGTACAACCGACCTTTTCATTTTGAAGGATAGGCCCTCTCAACTCATCATAGATAGGGGCCTTCTACCCCGAGCCAACAATAACAAAAGCATCAAACATAGACTAGTAGATTGGGTTGTTCTTGGCAATTTTGAAAGGAATGCCACTCCAAAGAAAACACCTACCCACAAGCTTGTCAGCTTCTTGCTTCTCCTTTATTTTAACCATTGACCTGATAAAAGGTTGTGCACCAAGTGTGGTTCTAGGAACAAAAAAAGATGAGGCCACTAAGGGTATTATGGAAGGTGAGGCCGAAGAAACATTGTCACTTCTCCCTCCCCCTAAATCCTGCAACTTCTTCCCTTCCAAGCTCAGCTTTCATAGCTTCCCTGTTATTTCTACTTATACCCATACCTACAAGTGATTTGTTGGCAATACAAATGATTTATGGGCTTGCTTTTTGGCAGATTACCACCTCATGTCCCGAAATTTTGTCAAGGTGGTATTTCGACCGAGATATTCCCCCCCTCGTATCCTTCTCACACAACTTGCAATTCAACCTTTGTCTATTAAACCCCCCCTTGGGTTCACCATATTCCCACATAGGGTCCAACTTTCTCGGCATTTTTAGTCTTCAAACTTCAAACTTTAGAATCAAGATAGCAATGAACCTAGGGCACAAAAAAAATTAAAAAAAAAAGATTAAAATCAACATTGAAGAATCAAAATACAAAGATTTTGCATAAAAACAAACAAATCTAGATTCTAGATTCTAAATTTCTACATAAACAATCCACTAAAATCAACATAAAGGGGGAAAACTAATAGGCATTGCAAAACCTATAAAAATCTGATTAAAAAAAAAATTGAGGTGGAAAATGTTACACATACCTATAAATACACCAACAATGGATGGGAATCAATCCCCACTCCACAATAAATTGATGATGGAAAATGAAAACACCCTCTCTTGGCAAGATGGGGGAAAACTAATGAGTAATGGAAAACCTATCAAAAATCTAAAAAAAAACCACTAAGGAATCAATCCTCACTCCACAATAAAACGGTGATGACAAATGAAAATGCTCTCCTCTTCGTCCTTGGCTCAAGGAAAAACAGTCTCCACCTCCTTTGTTCTCAAAACCCTTCGCTTTATTTGCAAAATGAGCAAAAAAAACCAAAAAAACTGCTTTATTGTTGACCTATCTACAAGCTCAACAATTTTTTCGATCGTGGTGTGATATTATTGCGAGATTTAAGAGAATATCGTGATTTTTTCGTCGAAAGAAAATATCACGATTTTTTTGCCTGAAATTATCATCTCTCTACAAATATCGTGAGATATCGCGATGTTGTCGATATTCTTGTGATATTGGCAACACTGGTTTGGAACCTCCTAGATCTTCTCCAAGGTGAGACGTCCCATCAACAAGTATGATACACTATGCAAAGTAACCTCCAAAGTGAACGTCATCCTCAAATCAAGCAAGTGGATCTATGATACAAGGCCTCAACATGTGGAGTGTGAATAACACTCAACCATCTCTATGAAAAGGAAGGGATGACCCCCCTAAAATTAGCTCCAATGGTCATATGTGAGGTCTCCAATGTGTAACCACCTCCTCAAATCATGTCAACCACCTCCACAAGTCAAGGGAGGTCCAAGAAGGTCCACACATGCAAAATAGAAGCCCCAATGGCTAAGTAATGCATCCTACAAGGTGGACATCCCATCCCATGATGTGATACATGCCTATCAATGAGTGAATAAGGTGAGTGTTCAAGAATCTGGGACGTGGCATGGCATGAGAGATCCAATGCATGAAAAAATAACCTCAAACTATGTTGTACTACCTCAATATTTGTGAAGATGCCTCGATGTTTGTGAAGATGCCTTGGGAACTGTGAACTTCCTTTAGAACTGTGAAGATGCCCAAAATCAGGATGAAGCCAATGGAACCATACATCCTCAAGTACCACATCACATGATCAATCAATAAGTCACCAAAACCTCTAGCTCATCACAATCCACGTCATCAACAATCCATAGAACCAAGTGAATGCCCCAACTATCCAAAGCTCTTTGTGATGAAAATAACAAGGGTAGTGAAGGAGTTCATTGGTACTACCCCTATGCAAAATGAGGGGTAACAATGGCTCTAACTAGGGAACATGTGCTCTTCTTGGGAGTGCATGAGAACCTTAGAATCTCGAGATGTACCTGTTAGCAATGACTTCGATCATCAAGCAAGAAATATCTGTCGGGATGGAACACATCAACATCCCTAAACACCACATTTATATAGTCCATTACATCAAAAGTTCATAATTGGCTTTACAAAACAAAGCATAAGCCAACAATGCCAATGACAACATGAAATAAAATCTAATACTCACATATTGAGCTTATCCATACTACTCCAATGCTTAAAGGAGCTTATTCTTTCTCCTACCCTACTCTAACATTAGAGAATAAGCAAGCTAGGTGAAATCACAAATCCAACGCAACCACTTCAATCTATGATCAATATAATGACTTCTTCCCTTATGTTTGGTCATCATCCAAAACAAGGATACATCAAAAGTGAAATAAAATGCTGGAATCTCAATGAGATGGTGGATAAAATAAAATATGAAACCATCACCACAAGCCTCCTCTACCCAAGCTTGGATAGGGTTGGTATACACATCATTGCTGCAATAGACTCATGATACAATCCCATATTTTCTTCCACATCATCATTACCTCCCTTAAGCAACAAAAGCTTAGGGGGCTGTACAAAATCATTCAAAATGTCATGGTCATCATCCAAGCAAGACATATGTAAGAGATGGGACAAAATTTCAACTTTAGAAAAAATATTCAATCCTTCATATAGGATTTGGAACACTTCTTTTGATGGCTGAAATTTTCTGTAAAACAACTCATCGTGAAAAGTTTGCTAGACCATACAATTTCTTACATCAAAAATAACATTTCCAGCAGAAAATGGATGCAAAAGAAAGGAAGAATATGAAGGAAAAGGTGGCTGAAAATTTATGCAATAAAAACCTTGTTGTACCATACAATTTCCAGGCAGTAAACCACACGTTCCAACTGAAAATTCATGCATAATTTCACCAAGACATGAGGAAGAAGATGGCTGGAAAATTTCCGTGTTTTTTTCATCACAAATCTGCTCCCTATCCTGGAAAAAATCCGCACAACAACTCATATGACATGGCTAAAAATGCTGTAACAAGTCCTCCTTAGAGATGAGAGTACATGGCTGGAAAAAATCTGCATAAATCTTTACAAGGCTGTCCAAAATCTATATCATAAATAGGAACATGTGGCTGGAAAAAATCATGCAATTTTTTTTCATTTACCTCCTCTATGTTAGGCTGTCCATAGACCTCAAAATCTACCATTTCTTCAGTGGACACATCACTGTATGCATCATAACTAGGATCTCCATAATGTTTCCAACAATCCCACATCCTATCATGATCAAAAATCTAAAAAGTGATGTCCATAACTTCATGCCCTAGGGTGTCAATATCTTCATTAAATGGAGAGGTACATGCCTTTGCCAATTCATCATCAACCAAGGGTTTGTCTTCGTGATTATCCTTCTCGAGATCATAACAAGAACAATCTTCAAATTCAGAAATTTCAGAAGGCGGAAAGCTTACCAAGCCCTCAACTTCATAAGGAGGAGAGACAAATGCATGAGTGTTGCCACCACCAAAGTTTTCATCAAGGTCCTCTTCATGATCTTCTATGGGAGGAAAAGATGCTTCTTCGTGGATTTGAGGATCTTCTTCTTGTGCTTGGTCTTCAATGGAGATGTCAGAAGAGTCTTCATCATTGTGTTCTTCAATTCTCTCTGAACATAGAATTCTCTCTAAACAAAGAATTCTCTCTGAACACTGCACTATCATCAAGCAGAGTAGTAAAGGAGGGGTAACTATTCTGCCACTATTACCACCTGACCTCATCCTTTTTGAAGCATGTCATTCAAGTGCGGCGGACCACAGCAAGAATGCAACCCTTGTGGAAGTCTTAAAATTTTGTCGACCTCACCAGTGAACCAAGGCTCTGTTGGCTACTGTTGAATCAGTCAGTATTGAATGTAAGATCATTTGGTCATTCATTCTGTGAATGCTGTCATAAAGTTTCTTTCTGTTATTATACGTTTGCCAGACAGCTTCTTATTTCTCTGTGGGGCAGTAAGGCAGCCAACAGTGGTTATTTTCAGCTATCTCAGTAAAAGATGTAAATATTGGGTATTCCAGTCCCTGTAATGGAAACTACTTCAAAAATACCAACCATTAGAACTTAGAAACTATCCTTGGTTCAAACGTTATGTTATGGGCATCAAACTTATGACAGGTTCAGCTCATCCTGCTCGTTATTTATGAAATGTAGATTAAAGTAGCTGGGGAATCCATCCATAGAATAATGATGGCACAAAGTACATTCATACCAATATTTGCATGAAACTAGTTTTTCATCATAGACAGAATATGCTCCCTTCTGCAACTTACCCTTCTCTTTATGCAAATCTACATCAAACAACCAACTACAGAATATAGCTGCTTGAAGATTATCATCTGCTGTTAGCTGTAGAATCCACCCTAATAGCAAAACAGAGTACTGAACCAGCCAAGGGCAGATTCTCACAAATGGTCACGTTGAAGAGTTCTTCAGCATTTTGGCATGACAATCATTCTTCCCCCTAACACTGAAATTCACTTTAAAATAAGCAGTAGTGAAAATCCACTCGCTGTTCAGCATTGTCACAATGACAAACTCATAACCTAGAGTAGTGTATCATACCAAGAGTGATGTGTGTGTGTGTAAAAGCTGTGTACATCCAAGCCTAAGAACATTCACCTCTATTCCAGAATCTAACTATTCTAATGTCCTTAATGCATTAATAACATAAATAACTAGCAGTATCCATTGCCATTCAAGAATAAAACTTTTATGAAAAAGCTTGGTTTAATAGAACATTACCAAAAGCTATATTCATCTGCACGCATTCAGAGGCCCGACTCATAATAAAAAGTGATTGGAACTTAATTTTAACAGCGATTGAGAATATGCAGACACAAAACATGCCTCAATCAAAAGGTAGCACAGGATCTGTATAACTTGAAATTGTTCTCGAGTCTAATATGAAAAGTTGAAATTGTTCTCTAATCTAATATGAAGAAAGCTTGTCTAATGTCTTAGGATCACAAAAACTTTGTATAGCCTAGCTCTACAGATGTTTAACAATGGGAAGTGATGAGTGTTTGGATTACCTGGTCTGTGTGACGACACTCTGCTCAGAGCGGATTCATCTCTACCCCAACAGTTACCCATGAATGCTTATGGCAGACGGCAATAATACTCATTATTATTCCATGTGGGCATCGATCTATTGATTTTTGTCTGAGGCAATACGAGGCAAACGAAGAAGAGGAGGATTTCTTGCAATCAATCCAAGTGGGATCTGCTGCCTCTGCGGTATATGATCTAAAACGGGCATAGCGGCCCAGATGTGGCTGTCATTTGTACTTCCACCAAACTTCAAAGTATTTTTGTCAAAGTCTTTGGTTTTGGGCGACGACCGAGCAAGGGGAGAAACGGAAAGGTAATGGAAGGCAGGAAGGAAGACGTTAACACCACCAGCAGCTATTATTTGGCACTTTCCTCCTCTTTGAACTGGGTGGGTATTTGGCACTTTCCTCCTCTTTGAACTGGGTAGGTGCAAAACAAGACACAGATCCGGATCGCCTCCAATTATTCCAATTGCCCACGCATATACATTGTCTGTGTGAATATACATTGGATTTTTTGTGGGGTGGGGGCGTTTCCTCTTCATGAACGGTTGGAATTGTTTATTGGGTTGGTTTCCGTGGATGGACAATAAGGTCAGAGGGACTTTCCTTCTTTTTCTGTTTACATCCAAGGATTTGATTAACATCTCTCCTTCGTGAAAACGTTGCGAAGCTTGTTGGTCACCTCCACTATAGTCTTAGTTACATGATGGATTTTATTTATCACTTTCATGATACTCTAATATGTGAGGAGTTTTATTTTATTTTTAAATGTTTTTGTGAAGGTTGAGAAGGTTGTTGGTCACCTCCATGATAGTTTTAATTTGATGATGGATTTGATCCATGGTTATTGGTCATTTTCATGGTGAGTTTTTTTTAATGAAGTTTGTGGTAACCTTTATAATAGTCTTAGTTTATAATAGTCTTAGATACCTCATGGATTTGATTAGGGTTATTTGTTATTTTTATGATATTTAAAAAGTGAGATGTTTTAATTTTTTTTAAATGTTTTATTGTTGAGTAGGTATAAAGGTGTTTTGCAACTTATATGTGTATAATGTTTTATTTTTTTAATTTAAATAATAATAATAAAATGATATATGTGTTTTTTCTTAAGAGGTCACAAGTTCAAATTCAGATGAGGTAGGGTATGTATACTTCAGTAAATTTTACTAGTAAAATGGTTGAGCGAAGGAGGTCTCATACACCAATTTGGTGTTTGGCTTAACAATGACCTTAAAAATAGATTATTATTATTATTATATTATTTATCTTACTTGTTATATTTAAATAATAATAATATCAATTAAATGTAATTTGAGTGGTTTTGTGAAAAACTCTAATGGTTAAGAGGAAAGTTGTTATCCTCCCTTACTTTGATTCAAACCCCACTTTATAACATACAAAATTGTTATCTTAATTTAATGTTTCATTTAAAAAATTATATATGACTATGATAGTATTGTAATTTGGATAGGTGGTTTGGTGGAATAGGACCTAACTATGATGGTAATGTAATTTGGTTTGTGCCATATTGGGGTGGATGGTTTGGTGGATTGGGCCTACTTTACCTTAATTTAATTTAGACAACTCATATCTCCACTTTTTAAGGTGCAAAAATGTTAATGGTGATGTAAATGCTTAGGGAAACATGTAAGTATGAATGTTGATAAGTAACATGTAGTTATTTTTATTTATGTATTATGTTAAAAGATGGTATAATACATTATTTTTATTTATTTTAATATTAATAATAAGAAAGGGAGTTAAGACATTTATTATTATTGTTTTTTCTTCATTCGTAAAGCTTTGAACCCAGGTCTCTACATTTAAGCATAATTAGCCCTAACCCCTAGACCACACTCCCATGGACTAACGTTTATTGCTATCAGTTTTATTCTTGGTGTTCCATCCATTCAATATAAATATGAGAAGAAAAATTATCACTCCACTCTTCTCAATGCAATACAAATTAAATGATGATGATGATATTTGAAAAGCTTTGTGTTTATTTAGGAATGTATAACCTCTCTACAAAATTATTTAACTTTGTAATGACTATATGAGAAACGTGCCTACTTTTTTTTAAGTAACACAAATAAGATTGAATGCTTTTGAAATAATGAAATGGTATATATGCAATTATGAATGATGTTTAAGTTTGTTATTTAAAAATTTACTAAATTTTAGTATAGAGTATTAAAGATGTTATGCAATCAGTCGTTAAAAGGTATGAGGATTTTTTTTTACGCAATGAGAATCATACCAGTTCCTCAGATGTCATGAGAAGTGATTTTTCAAATTATAGACATATGTGAACAATTTCAATTTTGGTTTTAAAGGTTTGGGTGGCAGGTGCGGGTGGGAGTCTTCTCAATCCTCGAGGAAATTCTTTAGGTTCTTATACGTGGGGCCTTGGGAAGGCAACAAACAATGTCGTTGAAGCTTACGCCCTTTTCAAAGGACTTTGTTTAGCAAGAGAGAGGAATATCACTAATCTTTCAGTGTTTGGGGTCTCAATGATGGTCGTCCAAGCGATAATCAAACGTAGACAGGCTAGAAGCAATACCTTCAATAGCATTATCTCTCGCACTTTATCTCTCATCAATGGTTTTAGTTCTTTCATGATATACCATGTCAAAAGGGACCATAATTCCCTAGCCGACGAAATGGTCAAACTTGGAACTAGACTTGAGGGTGGACAAACTATTATAAATGGGGTTGGGGGGGTTATGTTTATCCCATAACCTAAAACCCCCTCTTTCTTCATGTGGATTGCATATAGAACGCCCCATTGACAGTTGGGTTAGTCATGTCACATAGTTGGTTTTTAATGAACCTCAAGTGAGCATTCACTATGATTTGTGCCTCATCGTCCTTTTATGTGAAATGGTTCCTCTAGCTATGGATCGTTCTACTATGGTATTTGGGTGGGGTTTGTCCTGTTAGCACATAAATTTGTCATGGGTCATGTATAGTTATTGTTAAAACCTGTGTCTACACCTCGGCCGAGTCTCTCTCTTTTTTCCATACCTTCCCATAAGTTTTTCCTCTTCTGGTTGATAAAGTCAGGCCAGTCAAGTATGTTGTATGCGTAGGGAAAAGCCATGAGCAAAATACAGCTTTTAGAGTAGTCCATTTCGAGATTGAAATACAAGCAAACAAGCAGGTTCAATTTTCAATGGTGGAGATCCCATGTGTAGTTCAGATTAGTGGCTCTCAGACAGTCAGAATTTAAAAGTCGCGCAAGGATTAACGACTAGACAGAAGCCCCAGAGTCCCGAAGTAACGAGAGGTTGCCACGTCAACTGGGAGAAAGTGACTTCAAGAGATTTCCATCCAAACATCCTGAAGTCCTGAAGTGACGAGAGGTTGCCACATCAACTGGAAGAAATTTACTTCGGGAGATTTTCATCCAAACCTCCCGAAGTCCCGAAGTAAATATGAGCCATTGAAGGATGAGGACACACATCGGCATATCTCACACTTCGGAGGATTGCGCAAGCAAGCAGAAGAAATCTCCCAAAGCCCGAACTCCCAAAGTGAATCTCGGTCATCCAAAATAAGAGGACACGTGGAGGCAGATCTCTCACTTCGGAGATATGGCACTCTGAAGGATTATAGGAGGTATGCACTGAAAAGGCTCAAAGCCCGAACTCCCTAAGTAATTGTGGACCGTTGATCTCAAATCAACAAGGATCGTGGATCTCTAAAATAATTTCGTTATTCGACCATTCGGAGAAATTGAGACCTTCAGCGTCTAAGCGCCCGAAGTCTTGAAGTAATGAGAGGTTGTCACGTCAACTGGAAGAAAGTACTTTGGGAGATATTCTTGCTCAGCATTCAAATCTCCAAGCGCCCAAGTTGGGTTACCCAGATCACATATTGCAGCAAATCGACGACCACACTTCATTGCGGGGACGGAACATGCTCGAACGATAAATTTCTAGAGCGGTCCCACAATCGAAACCATGGTATAGCGGAAGAGGTACGTGGCAGTTGGTGGTGAATTGTCAGGGTCAAAGCGGTGTGGACCCAAACCACCCTTGGCAACTTCCGCAATCACGTGCTTATAGAGGGCCCAATCCAAGAGTAGTGTGTGGCAACAAGCTAGGCATAAAGCATCGTCCTGATCCCAAGGAGAAGTTAGTTAATGAAAGAAGGATTGGTGGTTGAACAATCGACTCCCCCCTTAAATGGAAGCATGGAGGGTTTGGCCGAGGAGACATAAAATTGTCAGCCCAAAGTACCACAGAGGGTAGTTTCTCCTGCATGCCCATACTAACCAGGGTTTCCTTCTGATAGAATGAACAGGACAGACAAGAGAAGACACATGACACTGGAAAGGAGGTGCCCAAGCAACAAGACATGTCGACTGTTTTGATTATAAATACATCAGATGAATGATATGTCTAGGAGGAGGGTGGTTCGACCCAAGACCAAAGGAAGTTTTGAGAAATGTTTATGATTGTATATTTCAGTTTGTAAGTCGAAGGGGCATGTAGTTGTAAATTGTATTGTTATTGAAGATTCATATGAGTCGTTTCATCGGATTTGTCTTCTTTGTTCTCTGTTCTATTCTTCATCTTGTTTGAACGTATTGCAAATTTTAAGGAGTAAAATTTGCCTTTGATTGATAGATTCCTTATGTGGTGGAGGATCTATTGTAAGCTTGCCTATTTATCATTATTTATTGTTCAGACACATCTAAATTCTCTTTGCAGAGAGGATCTTTGCTTAGTGAACATTCCTCTTTATGTTATTCTCGTATTCTTCTCTTCATCATTATACAGATCTTTTGTCTGGTAAGGAGCTTAAATGCCTTCATTGAGCAAACTGTTTAAGACTCCATAGCCCAATGGTCCATCATTGATCTGCAGTGATATCTTTTTTCTTTTCCTTTCTTTAAAGTCTTGTTGATCCACCTACTCAAACCATTTCAATACATTTACGTTTTGATGGGTGCTAAGCTTATCCTATTAAAGTCTGAGGGTGACTCTCAGTGCTAACATTAATGGCGTCGTTGTCGGGGATGGAAGTGAAGATATCTTCCCTAGGAGAATGAAAACAAAGAGATCAAGTTTTAGATGGTGAACTGAAGTTGGACACATTGTTATGACTGCTCATCTTTCATCATGGCGACTCCATTGTTCGAAAATCTATTGGCGACTCCACTGATTTGAGACAAGTTAAATGGATATGGAGGCTATCCTATCCAGGAGGTTTGCCCCACTCAATTTCTCAGCCATAGCTGGTTATCCACATCATGTGCCTCAAATTTATGAATGGCAAGATCTGTTGCCAAGATTTTATGAAGGTGAGAATGACAACCCTGTTGAGCATGTTCTGGAATTTCATGCTTTGATGCAGCAACTTGACATCCAACATGAAGACATACGTATGAAGTTGTTTATGTACTCTATTCAAGGAGATGTTCGTATTTGGTATCATTCTCTTGAACCTTCTAGCATTTATTCACTCAAAGAGTTTCATGTTGCTTTCAATATTCATTGTCAAAAGTTTTATTCCTCTGAGTTAATTTGCCATAGCTGTTGTGAGGAGTATAAAGATTGTGTTTAGGATATAATTGATTCTTATGAAGGCTGTGATAATGAATAAGATGCCTTGGATGAGGAATCAACTCTTTCTTTTCCCTATTCATCTACATCAAATGAAAATTTTGTTTGTTGTTTTAATAAGGAAAATGCAGAAATTGAGTCTGTTCTGGAAGTTGATACTCTTTACATGCCTATCTCTAAAAGACCTAGATATGAGCAACCTAACTTTGACTCATATGGTGATGATAAGATATTGCTTTCTGGATTGAATCTTGAAAGGCAGCCTGTTTTTAACAATGAAGAATAGTTTTCTCATGTTGGGCAGAAAATATCTCTTGATATGTCATTCGAGACTCCTCCTTTATTTGATCATTATGGAGACAACGATGAAGACGCTGAGGTATCTTTTATTCTGGAAGCAAAAATCATCAGCAGTCAGCCTTTTGATAAAAGTGAAAATTGTTACCCAGAGCAGCATGTTAAAGAGCAACATCCATTCATTGATATACATGAGGAGATTTCTTGCAACGAACTAGCAGATATTTTCAAAGAAGATAAAAGGAAAGTGGATCAACAACCTGCATTAGCCATTCATTCACCTGTACTTGCAACAGAGATTCAACCATATGTGAGCAGCTGTAAAGTAGAGCGGGTTTTCTGTTATCAACCCAGTAAGTCTTATCACCTATTCTATGACACTATAGGGGAGTACATGGAGTTGCATTTCCTTAATGTATTGAAGCCTTCAAGCTTTGTCATACCTTCAACATTGGGAGGTAATAAGAAGAATGTAATTAATTTGATGTCACAATTTTATTATGTCTCATTGATCAGTGGCAGAATAAGAATTTTTTTCATTAGGAAGTTACTTGAGTGGCTCTGGTGGAAGTTTGTTGTCACCTAGCCTATTGTAAAAGTCAGTTAGAGTAGGGTATTGTATATAAATAAGCTCGTGTGCGAGCTTTTCAATTTTCAGTTTGCTTTTAATTTTTAAATAAGTGACCCCATAGCTCTAGGATAAGACATTGAAGTTGCATGTTCTTGGCAACTCACAGGGAGCATGCCATCCCCTGTGGAGCCAATGTTAGCACATAAATTTGTCATGGGTCGTGTATAGTTATTGTTAAAACCTGTGTCTACACCTCGGTGAGTCTCTCTCTTTTTTACATACCTTCCTATAATTGTTTCCTCTTCTGGTTGATAAATCAGACCGGTCAAGTATGTTGTATGCACAGGGAAAATCCATGAGCAAAATACAACTTTCAAAGTAGTCCATTTCAAGCTTGAAATACAAGCAAACAAGCAGGTTCGATTTTCAATGGTGGAGATCCCATGTGCAGTTCAAATTAGCGACTCTCGGACAATCAGAATTTAAAAGTCGTGCAAGGATTAATGACTAGACAGAAGCCCTGAAGGCCCGAAGTAACGAGAGGTTGCCACGTGAACTGGGAAAAAGTGACTTCGGGAGATTTCCATCCAAACATCCCGAAGTCCCGAAGAGATGAAGTCCCGAAGTGACAAGAGGTTGCCACGTCAACCAGAAGAAAGTTACTTCGGGAGATTTCCATCCAAATGTCCCGAAGTCCCAAAGTCCTGAAGTAAATCTAAGCCATTAAAGGATAAGGACACGCGTCGACAGATCTCACATTTTGGAAATTCAGCATTTCGGAGGATTGCGCAAGCAAGCAGAAGAAATCTCTTGAAGCCCGAACTCCTGAAGTGAATCTCGGTTGTCCAAAAAAAGAGGACACGTGGAGGCAGATCTCTCACTTCGGAGATACGACACCCCGAAGGATTGTAGGAGCTATGCACTAAAAAGGCCTGAAGCTCGAACTCCCAAAGTAATTGTGGATCGTTGATCTCAAATCAATGAGGACCGTGGATATTTGAAATAATTCCGTTATTCAGCCATTCAGAGAAATTGAGACCTTCAGCGTCTAAGCGGTCAAAGCCCAAAGTCCCGAAGTAATGAGAGGTTCCTACACCTGTTGGGTATGTGTTATATTCTTTGCATGTGTGTGTGTGGGCGTGTCAAATTCGACAATTGCATTTAGTAGTGCTCTATGTGTCATGTGCGCCAGGCACTTTCCTAGGGGGGTCCCAGGGAGGGGGCATGTATTCCCCCCTGGTTACGCGTAGCGTTTTCGGGGCAACGCCCCGAATTTTTTTTTTTGGGCGGTTTTTGCTATTTTTAGCAATTTACTAAATTAATCCCGGATTAAGGGATTAGGGTTTTGGTATCTACAAAATACCTAAAAAAATTATATATATTGTATGGTGAATGGTGAAATTCGATATAATGAATATAAGAAAGGTTTTCCCAGTTGAGGGTTTCCGGTATAAAATATTTGTTTACTCTGTGTATGAGCCATTGATTAAATTATGTTTTGCTTAAGAATCTATATGCGTTGCTTTAATTCACAGGTTTAAAACTTACATGTGGTATCATAGCTCGTTTTTGGCTTCAGAGGAACGCCTTTGTCGTTGAGGGTTTGGCTCGGTCTTGATAGATCAAGTTTATCTTGGGTCTGTGATAAACTTGGGTTTAGTGGGAGCTTTTGTAGTGGTGATTTGAATGCAGAAAGAGGAATGACAAGCTCTTCTAGAATCGAGATAGAGAAGTTCAACGGTAAAAACTTTGAGCTATGGAAGCTGAAGATGGAGGACCTTCTTGTAGACAAAGAACAATGGATCATTGTGGATCTTGGTACACATGCTACTGGTACATTGTCTACTAGCACACATGCTACTGGTACATAAACTACTAGTACACAAACTACCAGTACACCACCTACTGGTATGTCGAAGGAAGATTGGGAGAATTTGGACAGAAGAGCAAGGAGTACTATTCGACTCTGCCTGGCAGATTCAATGTTGTTTAATGTCTCAGGAGAATCTACAGCCAAGGAACTATGGGATAAGTTGGGAAATTTGTATCAATCAAAGTCCCTGGTAAACAAGTTGTTTCTTCGAAAGAAGTTGTATCATCTTAGGATGGAAGATGGAGATTCTGTGATAGAACATCTAAATGCCTTTAATACTCTGGTAAGTCAACTTGTCTCTGTTAATATTATGATTGTAGAAGAAGATAAGTGTATTACTTTGTTATGTTCTTTGTTAGACTCTTGGGATAATCTAGTTGTAGCAATAGGTAGTACCACTCAATCTACATTGAAGTATGAGGATGTAATTGCATCCTTGTTATCTAAAGAGATGAGGCAGAAAAACATGGATGGTCATAGCACAAATGCTTTATTTGTAAGAGGTTGTACCCAAGACATGAATCATGGTAAGTCTTCAGGGGGGAGATCTAAATCTACAGGTAGATCTAAGTCTCCAGGAAAATCTTTGAGGAAATGCTGGAAGTGTGGTAAAACAAGGCATTATAATAAAGATTGCAAGTCTAAGAAGGTTGAAAAAACAAAGGGATCTGATAGTACCTCTTCCACAGAGACGCAAACCTCCACTGAAGAAGGAGGTGATGTTTACCTGACATCTACAGGTACACATGCAGACTATGATGTATGGTTGATTGACTCAGGTGCATCATACCACATGACTCCTCACAGGGAGTAGTTCTCTAAATATGGAAAATATGATGGTGGTGATGTATTCCTAGGAGATGACTAGACAACAAAAATCATGGGACGTGGAAGGGTTAAGTTGTTGCTAAAAGATGGAAGGATTAGAACACTCACTGGGGTTCTTCACATTCCAAAACTAGCCATGAGCCTAATATATGTAATCAAGTTGGATGATGCAGGAGTGAATACTATATTTGGAAATAACACTTGCAAGATGGTACGAGGATCAATGGTGTTGATGAGGGGATTTCGGTGTGGAACTCTGCACAAGTTGTTGGGAATCACTTATACTAATGGGTGCAACAATTCTATTGTCTCCGAGAAGAGAAATGAAGGAGACAAGATCAATATTGTCCCAGAAAAGAAGACCATGATGTGGCATCAAAGACTGGGGCATATTGGAGAAAAGGGCCTTTGAACACTACACGGTAAAGGTATGGTTGAAGGTATGGCTAATTGCACTCTAGATTTTGATTTCTGTGAACATTGCATATATGTTAAACAAAATCGAGTAAGATTCCCATCTAGTGCTACAAGAACAAAGGGGATCTTAGAGTTGATACACAGTGATGTGTTTGGACCTGTGCCTGTTCCATCACTAGGTAAGTCTGTGTATTATGTTTCATTCATAGATGATTTCTCAAGGAACACATGGATTTATTTTCTTAGAAATAAATATGAGGTATTTGATAAATTTAAAGAGTTTAAGGCTTTGGTAGAAAATCAGACAGGGAAGAAAATAAAGGTATTGAGAACAGATAATGGTGGAGAATTCTACGGAAATGAATTCGAAGAATTCTGTAAGAAGTGTGGTATATCAAGGCAGAAGACTACTCCATACACTCCTTAGCAGAATGGAGTTGCAAAAAGGATGAATAGGACACTGATGGAAAAAGAAAGGAGCATGCTCAACAATGTCAAGTTAGGACAAGAATTATGGGCAGAGGCAATGGGTACA
The DNA here is from genome assembly GCA_009831015.1 of Picea engelmannii. Taxonomy (NCBI): domain Eukaryota; kingdom Viridiplantae; phylum Streptophyta; class Pinopsida; order Pinales; family Pinaceae; genus Picea; species Picea engelmannii. The sequence goes on along the minus strand of ML777432.1, from coordinate 333,848 downwards.
ACATGTTACCTGGTCAATCGATCACCTTCATCGGCGTTGAATGATAAAACTCCACACAAGGTATGATCTGGAAAGAAACCCTCTCTTCAACATCTTTGAGTGTTTGGTTGTGATGCTTATGTACATGTTCCAAAGGAAAATAGGAGTAAGCTGGATAAAAAGGCTAAAAAGTGTATCTTTATTGGTTATAAAGATAGTGTGAAAGGTTATAAGCTTTGGAACCTAGAAACCAAGAATATTGTTTACAGTCGAGATGTTGTTTTCAGAGAGGTAAAAGATGTGTCCAAACAGGAATTCCTACCAACACAAGAGGAACCTGAGAAAATAGAGCTTGAGCTGGATGATGCAAAATATGAATCATCTTAAGAAGAGGAAGCAACAATAGAAGAAGAAGAACCTCATACCCCAGTATTGAGGAGATTAGTGAGAGATAAAAGGCAACCAGAAAGGTATAGTCCACTTGATTTTTGTTCCAATTTTGCTTTATCTATTACTGATGATGATCCCATAATTGTCAGGGAAGCAGTGAATTTAGAGGATAGTAAAATCTAGAAGAAGGCCATGGTTGAAGAAATAGATGCCTTGGATAAGAATGAGGCATGGGATATAGTTGAGTTGCCAGCTAGAAGAAAATCTGTTGGTAGAAAATGGTTATTTAAGAAGAAGTTTAATGCACAAGGTAAAGTGGAGAAATACAAAGCTCAGTTAGTAGCAAAAGGTTATTCCCAGGTAGAGGGAATTGACTTTGGTGAGATTTTTTCTCATGTTGCTATGTTAACTTCTATTAGATTTCTTTTATCTATTGTTGTTGCTTTTGATCTTGAAGTGGAACAGATGGATGTGAAGACAACATTTCTACATGGGGATCTGGAAGAAGAAATCTACATGAAGCAGCCAGAAGGCTTTGTAGTGAAGGGAAAGAAAGAGCTGGTCTGTAAGCTAAAGAATTCACTATATGGTATGAAGCAATCACCTAGGATGTGGTACCAAAAGTTTGACACATACATCCTTGGATTGGGATTTGTAAGAAGTAGGGTTGATCACTGTGTATATTCCAAGCAAGTTGGTAATCACTTCATTTATGTAGTTTTGTATGTTGATGACATGTTGTTGGTAGGAAATGACATGGATGTTATCAAGGAGGTGAAATCGCAGCTATCATCCAAATTTGACATGAAGGATCTCGGTGCTGCTAACTTCATTATGGGAATGGAGATTAAAAGAGATCGTGCAAACAAGAAACTTTGGTTGAATCAGAGAAAATATGTTGAGATGATATTACATAGGTTTAATATGCATGGAAGTAAACCGGTCAAGGTTCCTATTCCTATAGGTGTAAAGTTATCTACAGATCAGTGTCCCAAGACACAGGAAGAAGAAGAGGACATGTCCCATGTTCTGTATGCTAGTGCAGTTGGTAGTTTGATGTATGCAATGGTCTGTACTAGACCGAACATTGCACATGTAGTGGGATTTTTGAGAAGGTATATGTCAAAACCAGGGAAGGAGCATTGGACAACAATAAAGAGGGCCTTCAGGTATATTCATGGCACTACCAGTTATGGATTGTGCTACCAAGGAAGACCAAGATTGGACAGAGTGGTGGACATACATGGATTTGTTAATGCAGACTGGGCTGGAGATCTGGATCACAGAAGATCTATAAGTGGGTATGTGTTTAACCTATTTGGAGGAGAAATCAGTTGGATGAGAAAAAGACAAGCTGTAGTGGCACTCTCAACTACAGAAGCTGAATACATGACAGCCACTCATGCAAGCAAGGAAGTAGTATGGTTACAAAGAATGTGTTCAAGTATTGGGTTGGTACAACAAGCAGTGAGATTATATTGTGATAGTTAGAGTGCAATCTTCCTGGCAAAGAGCCCAACTTATCATTGGAAGACAAAGCATATTGATGTTCAGTATCACTTTGTGAGAGACATGGTTGAGGAAAAGAAGGTGTTGCTGGAAAAGGTTGACACTTTGAAGAATGCTACAGATTCATTGACAAAGTCTGTGAGCATAGAAAATTTCTCCTGGTGTAGAGTAACAATGGGCATTGTTGCCCTGGATTGTTGACTATATAATCCCCTAGACTCCTGGATGCAAAGAAAACAACAAGTGGGAGAAAGTTGGGTATATGTTATATTCTTTCCATGTGTGTGTGTGGGCGCGTTAAATTCAACAACTGTGTATGACGATCCGTCTAGCATTGCTCTCTGTGTCGTGTGCGTCGTGCGCTTTCCTAGGGGGGTCCTGGGGGGGGGGGCAGGTATGTCCGCCCCTGGTTACGTGCAACGTTCAGGGCAACGCCCCAAAATTTGTTTTTTGGGCATTTTTTTCTATTTTTAGCGGTTCACTAAATTAATCCTGGATTAAGGGATTAGGGTTTTGGTATCTACGGAATACCTAAAAACATTGTATATATTGTATGGTGAATGGTGAAATTTGATATAATGAATATAAGAAAGGTTTTCCTAGTTGAGGGTTTCCGGTATAAAATCTTTGTGTACTCTCTGTAGGATCCATTGATTAAATTTTGTTTTGCTTAAGAATCTATATGCATTGCTTTACTTCACAGGTTTAAAACTTACAATGTCAACCATAAGAAAGTACTTCGGGAGATATTCTTTCTCAACATTCAAAGCTCCAAGCGCCAAAGTTGGGTTACCCAGTGATCCGTCAGGATTTTTGGAATGACTTATGGTTGAGTTTTTAATTGCATGCATTAATTGACCATTGGGAAACTTAACGAAAGAGCGAGAAAAGAAATGGAATTATACATCCATTAACATATTTGCAGATCTGAAATGTAATGAAAAACAACAAACCATAATGCACAGGTTGATAACGGAGTTCGGCACAACTTTGCCTACGTCTCCGGGCCTTTCCTCTGTGGGGGAGGCTTCTTTATTTCTTTTAGAAAGCTTAATGGTACATCATTACAATGCCAAATGGCTTCCAGAATGATCTGGTCATGTTCGCCCAGATCTCTAGAATCTCGCACAAAAGACGACACCTCAAACGGATGTCCGAAGCTCTCAGAAATCGTCCGACAGCATCTCCTCCTCAACAAACTTCCCTGCCTCAAACTGGCTTTGACTTGGCTTTGCCTCAGCATCTCTGCTCTCAAAAACCGTCCAAAAGCTGTCCAAATCTGTCCCCTTGGCCTCAAAATGTCCTTGGTTAAATAGTGGGAAATTTGGTTGCTCATCCCCAACTTCCTCCCAAGAATTAGGCTCTAAAAAAGCCCAATAACTCCCAAAAATGAGTTAATTACATTAATTATAACCAAAAAGTGGTTAAATAACCCACTTTAACCATATAATATAGTTGGAATGGGCT
>ML777432.1:282172-300004 GCA_009831015.1 Picea engelmannii | reverse complement strand
TGATCATGACTTGATTTTATTATCCAAATACGTTCAAGATGATTGATCCAAAAATAATTTTGGATTGCTACAAATAATTTTATGAGCAACAACAGATAAAATTTGGAAAGACGTCAAGATCAGACAAACGATTTTGTAGGACTGATTGCAGCCAAACCGTGAGGAATTTGAAGAAACGGTTGAAAACCCAGAATCAAAATGGACCCATTTACCTTCCGCTTGGAGATTTTCTCAAAAAAATGCACGATTTGAGAGATATTGATGTCTTTTTACGAGACAAATTTCAAGTGGCGAAAATTAATAGTGACACCCATACTGTTCTTTCATTTTATAAATATACGAGAAAGATCAGAGCCAAGAGATCCAAGAATTGGAGAGGAGGATTTTTATCCTTTCTCGTTTGTATATTATTTATTTTGTAAACTTTTCTTCTTTTCAAATGGAGTAACGGATGGTTGGAATCTTTGGGAGAATGGACGAGTATTTTCAAAGAAGAATATGGAATTCCAGGTTGCTTAATGACTTTTGTTCTGTGAGTAAAATGGTTTTATTTTCATATTATTTGAATAATTGATTATGCATTGATTTAAATTAACTTTAGTCTATTTTATCAATACATGGTTAATTGTTATCATTTATGTATTAATTGTTTTTTCAATCTTTAAGAGTCTATTATCTTAAAAATTCTTCCAGGACTACAATATGGGCATGTGATTTTGAGAAAGAATATGGGAAAGTAATTCATCTTTAGCTTTAGACCTATGTGATGCTTATTCCATTTCATTCTTTCATTACTATTGTATTATGAGAATGTTATTATGGTTGATTTTATCTTTAGCTTGTCATCATATGATGTTTTCATACTGTTAAATGTTATATGTTGTCCATAATTTCTTATTCCATTTTTTATGTGTGATCAATCGATCATTTGATCATTGTGGAATTTATTTCTAATGTTAAATGATGGATAATATCAATACTCAGAATCGAGTTCTCTTTCGTTTTTAAATATTGATTATCTTAAGATCACATGATTTTTAATTAGTTGTCTTCTTGTTGTTATTAATTTACTCCAATATCAAATACTTCTTTGAATGTATTCTGGAAGTGCTAATATTGTTTTGTTATAGGTTTCCCTTAACAACAATACATGCAGGAGCTCACACAACACATAAAGATAATACCAGTTTCGTTGATCAACTACATGTTATTCTGTGTGTTATTTAGTTAAGTTGTTTATGAATGAAACGATGATTACATTAATTAGCTTTGATTGTTTTTGTGTCATTGTTTCAATCGTATTCATTTAGTATTTATTCATTTAATATCTTTAAAAAAAAGCCAAAAATAAGTGTTGGTCAGATTTGATTCATAAACTTTATCAAACAATCATTTTCGCAAGATTTCATGCAAACCTTGTAAACTGTATATAAACTGTTCATAATCATTTGTATATTCACATTCTTAGAAAATATTTGTAATTATTGTATCGATTGTTAGAATCTTTTCTTTAGTTAGTTTATTTCATTTTTCTATCTTTAGGACCCTAGTTGGCTAATGGAGCCATTAAACCCGTCAGAATAGGTTACACCAAACAACTTGGGTTATTTAGACAACCCCGGACCAGATCTATTCTTCCAGTTGACGGCATGTCAAATTTTTCCGTCAACAGAACCCTGTAACATCTCCAATATAATCCCCAGTTTAATTAATGCAAAATGTAGATATGAAATGTGGCTATGGCCAAGCAATGTAATGTGCATTTTGTATTTCTAATTTTTAATAAATAAAATGGGATGCTAGTTGTTGGGGGACATAGACAAAGATGGGGGTTGAATTTTTCACAAGAGAAGGGAGTGTCTAAGAGGGGCCCAAGGGGGAAATTATTTATAGCTATTAATCCAAACCCACATTCCTAAATTTTATTAGCATTGGGGACAACCTTCTATTTCATGTTTGAGTATATGAGAACCCAATCATTGAACACATGTAAGAGGGTGTGTGTGAGAAGTCACATCCCATAGTTATTGGTATCATGGGGATGAAGTACAATCAACATTGGGAGAGTGAGATTCAACTTGCTTGGGGAAAAGAGAGGAAATTTGTATGGGGATAACATGTTGTTTTGGACAGTCATTTTTTGCATGAGCAGGGGGGGAATAAGGAAAAGAAGAGTTATGGAGCTGGAACAACAATTGAGGGAAAATTCTTGAGTGTTTTTGGAGTTGTTGAAGACTGAAGAAGCAAGTTATTAGGCTTGTAGAAGAACCAAGTTGTCAAGAATGATGATTGAACTCATGTTTGAGTTGCACTATAACAACAAGTGCTTGTTGTTGTTTTACTAGTAGTTTTTCCTATGTTGTTGTTTTACTGGTAGTTTTTCCCAGATGTGAGCTCCCTTAAGTTCCCAATAATGATATTCTTGGTTAGTTGTGTCAGAGAGACCTTGATAAATGAATGGGACACCCGACGGACTAAGAGAGTTAAAATTTTGGTATGCTAATTTAACCATAGACAATGTCACATCATTGTCACCCAACCATAGGCATTCACTATGCCACCCCTGAGCACACTAACATTTTCTTAGATAGAATGATTCTGGCAAGTCCACACTGGAACCAACATATAAACCCTAATAAAAAACATGATTGTTGCAACAACAACAGAATACCAAGATTACATACCTCTACTAATAGAAGTGTACCTTTACCAAGAGAGGCACACAAGAGAGAAACTAGAAAGTCTGAGATTACACCACGGTAATTGTTGCACCACCCTCTCTAGACTTGCACTTCCTTCTATTGCAACTACAGCTGCAGCTCTTCAAACTTGCACCCTCCTTCTGCTGAGTGAGTGATTGTACAAATGAGGAGCGTCTGGCCTCTATTTATACTAGTATGCCAACTTGTCTTTTCATGTGGGGCCAACCTCACTTTATGGATCCTTTTAATACTTTATTATTATTCTCTTTGGGCCGAATTCTCTTCTAGGGTTTTCACACATTTGTTTAATGGTTCTCTTACTTATGGAATATTCTATTCTAAGTACAAAGGTTACAGTTGGAGGTTAATACCTCCCGCAGCTACCAAAACATCAACACTCCCTCTTAGCTAGGGAGGTATTAACTAAGATGTTCTTCATGTAATGGTCTCAAACACATCCATCCATCTCACATGGCACGAGAAAGACTCACATGGTCTTGCAGACCAATCTACATGTAGCATCACCATAGCCACATAGGCTATCTCATGATCAAACAGATCATGTCACAAGTAGCATGGCCAAACATGCCATCTCATAATTAAACAGATCATGTAACAAGTAACACCATCATAGCCACACAAGCTATGTCATAGTCACACACATAGACTATCTAATGGTCATGTCATAGTCATGCATCTAGGGTCTCATCATCCTTCTGGACTCTATGTCATCACGGGGCTTCAACTCGCTAGCTCACACAAAATCTGGCATCTAGTTCATATAGAACTAGTAACTCGCCAACTCACACAATATCTGGCATCTAGTTCATACAGAACTAGTAACATGTATACCAGACTATTTCACTGGAGTAGCAATATCTCAGCGTACCAGACTATTTCACTGGAGAAATTATGCATACCAGACTATTTCACTGGAGCAATTATGCATACCAAACTATTTCACTGGAGAAGCAATATCTCAGTGTACCATACTATTTCACTGGAGTAGCAATATCTCAATGTACCAGACTATGCACTGGAGTAGTTATGCATACCAGACTATTTCACTAGAGTATCTATGCATATCAGACTATTTCACTAGAGTATCAAACTATTTTACTAGAGTAGAATATGTCCAACGCATTAGGTTGGCCCTCTAGCTGTTCCGGAGGAATGCCCTCCCCGAAGGATTTGCACGAAGTCTCCAACCAGACAAACTAGTTGGGCCTTCTCAACTAAGAAAACACGCTCTCCTTGAAGGATCTGCATACACATTACCCTAACTGGTGCCACAATCAGTGCTTGTGCATGACAACTTGTTGTCCACACTATGCCATGCTGCTATCTGGAGTCACATCTGTAACTCATCACTCCCTCTTACTAGGGAAGTCATTCTAGACCACACCAAGCTTGTCTCTAAAGTACACAAACTTCAATCTCGACAGAGGCTTGGTCAACACGTCTACTATTTGCTCATATGTAGCGACATACTAGAGCTTCACTGCTCCCTTCTGCATCATATCTATGATATAATGGTACCTGACATCGATATGCTTGGACTTGTCATGAACATCAATTCCATGACAACTTCACACAACTCTAGTTGTCACACTAGATACAAGTCGCCTCTAACTCGAGATAAAACAATCATGCAAGAGGCTTCCAAAGCCACACTGTTTCGTTGTTAGCTGAACACGCTACTATATACTCCGCCTCAACCATACTGAGCGCCACACTCGTCTGCTTCCTGCTAAACCATGAGATCATAGTTGATCCCAAACTGAAGCAACATCCATATGTACTCTTCAGGTATGCAACACTACCGACCCAATCTGAATCAGTACAGCCTTGCAGACTTACCTTGTGATCTGAAACATATGTGAGTCCATATTCAATTGTACATTTCAGGTACATCATCACATGTTTTGCTGCAGTCAGGTGAGCATGTATCGACACAACCATATATTGACTCAATGTGTTCACTGCAAAACACATATCTGGCCTTGTTTTCATTAAGTATATCAATGAACCAATCATTTGTCTATACATGGTGGCATCCACTGTCTCTGCAGATGTATCGCTCAATAACTTTAGGTTTGTCACCATCGGTGTAGGCATGGATTTACAATCCACCATTCCGAATCTCTTTAGAATGTCTACAACATATTTTCCTTGGCACATAAAAATCTCATTTGGTTTCTGCCACACCTCTAGACCCAAGAAATAATGCATCATACCTAGGTCTTTCATCTCAAAATCTGATGCAAGCTTTCTCTTGCACTCAGTGATGAGCTTCTCGTTCCCTGTTAGAAACATGTCATCCACATATAATAGTAATAACATTGGTCCACCATCCACAACCTTGTAGTAAAGGTTGGAATTTGCTTTACTCTTGGTAAAGCCCAAGCTCATCAAGAAACTGTCTGATCTTGCATATCATGCCCTGGGTGCCTACTTAGGCCTGTACAAAGATTTCTTCAATCTGTAGACATGAGACTCCTTCTCATGTGTCTATGTACACTTCTTATAACTACTAGATCAAGTGTCTCATCATAATCTTCTCTATCTCGTTGGGAGAATATTTTGACCACAAATCAGGATTTGTACATCTCTATGTTGCCACTAGCAGCATGTTTGATCTTGTATATCAATCTGGAAGTCACCACTGACTTCCCTTCTGGTCTCAAGGAAAAAATCCATATCCCAGTCCTTCTAACTAGCTTCCTCCTTTGTCACCGAAGCAAGAGAATCTTCCTAGGAGGTCTCATATCTCCTTAAAAACTCTAAAGCTTCGATCTAGCCTCCTCAACTCATGGCACTTGTCTGTCAGTCCTGTAAGATGTCACTCTCTCATCTGAATCTAAGGAGGAATACTTTATGAATGAAATTCTCTAAGCTACTGAATCTCTCTGAGATCAAGCTCACTCCGAGTCTCCATGATCCCTCTAAAGCTTGACTCCCTCTGAGTCTATATAATCTTTGAAGCCATCTGCTCCCTCTATATGTGATGATTTCCTATGAAGTCTCCTATGTATGGTCCTAGGGAGGTTGCACCTCTCTACTGGATCTTGAGGGTTGACTCCCTCTAAATTCTAGCTCCTTCTGAGCTGGTACTTGGTGGGGTTGCCTGCCTCACCACTGGTGGAGCCATTTTCTCCTCATCATATGGCTCATCAATGCTATATATCTTTTCATCCTTCAAAGTGTCACGGGACCATGTTGGTTTCTTCTTGTTTAGTGCAACGATTCTGGGTAGGCCCTTCTAGCTCTACTAACTCTTCCTGATGATATGAAGAGATATCAATTGCATTAGAGGGATTTGTTCGATCATATTTGGAGCCTTCTTCTCCTTACAACCAATCTCCATATAAGATACTCTTTATCTCACAAAAGTACCCTTCTTCATCCTCTTTTTCTTCGGTACATGGATGTATCTGGTCGTGTATACAACTTCTTATCTGGGTAGTCTACTCGATGTCTCAAACTAGAGACCATCTAATATGTTTCCTCCTACAACCGTCACCATATCTTCCCTCAGAGTTATCACCCGTGACCTACCTGGAACAAGACCAATAACAAGGGAAAACAATAGACATGGATAATACTCTTATAATAATAATAAAAACAATAACAAGAACAATCGTCACAGTAGCTCCTTCTCAGAGCTATCACTTGTGACCTTCCTGGAACAAGAGCCAAAATAACAAATACAATAATAAGAAATATTAACAATACTCTTCTAGTGTTGTGACCAATCATTCCTCCATGGTAACCTGGATGGAACAAGAAAAACAAGAGCAAAAGTATTTCCAATATAGTAGCATTTTCATAAGAATATATCTATGTTAACAAGAATAAAAAACATTTCATGGTAATCAACATATCATTACCAAGGTGACCTACTTGGAAGAAAAACAAGAAGTATCTCCTAGAGGAGATGTTAGTTCATCTTGCAAATAAGTACACTAAGCATTTATATCAATAGTAATCACATGCTACCAAGCATTCATTGTATCTAGCAGTAATAGAACTTTTCAAGGATTGTTGTCACAACTATAGTGTTTACTTGCAATGTAGAAATTATCAAACTTTATATGTGTGAATTGGAAACTTATCAATTTAATCAATCAAACTTGGAACCTGGAGTCTTATATTCAAGAATGAGTGTTGTTGCTTTTCTTCCGACTCTCCTTTACTCAAGATGACAAGTATTCTCTCCAACATGTCCCCTATACTAAGACAATATGCTTTCTTGACATAAATCTAACTTAGGGAATATAATGCAAGTAAACTAAAAAATCTCAACCTTAATCAATCTAATAATTTGATTAGAGTCATCTTGTAACTTTAACCTTGACCAAACGTTAGTATGATAATCATAACTTCAATAGATCAAAATACAACTAGATGTTCATAAGATCACAGTAATTCCATAACAACTAGAGGCATATCAAAACTATCGAACGTGGAGTGTATTGTTCCTCTGAATGTGTTGGATATGAGATCCCTTTGGATCTTCGATTGTTGCTTGGACAAAAGATCCCTTCTCCTATAAACACCCTCAAGATATTGATACAGTTTGAACATATACACGTACATACCTTTGGTAGCATCGACAAGCAATGATGAACCCAAAAATTTCAAAGTGCTACAACTTTAAATCTAAAGGTAGCTGGAGATGCACTAGGGTAGGGCGCACTAGGACAACTAAAAGTTAGGCCCAACACTTCACATAAAATTTCACTGCAATTAGTGCTGACACTGCAATTGGTGTTGCAATTGGCACTACCACTGGTGCGAGGAAACTGGCATGAAGTAGCTAGCACTACAACTGCAATTGGTACTAGTATTGCAGACTTAGGGTGTTATGAGGAAACCTTAATTTTTTGATTTCAGAATTTTGGAGATCTGCTCTGGGGGAAAGATGCGCCCTACTTAGGAAACCTTCTTGGTGGGTTCAGTAAGTGCTCAATGAGCTTGACAATGGGGGAAACTTACAATATTCCTTCCAACGGTTATAATGTTATGAAGGAAACTAGCTATAAAACCATGTTAAAATTTTGGTATGCTCGTTTAACCATAGACAATGTCACATCATTGTCACCCAACCATAGGGATTCACTATGCCACCCCTGAGCACACTAACCTTTTCTTAGATAAAATGATTCTAGCAAGTCCACAGTAGAACCAACAGATAAACCTTAACTAGAAACACCATTGTTGCAGCAACAACACAATACCAAGAGAACATACCTCTACTAATAGAAGCGTACCTTTACCAAGAGAAGCACATGAGAGAGATACCAAAAAGACTGAGATTACACCACAAAAACTTCCGCACTACCCTCTCCAGACTTGCACCTCCTTCTATTGCAACTACAGTTGTAGCTCCTCAAACTTGCGCTCTCCTTCTGTTGAGTGAATGCATGTACAAATGAGGAGCACCTAGCCTCTATTTATACTAGTTTGCCAAGTTGTCTTTTCACATGGGGTCGACCTGAATTTATGGAGCGTTTTAATACTTTATTATTATTCTCTTTGGGCCGACTTCTCTTCTAGGGTTTTCACACATCTGTTTAATGGTTCTCTTACTTCCAACATACTCTATTCTAAGTACAAAGGTTACACTTGGAGGTTAATACCTCCCGCATCTACCAAAACATCAACAAAGAGCAGTGAAGGGGTACATTCCTTGGGTTGGGCAGGTTAAGAGGAAGATAATTGGTTAATTTGGGATAGTTGTAGGAGAATATTAGTGGGTTGTGTGATATCTGAGTTGTGAGTGGAATGTGAGAGACACCATGTTTTTTGGATTCCTATCACCGACTTGAGGGTGACTTGTTGTTGAGATCTAGAACAACAAGTCGATGGTTGGGTGGAACGTCTGTCCTAAGAAGTTGGTTGCACAACTGCTTTGAAAAGATGATCCAGATTATGATGAGAACGAAATAAAGGTAGAGATATAAAAAGGAAACACTCAGAGATATTGGAAGAATCACAGTAATATAATTAAACTCAGATTTTATTAATGAATGGAATACAAGACACTGTAAATGCAAAGCACACAAACTAGCTAGAATAGTGGTAGTTTGTCCTTGAAGAAAGAGATGTGTTGGCTATGCTCATTTGCAAGAAGTTGATTACAAAGAGGTTGAAAAGGCCTTTTAACATAAAGCATCATTGAGAAAACCCTACAAATCCAAAACCCTAACCCCATAAGATGAATCGCCAAAAGGTTTTTGGGCCTCGATGTGGTTAAATTATACATCAACTTCCCGGGGGTGCAAATTTTGCATACGATCTCCATTTGGGGCACTCAGTAGCCTGCCAAAAAAGTTTATTCGTGAAGTACACATTTATAATGACTCGATATCTACCCTTATTTATATGCTAGGTGTCGTCGCGCAAAAAAAATTGTCGTTTAGGGCCTCAAAACGACCCCAGAAGTTTGGGACTCGAAAAACTATAGAAAAAATGCCAAGATGTGGAAACATTCAGAATTAGTGGAACATGCGGGTGGCCACCGATATACACCTGGATCATTCCTCCCCCCCTTAGGAAGAAATGGTCCCCATTGTGTTGATTTCCTCCATCAAATGGGGAAACTTCTATTGAATATGACTCTTGGTGAGCCACTTTCACTACTTTGATGACCCGATAGAGATGGATATTCTGCTAGTGGGTGCCCTTCATCTTGGTGTCCATGATCGATCAATTGTCACCTACTTAATGTAGTCATGATTGAGCTATTTATGTTCCAAGTTCTCGACCACATCTAAAGTGTCCAGAAGAGGTGGAAAATATGGTCAAAGCAGTTCCACAATAAATACGGGGTGCAATCCAAGGAAAGGGGGAATACTTAATGCAAAATAATTCTCTCTCACACCCTTAGTGATGGTGTAAGGCCCATATCAAAGTGGGAGAAGCTTCCTATGGGGTCATGTGAGGTTCTCTTTCTGCAAATTCAACCATAACTTATCTCCCACCTGAAATTTATGTGGTACCCAATGTTGATCATGGCATTGCTTGTACTTGGCGTTGGCTTTCTACAAAATATCATGAACTTGTTGTTGGATGTATTGGACCTATTCAACAAATTTGGCTTCTTAATCAACCTCGATTTGAGCATGGGAGGACTCTTCCTATGTAGCTGTAATGGGTAGGGCTACATCATTGGGGGCCAATGGATGGAACCCCAAGCACACCTAAAAAGGGAGGGATCTTTTGTAGCTATGTTGAACATAAGGAAGACTCTATTTGTCCATCATTATGTGGGTGGAAAGAAATCAATTTGGTCAACTTGGTTTCCATCATCGACCATAGGCTAGACTATGAATTACTCAATAACCTATTATCTCAATATGAAATAATGGATTATGGGAGACCAAAATGAACCCAAACACGCTCAAAGAAGAGATTAGCAGTGACCTCGGCTATGATACTCTTCTTGTAGGGTGTCAAAACTTCCATCTTAGAGAATCGTTCAACGACATGAAGATGTTGTCATTACCATGCTTGGTTGAAGGTAGAACAAATGTGTAATCCATGGAGACAGATTGCCAAGACCTATCAAAAGTAGGTAGAGGGGTGTATAACCCCTATTTCTTAATGGCAAGTTTGAAAATGACGCAATCAATGGAGGATATGATATACGTGTTGACTTCTTGTCTAAGCTTTGACCAATAAAAATAAATTTTCAGTACTGCCACTATTTTTTCCACACCAAAGTGTCCTACCGCTTAACTGTAATGAGCTTTCCAAATCAACTTTTCACACACACTTGAAGGAACACATATGTGGTTTAGATGGAATAACAGTCCATCCCGGAGATGAAAGTATATAACTAGTTTTCTTGTGCTCAATATCTGATAGGTAGCAGAAAAGTCAGTGTCACTATTGTATAATTGTGGCCACCCAGAGGTGTCATACCCACAGGAGTTAAGAACTATGGTTAGCACCATAACCAAGGGTCAACTAAGGCATTCTGCAACATGGTTGGTGTTTCCCTTCTTGTACTTGATGTTTGATTGGGATTGCTACAGGTCCATGGAACACTTCTAATGGTGGTCATTTTGTGGGTTTCCTTGTGTCTACATGAATTGTAGAGGCTTGTGATCAATATGGATGATTGTTTCCTTTCCTGAAATGTAATGTTTCCATAGTTGACGTGCCTACACAATCGAGTACATGTCTTTGTCGTTGGTGGGGTATTTGTGAACAAAATCAGATAGAGTTTTATTGTGATAGGCCATCGGACGACCATGATGATTGAGGACTGCATAGATAGTATAATCTAAAGCATCCGTCTCAATCTCAAATGGTTGTTGGAATATGTCTGATAGAATAAGGACTAGTGCTAAACAAAGGCATAATTTCAAATCCTCAAATACTTTATGTTGTGATGTATCCAAAACAAACTTGGCGTTGGCTCCACCCTTGGTCACCTAGATTAGGGCCCAAATGATATGAGAGAACCCCAACATAAGCCTATGGTAGAATTTGACAAGGCCCAAAAATCTATGGATCTCGGTTAGAATCTTCGGGGCTGACCAATCATGAATGACTTGGATCTTGGCTAGATCCACATGCACACCCTGCTCGTCCACAATGTATCCCAAATATTGAATTATCTGCATGCTGAAGGAAATCTTCTCCAAATTGGCATATAACTTGTGTTGTCGCAGGGTGCCCAAGACCTGTTGAATGTGATTCAAATGTTCCTCCCAAGTTTTGCTAAAGATGAGGTTTTTATCCAGATACATGACCACAATAGAGTTTATTAATGACCATAATATATCATGCATCATCTACATGAATGTGGCCGGGAATTAGTTAGGATGAAAGGCATGACCAACCACTCAAAGGGACCTTCTTTAGACTTGAAGTTGTCTTCCGTACATCAGTTTTCTCAATTGCACCTCATGGTAGCTTGAATTTAGATCAATCTTATTGAAAACTTTGGCACCCTTGAGTTGACCTATAAGATCACCAATCCAGGGGATTGGCTATCGGTTCTTAAATGTGATCTTGTTCAAGGTTCTAAAATAAATAGAGATTCACCATGTCCCATCCTTCTTTTGAACTAGAACAATTGGGCTCTTGCAAGGTGAGGATCTTGGTCTAATGTTTCCCTTCAAAATTAGCTCATGGATCTAATGTTTGATTTCTTCATTCTCTAGAGTAGAGTGCCTATATACATGGCCATTAGGGAGACGAGCACCATGTGTAAAATCAATTGAGTGGTTTACCCGACAATGAAAAGGCACCCTAGTAGGTGGCACAAATATGTCTTTGTGTTCCTCTACTATCTCGTCCACCTGCTTTTTTTGTGTAGAGGGACCTCCTGCAAAGGTTTTGGCAATTGCAGTGATCTTTAGTTCACCTTATGATTGGACCATAAAGAGGACAAATATCCTAGTCTGAGAGATCACTCTTTTTCACTACTTCACATAAATCAAAGTGATGATAGTAGTTGGTACTGCCTCTAGTACCCTGTAGAGTTGATATCCCGAAGTAATAATGACACTATGGGGCCTAGATTCATAAACAACACGATGCTTCCACATATATGGTTGTCCTAAAAGAACATCACAAAATTCAAGTGGGGAAACATCATACAATACCTCATCTCTAAAGGTCTTGATGTCATAGTGCAGGAAACATTGTTGGCTCGCGTGAATGTCTCATCCTTGGCTGAGCCAACTGATGGTGTATGGATGAAGGTGCAACGCCGTTGTTAGGTGCAACATCATTGTTAGGTTAAACCTATTGATGACCTATACTAAGATTAGGTTCTTCTGTCTACCATTGTCAATAATGAAATGGAGTGGGGTCCCCTTCACCCACATCTGTGAGTGGAAGAGGCACTCTCCTTATTCAGTCTCCTCTGGTTCCTCTAGTTGGACCTTTATGGTAGCAATGGTGACACTGGGTTTCACATCAATGATCCATTTTCCCTTATTCCGTTCTTAATCAGGGACTGAGCAAAATACGACTCTAAGGCTTTCATCTAAGCCAACAATTTTTGGAGCGACATTCATCAGTGTTGTGCCAAGGGATTTTGTGGAACTCGCACCACTTTCTGATTCCTTCTTCAACTTCTCGTTACCCTTCTTTGCTTGTGAATTTGACTAGTTGTCCTGGGGTTGGCCATCCTTTCTTTATCTTTTGTTATGGGATTTAGGGCCACCTTTACCGTGCTTCTTCTGTGATGGGTTTGCACAATTGAAATCACACTTATTCATTAGCTTGAACTTTTGCTCGATCTTAACATCATATCGATAAGCGACTCCTAGTGAGGAGATGTCCAATAAATCCATATCTGTTTGGATGTATCTATGTAGGCCACTGAGGTGCTTCAAAACTAGGTGCCACTCAGAGTATTTAATACCTATCTTTGTGCACAAGGTATACAATATGTTGGTGTACTCCAACACTATCTAGTCTCTCTCCTTATGCAGAGTTGTCCATCTCATGTACTGGTCATTGTAGTTTCCAACAAGGTAGTATTTCTCCTTAAGGGCATCAAAAAAATCAGCCCAAGTGGGTTTGGGCCCAAAAATTGTAGACTCATCTTTGACATGTTGCTCACAATAAGTTTCCCACCAACCTATGACACGGGGAAGGGATTTACGGAGTGCAAAGGTGATTTTTTCATTGTTGGAAAAATTTTGGACAGAGAAATATCAAAGTTAACTTGTACCTTGAAGGGTGTCACACCTCTGAAGTGACTGTTGGTTGAAGGTGCCTCTATTGATGTGTGTAGTTGTCGAAGAATCTGGACAAAATTATCCATCATCTTGTTCCTTTATTGTGCGAGGGATTCCTCGAGCAAAAGTTTGATATGATCTCTTTCTTCATCGTCTCTTTTTTCTTCTGCCATGGGAGGTTGCTTGGGCTGGTGTGAGTGTTCTTCCCTAAGCTGAACCACTTGAAGGTCCAAATCTTGATAGCATGACCTCGTCGGGGACATGCGCTGAGAAAAAACAAAGAGTAGATTGCTCTGACACCATTGATTTTGATTATGTTGAGAATAAAATGAAGGCAGTTATATAACACATAAACACTCAAATATATTGCAATAAACATAGTATTACAATTAAACTTAGATTCTATTAATGAATGGAATACAAAAGACTATAAAATGCAAAGCACACAAACTAATTAGAACAATGGTAGCTTATCCTTGAAGAAAGAGATGTGTCGATTGTGCTCATTTGCAAGAAGCTAATTACAAAGAGGCCTAAAAGGTTGTTTAACATAAAGTATCAATGAGAAAACCCTAAACATCCAAAAACCTAACCCTAGAATATGAATCACCAAAAGGTTTGTGGGCCCCGATATGGTTATTTGATACGTCAACTTCCCAGGGGCACAACTTTTGCATATGATCTATGTTTGGGGCACTTGGTAGCCCATCCAAAAGGTCTAGCTGGGAAGTACACATTTTGAACAACCCAATATCTACCTTCGACTACATACTGGGCATTGTCACACCAAAAAAATGTTCTGCGCCAAAAACATGTTCTTTAGGGCCTCAAAATGACCTTGAAAGTTTGGGACCCAAAAACTGTAGAAAAACTACCAAGATGTGGAACCATTTGGAATTAGTGGAACAAGTGGGGGGCCACCAGTATCCACCTGGATCAAAATATAAGTGTTTATCTATGTTTTGTGTTATTTCATGAGCTAAATTGTTGTGTTTTAACTCTGTGCATGTGAATGATTTATATGTTGTTGTGTATGGGATTAATTAGTTGCATTCATGTTCATTTCAACATGTTGTAGCTGCATTTAAATTAATGATAACATATATTTTTTGGATTTATGTGTATTTCCACAAGTAATGGGCCTCAAAAGGGCGGGGGTACATTATAGACTGGTTATTGAGCTTGTGTGGGCCAAGAGCTAGCATGAATTGGGAAAATTTGTTGTTGGAGATTTTGTTCTCGGATGAATTTTGGAAAAAAAAGGTGAACCATAGTGAAATCCCCAAATTTATGGGTAGATTCAAGTTCAAAGTGCTCCAAATTGAAGGGAAGATTTAGGGCATCAATTTGCAGGTTGTAGAGTTAAAAATATAGCCCACACAGTCAAATTTTGTGTTTTTACAGTGACTGTGAAGTTTAAGTGAAGCGAAGACCTAGATTAATTCAACCTCAAGAGTCAATGGTTGAGGTTTGTAACATCCCCAGCCACCAATAGGCCGGGCCATGGCACTACTCAAATGCTTTACTTAGCTCTGAACCCTTTTGTAACATCCTCGACCAGCCATGCCGGGCCACACTACGCCTGAGAACACAACCATTCTCTGTGCAAAACATACTGTAACACACTCAACATCCAAACTGAGCTATGCCACATACAATTTTCTAGCTGCATGCGATTAAAACATATCCACGCAACAAACTCTTGTGGAAGCTTTATATATAAAACGTGAACATACAAATACGTTATGTAAATGCACATATTCACATTGAAATAGCAGTAAACATATACATGCAATACCCATAAAAACAAGCACAATTATAATCACACATATGATAACCCATAAAAATATGCACGTAAATAACAATGTAGCATGTAAATTTATCACATAGTTGACACTTATCTTGGTAAGAATGTCACCAACTACGTGCAGACCTTCCACAAACCTCCCAGCCTTAGAACACACTGTTCATCACTCTCAACAGTGAGTCACCCCCGAGATAAGACTAAACTCCACCCGGGTAAAGGGTTCCTAACCAGGCTAATGGCTCATGGAAAACAGGAAAGACTCCATCACAGGTGCCTACTCAAACTAACAACCTATAGTTCTTCATTCCCCAGATGTTTGTCCCACCCAAGGAAGTGTTCCCCTTCTCTTCTCAACAGTCCCTTGACTGCCCCACTTCCCTTCCAGGGCTACAACAACAGGTCGGACAGGAAGTCTCAAAGCCCTGTAGCTGTAGTTTAGCACCTTCAGGAAGTCAATTTCCCAACAATTCTCTCATCCAGAGAGAAATTGCTCACTAGCCTGACAACCTGCCTCTTCAATATCCCACGGGCCTAACA
Organism: Picea engelmannii; assembly: GCA_009831015.1. Taxonomy (NCBI): domain Eukaryota; kingdom Viridiplantae; phylum Streptophyta; class Pinopsida; order Pinales; family Pinaceae; genus Picea; species Picea engelmannii. The sequence continues at coordinate 284,249 of ML777432.1, read as the reverse complement.
ATCTGCTTCTTCAGTCCCACTCCCAAGATAATGAGGTACACCAACACAAAATGGCTATGGATACCGATTCCGGTACAGTGATAGGAATGTATGGAGGATAACTAACCATGTGAGTGAAAATGGTCATGGCATCATGGCTGGATGATGGAAGGAATCCTGGAAAAGATGATGGTAACAATGATGGGGACCTCTCAAAATGAACTAAGTCCCAACAATATGTATGCATGTCCCCAACTTGACACTTGTCATGTTGGGAGCTACTTTGGCCCACTTGTCCCCAACTTTAGAACTTAGGATAAAATAATTATTCATACTTTATGATTTAAGAAATATTACTATAATATTCCTTTTTGGCTTAAGCTCACTGGCTTAGCCCTTTTTCTTAACTTTTAGGTCCCACCCTTTCCCTAACTAGTGGAGTTTAGTCCCTCATCTCTTTTATCGTGGTCGGTCTACGCGTAGTGATGTATTTTATATTAATGATGAGATGTATACAAATATAGGCGCATTGGCCTTTAGCATCTAGGCTCTCTAGCCTAATTCAAAACATAAGCATCCTAGCTTATAATAACTGGCTCACCAGCCTATAAAACACAACATATACATAAAGGCTCCCTAGCCTCAATATTGCGCACACTTAATATGATGTGCGCGGTATCCTGGAATGCGCCCAATTCATCATTTTACTGTGCAGTACATGCACACATTACACCATGGAAGATGCATTTCAAAATATATGAAACAACTCACCAGATTAAGTACATTTTCATTTACATTTACAATTGGGTTCAACCTAGGGATATTACAAGGTCCATTTACGAAGCCCAAAAAGGGCATTCCCGATAAAATTTTAGAAATCGACTTTCGAAAAAATCCTAAGGCAAGGCATGAGGTTAAGTCTAAAGGGAGGAACCTGATGGTGTGAGCCTGAAAGAACAAGATTTGTTGATCAACATCACTCTCAGTTATTGTATCTTGCAGAGAAATTGTTTTCAGAAAGACTCGTCCAGGAAGTCTGGGGTAATTTCGTGTTTCGAAGAATTTCATTCGACTGAGTTAAAGGTCGAGCAGTTGTAATTTCCATAAAAATATAGATCTTTGGATGTGAAAGATGTCAGTCGTTAGATCCTTCATAAAAGTGGTTATGGAAATATCCATTCAGAAAGTATGGTGGTGGTGTTTTGTTTCCGAAGGATATTGTTCGACTGAGGTAATCATTGTGCAACTTGGGAAATCACAATGATCAGGGTCGTTGGTCGACATGATTGTTGACCATCCAATCTATTGGACGAGCATGTTGTATCAGAAGGGCCAAGGGTAGAAGAGAATGTCATGCCAACTTTTCATGTTAGTACACCATGTCGGAGGACACATCAAAAAGGGCAAGTGAATCAGAGAGTGTCACATCGTAGTTGAGTATAGGTGGGATCATAGTGGCTTTTAGTAAAGGTAAAGGTCAAATATTATGGGATAAATCTTAACCATGTGATAGGTGTTGAGGTATATCCTAACCATTTATGGAAGATCGGGGTCGGAAGGGCCTATTCAAGAAACTGTTGTCAGAAATCCAGAGTCGAGAAAACATATAGAATGAGTGAGACAAAGGAACGAGTCTGATAGGCTTCAAGCTTCAGACTTCAGAAGAGTTTGTGTGCAAGCAAGTTCCACCTTGATGGGAAAAATCGATAACGTGAGCCCGATAGCCTTTTGGGCCACAATTTTCAGAAGATATGTTCTCGATGGATAAATTTGATAGAACGAGTCCGATAGTGTTTGGACTTCAGATTTCAGAAGAATCGGTGAGCATGGGGAAAGTTATTCTTCCTGATGTGAAAGTTCTGAAAAGGTGTTTTCGATAGGCTTGCAGAAGGTTTGGCTGAGGGTCGATGGAGGAGATCAGAGGGTGATGAAATGGATGAATAAAGGGATGAAACATGGATTCAATAGATATGTTCCATGTCATGTTACTTGAGTTTCCCAAGGTCATGCACATGTTGTTTTGTTGAGTTGTTATAGCAGTAAATCAAAGATTTTCAGTGAAAAGTTTCAATTTTTTAAGGTCATCAACATGCAGGGG
>ML777432.1:164817-187076 GCA_009831015.1 Picea engelmannii | reverse complement strand
CCCTTCTAACACAAGGGTCAATCACGAGGTCGCATTAAGACTGGAGAAGTTACTCACCCTGCTTTGTTTTTCTTGGTGTAGAGATTGCACGTATTATGGGGGTCGCTTGAAGGTATACCCACAATTATGAGTAGAATCCTTTCAAGTTGATTTCGAGCTAGATACCCTGCCTTTGCGTGTGGATCAGATTGTCGACCATTTCCCCAGGCATCACTGTAGTAATTGTAACCTTAGTGGCCTATCTCTTTAGGGTATTTACACAAGGTGACTGTGGAGGGGAAAGTCTTCATGGTACCTGCAATCGACGTTGGCCAAACTCAATCGGGCTCCTTGGAGGGTATACCCATGTTTATGTGTGGGAGCTTGCACCAAGGCATAATTCCGTTAAGCAGGTCGTCAATGTAACTTTTCCACCCACTTTAGCTCATCCCCTTCTTACATTGTTCTCGTGATTTTGGATTTCATCACCAACTAATGCGTTCATTGTAAGAAGGTTTTGTTTGCTTGTTTTCTTCCTAGATTTTTAGCATGTGCTGTTTGTTTTCTCTAGTAGACTCTAGGTTGGATTTGTGTTAAATGAAGTTAGTTCCCAGAATGACCAATGAAGGAACCCCTTTTCTAGGGGAACCTTTTGTTTCTCCTTCTTACAGAAACATTGGTCCTCCTCACATTGCTACTTTGAGCCTTCCAGGTCTCACAATTGGATTACCGGTATAGTTATTTTCCACTCAGGTAATCCCAAATGCAGTTAGTGCTTCAGTTGTAAGAAATTGCCCCCAAGAGCATCAACCTCATGTTGATCTTTCACCTTCTTCACCAGTAAGATCTTATTCGCCGAGTAAAATCTCTAAAGCTAGTAACTTGGTGGATAAGAAGAAGAAGAAACATAAGATTAAGAAGAAGAAAAATAAGCAAGGATCCACACTTCCAACCACTGTCGGACATGTTGGAAAGCAACCCGTTACTGTTAATCATGCTAGGGGTGTTGATGATGCCAAGATCACCCAAACAACCTGTAAGCCCAAGTACCCTTGTAGGTTTTGTAAGGGTATCCATCTTCTTAAAGATTGACCTAGTCTATCTAAGGTTATAGAAGCATGGTCTACACACCCTCGCTAACCCATGTTGTTAGCCTCTGAACAACATGTTGATGACCTCCCATCAACTAGTCAAGATGCTGTTGGGAAGAAGAAAAGTAGAGTCAGGTTCCCGTGTATGTTATGTAGAGGGAGTCATCTAACTCACCTTTTCCCTCATATGGACGAAGCCTCGAAATTGCTGGAAAACATGATAGTTTCCCAGCCTCAAATTCTAGTTGCTTATCACAAGCTTACTCTTGACCCACCTATAGTTTATGGAATGATCAATCTAGTCCCTTCATTGGTTAGTCCAGTTGATCATGTAGTCAATTTGGTCACATCCTTAGTTGAACCAGTTGTCAAAGTGGTCGATCCGATCCCATCATCGGTTGATCCCACTCTCTACAAAGCTACCATGACTAAAACTACACAAACATAATGAGAAAAAGTTGCTAAAACATCTATCTTGTTGTTCTAGTAAATTAGACCACCAACTCTGCACCTGAAATAGACAAATAACTGAAACCTGGGGGATTCAATCCATAGCTGGGCTTGGTTGTCCATGAATAATATAGGCTAGGTTGAACCATTGATTGAAATTTAGGAATCTGGCATGTGGAGGAGCATCTATGAGGGAATCAAACAAGATATCCATCCGTTGGTCGAGGACACTTTGTGAATGCACCTGGTCGTCCTTCTTTTGCTTGATCTCAAAGAGGAGTTGAAGGTGATCCTTTACAAGATGGTTGGAGAAATGCTGAGGCTGATCCTCATCCTCCTTGCCAGTCTCATTGTCGGCCCTTGTGGCGATATCCTTGTCTGTTCCTACATTATTCTTCAACTACCAGCTTGGAGGAATCTCCTCCTCCACCTTGCAGCTTCCATTTCCGTAGTAGGGGTCACCAGGCTTGACGATGTGGGGGGGGATAGGAGGTTGGTATCTAGAGTGAGACGTGCGCCCAAGGGTGGCGCCTCCTCTTTTACTTTGCTCAGGCTGTGAACCAGAGGTGGAGACGGGGAATAATGAGTAGTTGAGGAGGTCACCTCCAATTTGACCCTGTTGGCTCCATAAAACTGGAGGGGAGCCAACTGCGTCCTCTGGGAGGAGTAACGAGGGCTAGAAAAGTGGGCGATGAGCACTCTTTGAGAGGGGGTAATCTTGTTAGCCCGAGAGAGGGTGTTGTTTTTGTGAGCACCCCTCTTGGGATTACCATGCTCCTAGGGAATGGAGGGGGGGATAGGGAGGTGGAGGGAGGAATGAATGAAGGCTGGGGGAAGATACAGGGAGTGATAGAGGAAAAAAAAGGAGCTGAGATAGAGAGTGGAGTGGAGGGAGGTGGATAGGATGCCATTGGTTCGTGAGGAGAGGTTACAAAGAAAAATGATATGAGAGTTTTCGTGAGAGCCAAGGAGCATTGCAGGGAGAGTGCACTAGGGAGGGAATGGAATGGAATGAGCTTGAATTCCTCTCTTTATCCCATGAAAACCTGAAATGACCCCTACATCCACCATTGAAGTCAGAAAAGACCTCTGTGTCCTCCTGGTACGCCCTACTTGGCTGGTTCGCTCGCCCAATTTCCCAGCCAGGCACACTAACATAACTCCTCTCATGGTGTAAGCCATGGAGGAGTTAATGTGTAGGGGCTGGCGACCAGGGTTAATAACTCCCCCAGATGCCCGGTTCCAGCTGTACTCCGTCTCTCTCTAGGTGGCACCCCATCCGGGTATGTATAGAATTATTATTATTATTATTATTTTAGAATTTATTTCCGATCCATACGTTAATGTTGGTGTTACCCACCAAATACGTCTATCACATACTCGGCCATTGAATGCGCCTCTTGGCACAATAAGCACCCTTACTTTTCATCGCTTTCCTCGTGGGGTTTACAAGTGAATGACCAGAAGAAAATTGAAAACATTTTGACCCTGTGAGTCTCAAGTAAACATGTAGTTTCTTGTAAAAAAGGATGAAGGTTTTTGTTGGAACTTTGGAAACATGATCACTGCAGAGAAGCTCCCCTTTTGAAATTTCCAATCCACAAGAAATCTCTTGAAAAGATTTTCCTACTAGAATGTGTTGGATGATCTGGAACTTTGATGTTTTAATCCATCTCTTATGCTCACAAGTCACCATATCCTAGATTTATCAAATGTATAATGTGGAAAAATCAATATTTTGACATTCACTTAATGTCATTAAGTACTTCCAAATCCCTTCAAAGGTTCAATGCAACTTCACATGTCTAATCCGTTGCAACAATTTGACCATACGAGGGGAGGTGAGACACTCAAAGATACTAACACTCATGAATCCATAGGTCTCATGAGTTCAAATGGCACACCATTTTTTCTTGGTAGAAATACACTTGATAGATAGATACAAACTTAAAAAAAAATCATTTCCTAGTGCTATTGGAAATCTAAGCAATATAGGAAGCTCCTTGTTGGAAATGCCCGTTGTTTTGGCATAGTTACCTAAGGAGCTGGAAGGAACTATGGCTCTTTGCTTTTGAATCAGAAATTTTGTTAAATTTTCTTGGCATTCAAGAGTGCCTAGTATCACTATGAGAAAGTGGGTGTCTAACAAAGACACAATTACCATTGCAGAAAGACAATCCCAAAATTTATCGGCATGAAATCAATTTAAAAATTTAATTAATGAAGATGAAAGAGTGGGGTAATTATTGTTGATTATATTTGACTCTCCCATTTCTAGAGGAATCCTTTTGTAAGGGATTACCCCCAACATTCATTATCTAAAGATCACCTCTTATGACGATTTAGCGCAATGGAATTATCCTTGTACATTAAGGGATATATGGTACCTTTGAAGTCTTCAAAAAACATCAAAACTAAAAAAGGGTTTTCTACATAAGATTAATTGTGAATCCTTGAAGCAAATTGCATTCAAGGGATAATGAGCAGACTCCCTGATAATTTTCAAGCTCATCTTTTCATCTTGAAAATAAGAGAGCTGTCAACTTGGTCTTGAAAGAAGAGTTATGGAAAATAATATTTATGGATAACTTGACAACTTTCTTTTAAACTAATAGAAATCAAGAAATAAAACAAATGCACCTGATTTGTTGATGTCACAATCTTTGCCTTCAAATGTTGGTCTTTTCATCACTATTGCAGGCAAACCTAGATCTTTAACTTTATCCCAAATCTCTCAGACAACAATTATGGGCTTGGTTTTCAAATACTGGACCCGTTTAATCACTTCCATGGCAGTATACAATGGATTCATAGTGGCTTCCACCACCCCAATTGGAACAATCCAAAAGAAACAGAGCGAGGAATAAATAGAATTGGGAAAAAAAGGAGCACCAAATCTCTTTTTTCTATACCCAATTGACTGAATCTACTACCCACCATGCTCACCTTGTCTTTGAATTCCGCGAAGCTCAGTTTCTTACCGGAATCTGCATCTGCCAGTGCCAATTTGTGAGCATAGGATAACAAATCTTTGAACATGAAGGGGACCACGTTGTCATTCTTGTCCTTTGAAAAATTCAACGACAACCTCAAAGACTTGAATATTCCCTCCTTCCCAGAACTGTATTTTTCTATCTCAATTTCATTCAGTTGTCTGAAAGCTTGTGTAATTATGTCTTTTTCTAGGTCTGTGTCAACATGGCGAGTATGGATTTTTAGAATAGATGAAGGGAAAGGAAAGGTTAAGAGTTTGAATCTTTATAAGAGATGTATTTGTGCATCAAGGCCATGGTGGATAAGTTTGTGAAGGATCTGAAAGAAGCTCTGGTAGCTGATATTCATGATAAGATTATGAAGGAGAGGGAGATGCAAAGTTACATTGAGGAACACGAGCATGAAGTTGTTGAATGAGAGACCTTATGGAAATATAAAATTGAGGTAAATATCTCCATTTGATTGTAAATCTATTTCATTCTTAAATATATTGTGTCCTCACAAATTCTATGACAAGAGTGTGAGAAAATTTCGAACACACTACAAATACATTAATTTCCATAGGGCATGGTCCACCACCCAATTTCCATCTTCCCCTTCCATTAAATGTGATAGAACAAGTGGATGACATGGTTCATACCAACCCATAGTTAAAATTTTTAATTAATATTACCAATGACCAAAGTTCAAACTACTATGATGGGAATTTTAAACATTAACTCTTCCTATGAAATTTTAAATTTTACTTAACATTTCCGTAAAAACTAGTAAAACAAAAAATACACATTTTTTTACGGGTAAAATTTTAAGCAGACTTCTGGGACATGTTGGAAGGATGTTGATGTGCTGTGAAGGGTTCAATTTTGAACCCTTCTACTAGTCGACCTTTATTCGGTCTTCAGTTGATTGCCACATGACCACCTGTCGGCCTCTTATTGGTTGACCTTTTTGACTTGCTATCGATTACTTTGACTTCAAATTTTCTCGCTCGATCCACCTCAACCTTCGAATTTCACTACAAATAATATAACAACCCAACAACATCCAATTTTTGGAAAGGTTTGTTAAAAGGCTTTGGGACAAATTTAGATCTCAGTACATCATATCACCCAGAGTCTGGTGGGAAAATAGAGATGACCAACAAAATAATTGAAGACATGCTTAGAATGTATGTGATGGACTGAGCATCAAAGTGGGAGGATTATATCCACTTAGTGGAATTTTCTTGCAACAATGGGTACCAAACCTCATTAAAAATGAGCCCATTTGAAGCATTATATGATAGGAAGTGTAACACACCAGTGAGATAGGATAACCCAAYAGATAAAGTTGTCATTGGGACAGATTTGTTGAAGGAAACAAAAGAGAAGATGTCAAAGATATGGAGGAATTTAAAGGCTACCCAAGATAGACATAAAATTTATGTAGACAAGAACATGTTTTTCAAATATTTTAGAGTGGGCGRACATATATTTCTAAAAGTGAAAGCGAAAAGAAGTTCGCTAAGAATGGGTTGCTGCCCAAAGTTGGTAGCAAGATATTGTGGACCCTTTGAGATCTTAGAAAAGATAGGCCTAGTTGCAAACATGCTATAATTTCTTGCATCCATGAGAGTGCATAATGTATTTCATGTGTCATTATTAAATAAATATGTGCCTAACCCTATCCACATAATTGATTGGACAATGATCCAGGTGGAACACGAAGGGGATTTCCAGGTGGACCCAGTAAATATTATGGATTGGAAAGTCAAATTTCTTAGGAAAAAATATATAGGCCCATTAAAGGTTCAATGGACCTATTACAACCCTGAAGACACAACATGGGAGCATTAAGAAACTATGTGGGAGGAACCCACAATTTTTTGTCAATTTTGAAGAAAGTGGAAGCTAAAAATGCAAGACTTCATTTTAGGTAGCTAGAGTTTTGGAACCATATCTTAGAGTTCCTGGTCACCTATGCTGAAAACGCTAATAAATGAATGGTGCAACCTAATGGACTGAGAGTAATGAAGGGGGCACAATCCCTGGGTCAACTAGTTGAGAAGAACAAGATATTAGGGTTGGAATTGATGTTGGAGGGTAAATATATTACAAGTTTTTGTTTTCTGAATATTATGATGTAAATTTGTACATGTATATTGACACAATGTTCTGTACCGAGGATGGTGCATAATTGTAGGGGAGGGGGATTGTAACATCCCCACTATAATCCTTAGTTTAATTAATGTAAAATGTAGATATGAAATGTGGCTATGGCCAAGCGATGTAATATTTTTTTCTTCTTCTGATTTTTAATAAATAAAATGTGAGCCAAATGTTGGGGGACATGGAAAACGACGGGGGATAATTTTTCCACAAGATAAGGGAGTGTCTAAAAGGGGTCCAAGGGGGACATTATTTATTGTTATTAATCCAAAATCACATTCCTGAAGTTTATTAACAATGGGGGAAACCTTCCATTTTATATTTGAGTGTATGAGAGCCCAATCATTGAATACATGTAAGAGGGTGGGTGTGAGAAGTCACATCCCATAGTTATTGGGAGCACGGGGCTGAAGTACAATCAACATTGGGGAGAGTGAGAGTCAACTTGCTTGGGGAAAAGAGGGAAAATTCGTATGGGGAGAACATACAGTTTTGGACAGTCATGTTTTTTCATGAGTAGGGGGAGAATAAAGAAAATAAAATCTCCGGAGATAGAACAACAATGGAGGGAAAATTCTAGAGTGGTTTTGGAGTCGTTGAAGACTGAAGAAGCAAGTTTTCAGGCTTGTAGAAGAACCATGTTGTCAGGCCTGAAGAGTGAACTCCTGTGGGAGTTGCATTGTAACATCAAGTGATTTTTGTTGTTTTACTGGTAGCTTTTCCTAGTAGTGAGTTCCTTTGGGTTCCCATTATTGAGGTTCTTGTTTACTTGTGCTAGAGAGACCCTGATAAATGAATGGGATGCCCGATGAGATGGGACTAGTGAAGGGGTACATTCCTTGGGTTGGACATGTCAAGAGGAAGAGAGTTGGTGGAAATCAAGATAGTTGTAGGAGAATACCAATGGGTTGTGGGATATATGAGCCAATGCTATAAATCTCATTTTAGGGAAAGTATCAATGAGGATTAAGAATGTAACTTCTTGATGACATCGACGAAAAATATTGGAATATCTCAGAAAATGTCACAAGACCTAAAAAAAATACAAAATTACTCATTTTTTTTTTCAAAATTTTAAACATCTAAAGAAACTACAACATCAAATAGACACATTGCTACATAAATATGAAAATTAAGATGCATAAGATGTCAAGTGGTCACATATCGTTACTAAACTAAAATTTTTGAAACATGTTCCTGATAGGATGGTACAAAATCACATCAAATGATCAAAATAAATGTATCTCATGAGATGAATCATCACAAGGCATATAGATACTAAATAATACATAATAAAATGAAAATGATAGATCATAGGAATCCATATTGTCGATTCCCTCTACCCCTTTTACTGGTAAATGGCACCACTCTTCCTCTAGAATTAATAGGTGGTCATGGAGGTACTTAAGATGAGCTTGGAGTGGAAGCTCCAACTACTTTAGATGCTTTAGCTGAAGTGGAAGTTGATGGGGATGATGTGGAAGGAAAAGTGAGTTGCCTCATCCCAGTCCCAATGGACCCAAGTCCAACTGTGGGTATGACTCTCCGTGGAGGTGGTGGCGACATTGGCTACACCAAAAGATCAATCTCCTCTTAAACCTATTTATCCAATAGAAGTGGAACATCCTCCTCCTCCTCCTCCACCTCCTCCTTCGCTGCCACCTCCTCCCCCAAATCATCTGCATTCTCCTCCTCATCCAACCACTCGCGAGCCTCCTCCATCTCGGGCTCCTCAATCTCCACCCTCCACTGACTAATGGTATTAATGGCATCCAATAAAATTCCCTCTATGTCAGGTTATTTGTCAAGTTGCTTCACCCACAACCTTAGATTGTAGCAGACATACAACAAGTCATTAAGGCACTCGATACCTAACTTGTATGAACATTGAGGGCCATAGTTAATGAAGGTAAATTGTAGTAAATTAAAATTTAAAATTAAAGAAAATATAAACAATTTAAATTTTGATTGTTTAATTTTTGAACATTTCTAACCCGTTGCGCTTCTTGGAGTGTATCTTTTCAAAGACACTCCAAATGCCCTCACACCCTGAAGAACTACAAGTTTGACTAAGCATCCGAATGACAAGTTTCTGCAGCTCTGAGAGATTTCCACCATAGTCTTTCCACCATAAACCTACAATCAATAAAATGAAAGGAAGACAACGAATTATATTCCATCAAGTTATAAATGTCAAATATAATATATAGAAGTGAATAAACAAAATTTGAAATTGAAGCTTACATGGCATCCTTGTGGTCCTATCTTGGACAAGCATATCATAGCCCAAAATATTGGATGCCATCCTATATATCTCATTCTGTTTAGAAATATCTGAGCATTTAGCTGGAGTCAACACCATCCCTTGAACACATTGGATAAAACCATCAGTGACCTCACCTTCAAAATTAAATCCACAAGGATAAGTGAATGCAAGGTTGAGGTAGAGCCCTACTACATGAATGGGACGATGGAGAGTGTTATTGCATCACTCATCAATCACACCCCATATCTGATATCTCTTGGTGAGTCCTTCCTCCCCCTTGTCATCATTGTATCGATATATAGCTTCCTTGGCCCTATCCATGGCCTCATACAAGTAGCCCATTATAGGATTCTCACCATCAACTAATCGAAGAACCTTTACCAAAGGTTCACTAATGGTACATACCTCACCTAATCCACTCTAGGATCTATGGTCATGTCCCACAAGTTGGGATATGGCTTGCCCATATTTTTTGGTGCTATAGACACAAGAAACCCACTTGTCAGAAATGAACATTCTCTGTAACTCCAACATACTCATGAGAAGCGACTGAAGAGAAATGAAGTTGGTGGTGAAATGTGTGATCGTGGGACACACCAAATATATATTCCTTGTGAATCATCTCATAGTGAAAGAACAATTGTGTGATTATATATATATTTTGTCACACTCCGAGCTGAATCAATGATTTCCTTGATCCAAGGAAGTTTTCCCATGTTCTCTCACATAAAATCAATGCAATGGGTAACCCAATGACTCCAATACAAGGATGGATACCTCTCCATATGAATCCTCCCAGAAAAAACATAATTAGCAACATTATTCATGATGAACTGGAAAACATACTACGTGCCTGTCTCTTGGATAAATCCATCCAACAAATCAAATAATAATTGTGCATATTTTTCATATGCACTTGCATCAACACTTTTGATAAACATTGTCCCGTTGGGACAATTAACCAAGAAGATTAGAATTGACCTGCCCTTCCCATCAGTCCACCCATCTGACATCACATTTCATCCGATGGTCTTCCATGTTTCCCTGAGATGAGATAATATTTGTGTGAAATCGACCTTTTACCCTTGAAGGAGACACCCCCTCAAATCATGATAGGAAGGGCCCCTATACCCCGGGCCAAAAATAACAACAAATTCAAACATGGAATGGTAGAAGGGGTTCTTGGAAATGTTAAATGGTATATCACTCCAAACTAAACATCTATCCACAAGATTTTCGGCCTCCTCCTTCTCTTTTGTTTTAATTAATGACCGAATAGAACATTTCCCCCTAGGTGTTGACCTCAACACAAAGAAAGGTGAGGTTGATGAGAGAACTATAGAAGTTGAGGGCCTTGTGGTTGAGGAGTGGGATTGTGGTCCCCCCTAGAGGCACTTTGTTCCAATGTTTCTACCTGTACGTTCATTTTCGCGAGCCTCCGTCACATCCCTCTTATTATCCATATCAATGATTGATTGGTTTGCAATATAAGAATCCACATCAAAGCCACTGATTTTGGCATGGTGGTATTTCAAGAAAGAAATTCCTCAATAATTTTTTCCCACAAAGATTGCATGTCAATATTTGTCTATTGGGAAGTTTTGATGGCTCACCATACACCCACATTGAATCCAATGACTTCAACATTTTTTTAGGTGAAAATCTTAAATGTATGGCATAAAAAATAAAAAAACAAAATAAACACATGATAATGCAAAGATTAAATAATGAGAGATAGATGAATGTGGAATGATTGAATATTCCATTAAAAAACAAAAAGAAGAGGAACATTACAAAACCTGTCCTAAGTCTAGAAAAACAAACAAATGAAAGAAAAACGTTTTATACATACCTGGAAATCTTGATGGTTTGAATCCCCCACTCCATGATCTCTTCTCTAATGGAAAAAAGATCCTTCGATTTATCCTTCTTGGATGAATGCACAATGTTCTCTCACACCTCTCTATCTCTCTCACACTCTTGCAATCAAACAATGAAGTAAAAAAACCCCACCTGCAACCTTAAAACCCATTTCTGACACACTTTTTCGTGATTTCTAGTGGCATGGCGATATTTTGGGTCGACTCAGGATATATTCAAAAAGTATCGCGATATAATGATTGTATCGCAATACTTTCAAAGTATTGAAAATATCACAATACTTTAAATTCAATATATCAGACATGGACTTAACTCGACGATATATCCACTAATTTCGATATACAATTGAAATTTACAACACCGATCTGAGCTATGAGTGGACGGTGAGAGACACCCTCTTTTGTGGATTCCTAGCCCCAAATTGGGGGTGACTTGATGTTGATATCTAGAGCAACAAGTCTATGGTTGAGTGGAACATCTATCCCAAGTAGCTGGTTACACAATTGTTTTGAAAAGATAAGTGTTTATCCATGTTCTATGTAATTTTATGAGCTTAATTGTCATGTTTTAACTTTGTGCATGTGAATGGTTTATATGTTGTCATGTATGGGATTAGTTAGTTGCATTCATGTTCATTCCAACATGTTGTAGCTGCATTTAAATTAATGATAGCATACAAATTTTGAATTTATGTGTATTTCTGCAAGTAATGGGCCTAATAAGGGCTAGGGTACGTTACCAACCCTATAAGCAAAAAGGTCCATAAAGGTAGAATTAGGGTGGTCCGACCCTTTCACAATTTGAAAATTTTTCTCAATACTTTTTCACTCATATTATCTCTTGTCTTTAACCCTCACAAATTTAAGAATGAAGAATCATGAGAAGCCATTGTAGGCCAAAAAGAAGACATATCATTTTCCATAAAATGATTTGAAGACAAATCATACATGAAGGGAGGAGAAAATGTAACACAAATATCATATATTAATAACATTACAAAATAATTAATAGTAGTGGTAATAATATCAACCACTAAGAGTCATCTTCATGGAAAACCCGCTAAGTGTCATAAACCTTCATCACAACCTTTCACCTTGTGACCTATAAATGTGCATATATACTATCACGAAGGTCATTGTAAATCAATCTCATTGATTCATTATCAAATTAGTATTTCACTACAACAAATCCCCGTGATTTGCTCTTTTTTTTCTTCCAAATATTGTTTTAGTGTATTTTTCTCCAATTTTTTGAAAAAGTCAACGCTATTTATCGAGATGGCGCTATTTATGGCTTTTTTTGCACCGACCAAAACATGTAGGTGCTAATAGCGCCAGATTTAACATCGGATTTAAAACCGGATTTAGCGCCAGATGTGCCTAAATAGTTAATTAGTTGAGGTGTTGGGGGTTAAGTGGATAGGGGCTTTGAGGATTATGGGATTTAGGGATTTGAGGTATAAGGATTAAGGGTTAAGGGATTATGGGTTAGGTTTTAAGGGATTAAGGGTTAAGGGATTATGGGTTAGGGTTTAAGGGATTAAGGGTCAAGAGCTAAGGGATTTGTCGCTTACGGGTTAGGTAGTTTAATGGTTAATGGCTTAGAGATTATGGGCTAGGGGATTAATGTTTAAGTGCTTAGGGAATAAGGGTTTATGGAGTAAGGGATTAGGGATTAGGGTTTAAGTGTTTAAGGGTCGATGACTTAGGGGTTAGGGGATTTTTTGTTAAGGGATTAGTGATTAACTAAGGTTGAGGGTTTAGGGGTTTAGGGATTAGGGATTAAGGCTTTAAGGGTCAATGGATTAAGGGTTAGGGGATTTAGGAATTTGTCAAAACTCTCTTGAAATTTCATGGAACATATTCCAACATGCCCATCACCAATGTCATCGATCGATGCTGCACGGTGAGTAGTGAATGGGGACAACATTGAAATTTCTTCAAACTATTCTTGTATGTGTTGAAATTTGACATGGTTAGACTAGAAACATGCCTTGACGATATGAAAGGGTTTCAAGACTCAAGGATGTCTAATGTCCCCACATAATCTTTGAGATCGTCCATGTTTTCATAAACGTTCATCATGCAGTCTCATTGTTATCATTCGTCATTCAAATCTACAGAATGTTTGTTGAAACTCTCTTGAAATTTCATGGAACGTATTCCAACACGTCCATCACCAATGTCATACACCAATGCCGCACGGTGAGCAGGGAATGGGGCCAATGTTGGAATTTATTCAAACTATTCCTGCATGAGTTGAAATTTGACATGGTTATACTAGACACATGCCTTGACTATATGCGAGGGTCTCAAGATTGAAGGATATTTCCTAACGTCCTCGCATAATCTTTGAGATCGTCCATGTATGCATCAATGTTTATCATGTAGTCTCATTGTCATCATTTGTCATAATTCCCATCTATATAATCTTTGTCAAAACTCTTTTGAAATGTCATGGAATGTCTTTGACCAACATGTCCATCACCAATGTCATCCATCGATGCTGCACGGTGACCAGTGAATGGGGTGAACATTGAAATTTCGTCAAACTATGCATGTATGCATCGAAATTTGACATGGTTAGAGTAGACACATGCCTTGATGGTATGTGAGGGTTTCAAGACTCAAGGATTCCTGATGCCCTCGCATAATCTTTGATATCGTCTATGTTTGCATAAATGTTCATCATATAGTCCCATTCTCATCATTCCTCATTCCCATTTATAGAATCTTTGTTGAAAATCTCTTGAAATGTCATGGAACGTCTTCCAACACACCCATCACCAATGTCATCCACCGATGCCACATAGTGAGCAGTGAATGGTGCCAACATTGAAATTTCTTCAAACTGTGCTTGTATGTCGAAATTTGACATGGTTAGACGAGACACATGACTTGACGATATGTGAGGGTTTCAAGACTCAAGGATGCCCGACGTCCCCGCATAATATTTGACATCCTCCACGTTTGCATGAACCTTCATTATGCGGTCTCATTTTCATCATTCATCATTCCCATCTACAAAATCTTGGTCAGAACTCTCTTGAAATGTCATGGAATGTCTTCCAACACAGCCATCTGCAATGTCATCAACCGACCCGACAGAGTGAGTAGTGAATGGGGCCAACGTTGAAATTTCTTCAAAATGTGACTGTATGTGTTGAAATTTTACATGGTTAGACTAGGTGAATGTGTTGACGATATGGGAGGGTTTTAAGACTCAGTGAAATCATTGAGATTGAATATTCATGTTTTGATTGAAATAGGAAACTAAAATTGAGATTTAATTTATTAAATTTTCACCTAATTCTAGGCGATTAAAATCTTTTGTTTTGTTTAATTATTTTATGTTTAGTTCTTAATAAAACATAATAAAAAAATATTCCCAACATTAAAATGCAAACAATATAAAAAAAATGAAGTTAACAAAGTTTCTTATTCAAATCATTGTGAGATACATGCATTAATATTTTATTAACTTTTGTGTCTTCATGAACATATGTTGACACAAAATGAATGGAAGAAGCATCCAAGTAATCCTATTTTTTTTCTGCCAACAATTCATACCATATCTTGAACACTTTAATTATATTGCAATAGGCAATTTGTATTGACACAAATAATACTAAATGATTTCAAAGTTTAGGCCATAAGAATCATCATTTTTTAAACATGGATTACAAATAATTCTGAAAATTTAAAAGGCTTGGTCATTAACATCATTGTCTACAATAATGTCATATAGTGTATCATTGTCAATGTTAATATGATATTTCAAGTAGTTAATATTATTATCATCCTCATCTTGACCTGCATCATCTTCATCATCATTGAAATTTGACTGTAGACCATCCATATTGTTACCAAATGTATTTGGATCATCATTTTCTATACCATCCATATTGTTGTCTTCCATAAAATCATCTAGCTCTGTATTGTTGTCTTCTTGTGCCTAAAAATAACCATCTTCAACATCATCATGGATGTCAATTTCTTCGATGTTCTCTAATCCCTCTCTCATTTTCTTGGCCATCATTTTTTTGCTCAATATCCACTAATGCATCGTCAAATACATTCCTTAATCTTGGATCACAATGTATGAAAAACATCCATTTCCGGTCCATAATATCTTCATAGAAAAAATACCTACACATGAACGAGTACATACATATATTAGACGTATGCTATAACAATTTTATTGAATAATAAACACATGTATATATTTTCAATAAACAATGTATTAATAGATTATTGATCACTACCGCTTCTTGTTTGAGTTAAAGAAATACCTTCTCACAATGAATTGGTAGAACATAAGGCTCCTTATCCTCTGGTAGGAACCTTGGGGAATCTATAGAAGAAAATACACTATGGGCATCATGTCTTCCTGTTCTCTTAAATGATTCATACCATCTACACTTAAAAATACAACATTTAAAAGAGTGATAATCCAACTCAATAATTTCTTGTATTTTCCCAACATATTCTAGATTTCCTTTGATAATATTCTTATCTTTTGAGCTTGATTGAATGTATTGCTTGAAGTCAACCATGATGCCACAATCGAAGGATCATATCTTTACATATACATTTTCTACACGATAATGTCAACCATATGCCCACACTATTGGATATTTCCTTCCCTGTGAAAGACCATTTATTTCGGTTAAAACAAATATAATGACGAATTTTAAAATAGTTAATAGTGTCAAAACTGTAAGGAAATAACATTTTGTAAAATTCTAACTGTACCTTTCTTCCATATCCTCTAGACACGTTGATTTCATCCTCTGTTATGTTTGAATCTATACCTGCATCTTCTATTTGATTTTGAATTTGTTTAGTAACCCATTCTAGTGTGCAATCTTTGCCCAATTCCCCTTGCAGATAATTAGGAAATGGAGTATTCCTTGGGTTCGATCTCTTAATTTGTCTCCTTTCTTCTTAAACTTCTCTCTTTTTATCATACAAATCAATCCATTTGTTCATAAAGTCCATGTGGTACAGAATGAACTTGTCTATTATAGCATTTTCGTCTACACCTATTACATGTCAACATTTTTATTTCAAAATTCAAAGGCCATTTTGTTAATTTGACAAATAAATTAGAGAGTAAATTAATTATTTCAATAAAAACAACCACAATGATAATGAGTTTACTTACTAATTTCTACTTGAAAACCATTAGATTGTGGTTTTTCTCCATCAATAATATCCGATGCTCGTTCTTCATCCTAGAAGCGTGGCCCATCTTTGAAATCCTTGCCAAGGAATTCACATAGGAAGAAAATTGATTCATTCAATACATACCCTTCAACCATGAAATCCTCTGGATGTGCCTTTTGTAGGACATATATTTTTAGACTTTTCAGATACCTCTAAAGAAAAAACATCCACCTCATTGATAGACACCCACCAATTCAATTCCATCAACTAGGTGTACAAGTAAATGGACTCGTAGTTCCATGCCACTTGTAGGGAGATCCTTCTCAAATACACATACAATTTCTGCAATTTCCTTCTTCAATTTTGGCACTTCACATTCGTGGATCTCCTTGGATGTCACCCACCTAATATAAGAATGTTAAATTAGTATGAACCTTTAGGAAAAAATTAAAATGAAATACAATATCTCTCTGTCTCTCACACATGAAAATTCCACACCACATACCTTGCAAATGTTGACAATTGACTTATGTCATTCCTCAATTCAATGGTAAGACATGAATCGCTCCTAATTTCCAATGGCATGATATGATGTCAAACATATTTATGAAAGGTCATTAGTTATTTTTTTCCCACAATAAAATATCATAATATATTTAGTACCTAATCAATTATACCAATAAAAGTTAATTGATGATATATAATACCTTCATAACATTATGGAAATCATGTGTTTTAAATCCTGTGATATGTCCATCAACTATAAAATATTTAACCAATGATGACCCATATCCAATAGGTGTCCTTATTGAACATATGCCATTTTTTAGTTGTTCTAGCTCTTTCTTTTTCAAAATCCATGGAGCTTCTGCATATGTTTCATTTTCCCTGTTTTACCACAAATGTTTTCTATCTAATTTGGTACATGAAAGAGAAATATCTCTCCTCGAAAACAAGGTGTCATTCTCTTTGCCTGATATATGTAGACATATTGAATTTGGGACATTTTTGAAGATGTGCATAGGATCTAACATGTGAGATATTAATAGATCCTTCCAGTAAGGGAGCTCATAAAATATGRATTTCCTTTTCATCCCTTTTGGCATCTTAATTACAACTTGTTCCGATTCTTCAATAGAATCACCCCCATCAAAAAAATCTTGCCAAGCTTTCAATTCAACATCTTCATACTTCTTAAGCCAATCAAMTGGACCCATAATCATGGGAGGGCCTCTATTTTCAAWTTTTCCATCAAATTGATTTTTATGGCAGTTTCTAAACCTATGATYTGGTGGTAGAAAAACCCTATTGTTTGAATAAATAAATTTATGTAGATMTTTATAATACCTCCCTTGAAATTGTTCTACACATCTTGGACATGCAAATATCMCCTTTGTTTGAATCCCTACAATTCAATAAGTAAGGTTAATAACATAAAAATAATAGTATAAAACTAAGTATTAAAGTTGGGATGAAAATACATTGTTAGTGTAAATACGTAATTTATTTATCTTACCGGAACAAACACCAAGTCCCGGGAAATCATGAATAATAAAACATAGCACACCATACAAAATGAAGGACCTATTTTATGGAGGACATGATATTTCATACATTCTTACACCTTTCCATAACAATTGCATCTCATCAATAAAAGACACAAGATAAACATCCATGTTTTTAACTTGATGTTTTCCTAGAACAATGAGAGTCAACATAAGGTGCTCATTTCTAACACTCATCCATGGGGAATATTGTATACTATCAATATGACTGTCCAAACACTATAATTTGAGCTGAAGAAAGAGAATGGGCACACTCTATCAATTGCAAGACCAAAATTGATACTACGGGGTTCATCTTTGGATTTTCTTGGCCATTTTCCCTCTATGTGTTTCAATGCTTTGGAGTCGGTAGGAATTCTGTAACATACCCAGCCACCCACAGGCCGGGCATGCTACCTTCAAGCCCCCTCTCTTGGACTTTGTACTCTTACTGATACCTTCTTTAATTAATAAGAACGCATAAGATACAAGATTTAGTGACATGCACAACAATATCCAACAAGCATGCATAATCTAAGTTTTAGTTAAACGATAATTAAAATACATAGAGAAATAAATTCATACACAGATAATAATATCACAACAGAGAGCACTTATCTTTATAAAAAGGTGACACCAACTGGCTACAGACCAAGGACATTCTACCCAACCGTAGACACCACTGATCCAAATCTCAACAATAGTGTCACCCTCGAGCCATGGCTATGAATCCACAAGGACAGTTCCAGAGTGTAATTGGGTTCCCAAACCAGTCAACTCTCAAGCTCTCATAGGTTTCCCAATTCCCACAACAATCCAAGTACCCATATCTCTTCCACCCATCCTGTACCACCCCAAGAGAACATACCTCCACCCTTCCTTGCCACACAGTCCTTCTCCTTTTGTCCAGGGCCTCCAACACAACTGGTCCAGAATCTCAATGTTGGAAATCTTAGGACTCGCATTTGTGAGAAAAACATGTCACAGGCCAATGCATCTTAGACATGCAGGCCCCAGGTTATGGCTGGATTGCACCAACGACCATTACAACCAACTATCTCATGGATAATTCTCAACAGTTCCTTTCCCTTTTTCCAAGCCAAGATGCAGGTGAGGATGGATCAATGAATGGGTGAGTGAGTGCATGAAAGTGCATGATAAAAAGAATGTTTCAAAATGTAGAAGTGAAGGATCCGACAAGCCAACGACCAACCCCACAATCAGACCAGGGATGTGTTTAAGTATTTTCGTGGGGAATCAAGAACCTCCCGACATTCCCAAAGAATCTCATGTAACCGATCCCCTCCCTTAGGAAAAAGGGTAATTAACATAGAATAAAAACTTAGCCCCTTAATCCCCCTCTCTTGTTGAATCATAGCCCCCTATAACTCTAGTCCTTCTCCATCTAGTAGCCAGCCATGCATTTATTATTAATAATGATAAAAACATTACATGTCTTTGGAACATTGGCCTTTTAATAATTGTTTGGGCACCTTGACCTCTAAGCATTGTAACAATACATTATTGAAAATGGGGGTTCAAAACTTGGGGTGTTACATCCCCTCCCCCTTATTTTGGCACTGTCCTCAGTGCATATACAAAATAGATATCAAAATTTCAAATTTATTCAAAAAGATATGGGTACTTTGCACGCATGGAATATTCATGCTCCTAGGTAACATCTTTAGGACTATAGTAGGTCCACTGAACTTTTACCAACTCTATAACTCGATTCCAGATCATTTTTACCTTTCTGTCCAATACCCGTAATGGCTGAACTTGAAAGTCTCCCTTCGTCTCTACCTGAATCAGATGCCAATCAATAACATGGTTAGGGTCATGTACATATTTATTTAGTAAATATACATGAAATACATTATGCACATTCATGGAAGCAGACAATGCAAGCATGTATGCAACTGGCCCTATTCTGTCCAATATTTCAAATGGACCACAGAATTTGGCTACCAGCTTTGTACAACTACCCAATTTCAATGATCTTTTCTTGGGCTTCACTTTCAAAAGTACATGCTCCCCTACTTTAAATTCTCTAGATGTCCTGTTCTTGTCTGCATAAACTTTCTGTCTATCCTGAGCTGGATTTAAATTATTCTTGATCTTAACCACCTGGTCTTCCATTTCCCTGAGCAACTCCGGCCCAACTACCACTCTATCTGCTGGGTTGTCCCAACTTACTAGAGTATCACATTTCCTACCATACAAGGCTTCAAATGGGCTCATTCTCAATGAAGCTTGATACCCATTATTATATGCAAACTCAACCAAGTGTAAGTAATCTTCCCACTTAGACGGCTTATCCATCACATACACTCTCAACATATCTTCAATTATTCGATTGAATCTCTCCGTTTTCCCATATGTCTAGGGATGATATGCTGTGCTAAAGTTTATATTTGTGCCAAATCCTTTAAACAATACCCTCCAGAAATTGGAGTTAAACTTTGTATCTCTTTCCGAGACAATTGTCATAGGTATCCCATGCAACCTAGCAATTTCCTTCATGAAAATTTCTACAATATTAGCCGCTGTATGCATTGTCTTCACAGGCACAAAATGAGAAACCTTTGTTAATTTGTCAACCAAAACCATGATTGTATCATGTTTCTTATTCGTTCTGGGTAATCCTATGATGATATCCATGGTGATGATTTCCCATTTCTTCTTTGGAATTGTCAATGGCTGTAGCAAACCCGCTAGGTGCCTATGCTTAGCCTTCACCTTCTAACATTCCATACATCGAGCGATGTAATCAACAACATCCTTCTTCATTCCCAACCAAAAGAACTGGCTTCTTACTGCTGTAATTTTTTTTCTGGTAACTGGGATGTCCAACATAAGGAACATCATGCATCTCCTTCAGTACCAAATTCCTCAGCTCTCCAGAACTAGGAACATAGATTCTATTTTTATGCATGAGTAATCCATATTCCTTTATCTCATACTCCTTTATTTTCTGCTGTACATTTCCTTGCTGTAAGTTTTCCTTTACCTGTAGGTAATGCTGGTTTGTAACAAGACCATCTCAAATTTTTCTCTTCAAGTCTGACTGATGCATACTGACAACAGTAGCATGCATGTTATGCACTCTTCTACTAAGTGCATCGACAAATTTAATCTCCTTGCCCTTGATATTCTTGATATCGAAGTCATATTCACTTAAAAATTCCATCCATCTTGTTTGCCTGGAATTCAAGGTCGATTGTTCAAAAAGATACTCCAGGCCAATGTGGTCTGTCCTTAATTCAAATTTCTTCCCCATGAGATAATTCCTCCACATCCTCAAGGCATGAAAAATGGAAACAAGTTCCAAGTCATGCGTGGCATAGTTCCTCTCATGTTCCTTAAGCTTTCTGGACTCATATCCAACAACATGTCCATTTTGCGTGAGGACTCTCCCAAGTCCTTCCTTACATGCGTCTGTACATACCAAAAAAATTTCATTTGGGTCAACAATATTTAACACAGGTGCAGTAGTAAGTAATTCCTTCAACATATTAAAATTCTTTTCACACTTGAGTGTCCATTCAAATTTAGTTCCCTTCTTTTGGAAAGAAGTGATGGGATGAACAATCTTACAGAACCCTACTATGAACCTTCTGTAGTAGCCAGCTAATCCCATAAAATATTTGACGTTTGACACATTTCTGGGTGTTGGCCATCCTCTAATGGCTTCGATCTTCTTTGTATCTACTGTTATGCCCTACTCTGAAATAATGTGTCCCAAGTAATGGATATTCTTTTGATAAAAATAACGCTTACTCAACTTGGCATACAACTGATGTTCTCTCAGTACTTGCAATACCAGTATTAAGTGATGTTCATGGTCCTCTTCAGATTTAGACTAGATAAGTATGTCATCTAGGAATACTATGACAAACTTATCCAAATAATTTCTGAATATGCCGTTCATTAAGCACATGAAGACAACTGGTGCATTGGTCAGTCCAAATGGCACCACTACAAATTCATAATGCCCATACTTGGTCCTAAAAGCTGTCTTATGAATGTCTTCTTCCTTGATTCTTACCTGATGGTATCCTACCCTCAGGTCAATCTTTGAGAATATCTTTTCTCCTCTTAGCTAATCAAATAGGTCATCAATTCGGGGTAGAGGATACTTGTTATTTATAGTGTACTTGTTTAGCTGTCGGAATTCAATACACAGCCTCAAGGTTCCATCCTTCTTTTTGACAAAAAGTACTAGTGCTCCCCAAGGTGAAACACTTGGACATATGTACCCTTTCTTCAACAATTCATCCAACTACATTTGTAATTATTTTAACTCTAGTGTGCTCATTCTGTAAGGTGTTTTTGACACTGGGGAAACTCCTGGAACTAAATCAATTGAGAAATATATCTCCCTTCTTGGTAGCAATCCGAGTATTTATTGGAATACATCTTCAAATTCTTGTAGTACCGAGAAATCTTCTAGGCTTGGCCCTTTAGTATTATCTGGCTCTTCCACATGAGATGCATACAATTGACATCCTTTCCTAAAACATATTTTTAGCTGTAAGGCTGAAATCTCCCTTATAGAGATGGGTCTTGGAACTCCTTTCACAGTGCTTTGTTTTCCATTTCCATCAAGACATGTAAATGTCTTGTTATGGAAATCTAGGACAACATCATGCTTTTCCAACCAATCCATTCCAATCAGAATATCATAAGACCCCAATGGGATGATATTTAGATCAATACTAGTATTCACGCCATTAAGA
>ML777432.1:136556-163317 GCA_009831015.1 Picea engelmannii | reverse complement strand
TTTTTTTTTTTTTTGTTCATGGAGATCATATCCCCATTCTTCGAAAATAACAGTGTCCTATTATCCTTGGCTAACACATAATTTCATCCTATGCAGGTGCTTCCTTCAAACTTCCTTCCCAGGTGATCACAACTAGAAACCGTGATTAAATCCTTCCTTAGAACTTTTCTGTCTTGAAGACCACCAATTCGACCCTTAACTCTCCTTCCCTCAGCTCTCAATCTACATATGACCACAACCATGAATCTATGCTTAGATTACAAGTGCTTGTCCAGAGCTTTGGGACTTCGAAACTTTCAGCCAAGACCAGATCAATGGTCCTCGTCCTCTTTCATGATCAACGATCGAGATCCAATTCGGGACTCCGCACTTCGAGAGTCTCAACTTTCCTCGCATGCCTCCTCCTGGAATGATTTTACCTGAAGTTCATGATCTACCAATGGGTTTCCTCTGACAAATCAATGAATGTGAATTTCTTTGGCTCTTCGGGCTTCAAAAGTTTCAAAACTTTCCTCCTGCAGTTTCTCTCGAAGAGATTTCACCTGAAGTCGACGATCCTTCGATGTGTGTCTTATGGAATCAACGATCGATATGTACTTTGGCCT
The DNA here is from genome assembly GCA_009831015.1 of Picea engelmannii. NCBI lineage: Eukaryota > Viridiplantae > Streptophyta > Pinopsida > Pinales > Pinaceae > Picea > Picea engelmannii. The sequence continues at coordinate 162,712 of ML777432.1, read as the reverse complement.
TCGGGCCTTCAAGATTTTTCAACCCAATGCAACCTATCACATCTTTCCCCACTGGAGTGCCCAATATCCGGACTGCACGATCTATCACCATGTGGCAAAATACTGGAAGCGGACATGTGGTCTAATCAGGGAGATGACATGTCTCACATCCTAGCTGACATTTCAATCATCTACATGCTCAAAAATTACTGACATGTGGTGCACATCCCATGTGTCCATGTCATCCCCAGTGAATTTCGCAAGCCACATCACTTCAGAAATTTTAGGGTCCACATCACCTTCTAGTGACATCATCATGCCCCACCCCTTCGTCTCTTCGGGCGTCGGGACTTCAGGAGTTTCCACATTAGCACACTTCGAATTATGCCGAACTCTGATTTACCGAACTGGACAAACTGCCACCATGTGTCTCCCTTATCATATGACCCATATTAACCCCAGACTTTGGGACTTCGGAAGTTACCGCTGCAAGGATTAATGGCTGCAATTCCTTCGGGCCTTCAGACTTAGAAAAACTCAAACTTCAACTTTTTTTGAAATGTTTTATCTGAAGCTCATGATCGACTGACGGATGTCTCCCATGGATTAATGACTATGATTTCTTCGGGTCTCTGGATTTCAGAGAACTCAACTCTCAACCTTCGCTTTTCCCTAAAGTGCACAGATTTCTGCCGCGTGTCCTCCTAGATCAGATGACTTTAATTCACTTCGGATCTCCGGGGTCCGAAAATCTCAATTCTCAACTTCTCCTTGCTCGCCTTTTCCCAGAGTGCTTTCACCTAGAGCACACAATCGATTGACACATGTCCTCCTACAGATCAACGGTCCCTGGATACTTCTTCTCTTCATAGGTTCATCACTCGAGTACTAACATGTCACATCACTGCATGCCTTCCAATTTGAGGGGGAACGCATCGACAGTTTAGAGTAACCCACTTTTCGACCCGTAATTCTCCTGATGCTGACACGTAACCCCTTGGTGAAACCATGGTTTGAATTGTGGGACTGCCTTGGGAAATGATCTCCCATGCAACTTGGTTCCCCGCAATGCCTCCTGTCTTTTGATCTCACTCTCCAATGGGATATGACGATTGTGACCTTAGCCCTTGCTTCCTTTTCATCGAATGACCCTTGTTCACCTGTCCTTCGATCCAATGATCCCAGATCTCTCCTGATCCTACAGTGGTGATTGATCCCGAATTCAAAGGGGGATGGTCACGATCCTTTGAACCCCTTACAATGGATCTCTGACGATCTAAATACTGCGTAGATTCTACAACGCCTTTCCTCTTGATATTTTCAACTTCGCGGTCAGAGTTCGATCTCGACCACAAGACTCTGCCCAACAGACCTGGCCCATACTGACCCAATGTTTCAACCAGAAGATCTGATACCAGACTGTAACATACCCAACCACCCATAGGATGGGGCATGCTACCTTCAAGCACCCTCTGTTGGAATTCATACTCTTATCGATACCTTCTTTAATTAATAAGAACGCATAAGATACAAGATTTAGCAAAATGCACAACAATATGCAACAAGCATGCATAATCTAAGTTTTAGTTAAATGATAATTAAAATACACAGTGGAATACATTCATACACAAATAATAATATCACAACAGAGAGAACTTATCTTTATAAAAAGGCGACACCAACTGGCTGCAGACCAAGGACGTTCCACCCAATCATAGAGACCACTGCTCCAAATCTCAACAGCAGTGTCACTCCCGAGCCGGGGCTATGAATCCACAAGGAAGGTTCTAGAGTGTACTTGGTTTCCCAAACCAGTCAACTCTCAAGCTCTCACAGGTTTCCCAACACCCACAACAATCCAAGTACCCAACTCTCTTCCACCCATCCTGTACCACTCGAAGAGAATGAACCTCCACCCTTCTCTACCACATAGTCCCTCAGGTAGTCCTTCTCCTTTTTTCCAAGGCCTCCAGCATAGTTGGTCCAAAATATCAATGCTGGAACTCTCAGGACTCAAAGTTGTGAACAAAACAGGGCACATGCCAACACATCTCAGACATGCAGGCCCTAGATCATGGTTGGATTGCACCAGCGACCATTACAACCAACTATCCCGTGCCTAATTCGCAACAGTTCCTTTCGCTTTTTCCAAGCCAAGATGCAGGTGAGGATGGATCAATGAATGGGTGAGTGAGTGCATGAAAGTGCATGAGGGAAATAATTGTGTGAAATGAAGAAGCGAAGGAGAAGATGAGCCAATGACCAACCCCACAATCAAACCATGGATGGGTTTAAGTATTTTCGTGGGGAATAAAGAACCTCCTGGCCTTCGCCAAAAAGCTCACGTAACTGATCCCCTCCCTTAAGAAAAAAGGGTAATTAACATAGAATAAACACTTAGCCCCTCAAGCCCCCTCTCTTGTGGAATCATAGCCCCCTATAACTCTAGTCCTTGTCTGTCTAGCAACCAACCATGTATTTATTATTAATAATGATAAAAACATTACATGTCTTGGGCACAATGGCCTTTTAATAATTGTTTGGGCACCCTGGCCTCTCAACATTGTAACAATACATTATTTAAAATGGGGGTTCAAAACCTGGGGTGTTACAAATTCACACGAATCCATCTTTACTCCTTTTCTTTGCATGCCAATCCATCAATTCTGCAAGTGAATTGAAATGAAACATTCATTGAAGTCTAGGTATAATTAGGATGTGACGTAAAACCTTCGTTGGAATTGTAGGACCTTGTACATCTATACGATATATCTTCTCTTTGCATACAGGGAATTCTACCTTGTCTTGATATTCATCTCTGTATAAAATGAAATCATTTTTACATTAATGAATTTTCTTATATTCAATCCCCAACTCAACCAACAACTGACACACCTCTCTGCAAGTTGATGGCAACACATTCTCTCCAGGAAATATTTTGTTTTTAGTGCCCTGTAAGATTGCCAAAGAGTAGATCAATTGAATGTTTGACTTATGATGAACACATTTGATATGTCAATCTATATTAGGACTATTCATAATCGAATTACGTACATCAATTGACAATGCATTGTAAGAAATAGAATTCAACTCACGTGGTGAATCCTTTGTCTGATCAACCAAATAGTGACTTGATTTCTAACAATATTAATGTGCATGCCAGTTTTGAGGTTCTACTTGCACCCGATTTGAACATGGGTGTCTTTTCTGCTTGCTTGATGGTGTCTTTCAGGTTTTTATCATAAACATTACATTGATGGTAATTACCCCTGCTGTCATCATTATTGCCATCCATATGATCATTATTGTCATCATTTTTTCCATCTTCAAAGAAACCTTTAAGAATTTCATTCAATCCTTCTTCATGCACTGCATTTTCACTATCATGATAATCATCAGTAAGGCTAGGTGGCATGTCATCAATGTATGCTAATCTCATCAGCTGTTCAAGTTTCTCAGGTGGTAGAATTCTCTTTAAATACGATCTTTTCACCTTGGTATGGTTTAAAGGATGGTTTGGATCATCCCATCCAAATATTAATAGCCCAGTTGGGTCTTGGGTATTAATATCCGTTCTTTCATCATCATCTTCTACCTATCAACAAATACAACCATTATTTAATGTTTGGAATCAATTGGATAAATCCTAAATGTATCAATTTCAAAGAAATATAATCAAATATGGCTTAAAAAATTAGAATATAAAAGGTATGAACATATATACATCAATTTAATAACGGAACATTATTTTATAGACCGCCCTTAAGAACATCCTTAGGGAGAACTTGTTCCTCCCTTTTATTTCACGCATGAGTGCGTTTTAAGAAGGGGTAATAAATCAATAACTCATTCCCAGTGGTAATGTCCATAATAGACTCAACCATTATCAATCTATTGTAATACCCCAGTTTTGGAGCCCATATTAAATAATGTATTTTGTGAAGTTATAAAAAGCAAGAGTGTGCAAACAATTAAAAGAAGTCAATGTGCCTAGGAAATGTAATATTTTGATAATTATTAATAATAAATACATCACTGGCTGCTAGATGGATAAGGATAAGAGTGTGAGTGGACTATGATTCCACAAGAGAGGGGGCTTGAGGGGAGAAGTATTTAGTTTATATTTAGTTTACTCATTTTTTTAATGGAGAATATCGGTTACATGAGCTTCTTGGGGGAGGGCCATGTGGTTCTCTAATTCCAAGAAATATATAAACCCATCCTTGGTTTGTTTGGGGGTTCACTCACTCATTGTTCATTGTTCATTGTTCACACTTTTCATTATGTTCTCTCTCCATTCATTCTTTAACCCACTCTTCATTCCTCATTCATTTTTGATCTTGGATTGGGAATGAAAAACGAATTGTTGGAGAGGAGCCATTGTTTTGTTGGCTGTAGTGACTGTTGGTGTATTCTATCCATGAATTAATTCTTGCATGTCCGATATGCATTGACATGTGTTAAGTTTTTCCCATAGTTGTGAATACTGAGAGTCCCAGCATGTAGATTCTTGACCAGATGCATTGGAGCCCTAGAAGGAGGTGAACAACTTGAGGGACTACATGTTAGAGAAGGGCATCCATTCTCTTGGGTTGTGTAGGATGGGTAGAAGAGAGCTGGTGTACTTTGGATTGCTATGTGGGCTGATAAGTCTATGAGAGCTTGAGTGATGACTGGCTTGGGAAGCTGAGTGACACACTGGAATCGTCCTTGTGGATTCATAGCCCTAGCTCAAGGGAGACATTATTGTTGAGACTTGGAACAAAAATGTATAGAGTTGGGTGGAACATCCTTGGTTTGCAGCCAGTTGGTGATTTATTTCATTAAATATAAGTACTCTCTGTCATGTGTTTCTCTACTTATACATTTATTTCCGCTGTGTATTGATTATTATCTATGAGATGTGCATTTGATGTGCCTGATTGCTGGTTATTGCTATGCATGACATGTTTAAACATTCTTTATAATGTAGCATGAATCTTGATCTCTGCATGTGAATATTTCATGCATCTTTATTAATTAAAAAATTATCAAAATTTGAAATCAGTTTTTGAAGTGTGTTTTTAAGTAGCGTGGCCAATCTATGGGTGGTTGGGTACGTTACAGATTGGTATCAGAGCTTCTGGTTGAAACACCAAACTGGTATGGGTTAGAACCATTGGACACAGTATTATGGTATTGTCCTTAAGAATGAATGTGTCGTTGAGATCTTAAATATCAGGAGAGATAGTGTTGCAGAGATCGCGCAGAGCGTCATGCAGATAGAGATCCTTTGTAAAAGATCATGGAATCATGATCGTTCCCTTTTGAATTAAGGAGTGATCACAACCATTGATTCATGGAATTCTAGATCGTTAGATCAGAAGTAACGTGAACAAGGACCATTAGATAGATGTGAAACCAAAGGCTGGGAGAGATTAAGTCACAACTGTCAGATCGAACTAGTCAATTATCAGCTGTTGATCGAAGCCAAGAAGAAGATGGAAAACTCCAGAACTTCATCGCTTCAGAAATTATTGGAGACAAGGCAAAAGCATGAAATCACAAAGGCCGAAGTTGCGAAGTCCCACCGACCGTCTGATCTGATAAGAAGTTCATGAGTAATATGAGCTGTAGATCTGGAGTGGAAGGATAATGAAATTTTGTGATTTCAGAACTTCACCACTTCGGCGATTACTGGAGACTAGGCAAAGCCACAAAATGTCGAAGCTGCAAAGTGTTGAAGCTGTGAAGTGATGAAGCCATAAAGTGCAAATCCATAGTCTACAAAATCATGCAAGCCATAAGATCTGGGGCAAAGAAATGTGGACTGTCCGCTTGGTTGATGACATGTCTTATGCCATGTGGTAGGGGTGCCATGTGGGGACACCTGTCACATGAATTCAGTTCTTTTTGGACCTCAACTTGTCCATTTCTGGGTGACATGTGGCACACATACCAAGGGTCCACGTCACCATAGGTGACATCAACATGCAATGTCATCTCCAGGATTATGGCCTCCGAGAATTTCCAACATCTCTACCAGTGAAAGTGCCGAAGGCCAAATTCGTGAGTTCATGTAGACTGTCAATCTAAGATTCCTTCAAGACTTTTCTCAACCGTTAGATCAAGTAGTGGAAGGATGGCATAATCACTTCGACAGGTATCACTCTAGGGGAGTTGAATGACTCAAAATTTGTAATGTACTAGAGTCCCAGAGTGCCAAAGTCTCGAAATGAATAAGGATCATCTATACCAACACTTGATTGAGTCCTAGATGTTGGATTAAGCTAGTGGAAGGATAGCTTAATCATAGGTGTTAACCGATGGTAAGTGATCATCATCACTTTATGAATAGTTTGAAAGGTATCACTTCAGGGGAGTTGAACGAATCAAGAGTTGTAATATCCCAGAGTCCCGAAGTAATGAAATCACATGAGTCGTTGATCTAAGACCCTCCGATATTTCTCATGATTGTCAGATTAACCAGTGGAAGGATAGGGTAAGCACTTTGGCGGGTAGAACTTTGGGGGAGTTGAACAACTTGAGAATTGTAATATCCCAGAGTCCCGGGCGCCAAAGTCCCTAATTAATTGAGAATCATCCATCCTAACATCGTATTAAGTCATGATCATTGATCTCATTGAATCCTCCAAATGAGGCGGGACCGTCCAATCAACGAGAGATTAAATCTGAACCGTCTGATCTACTAGTGGAGATAATATAGGTGCTTTAGAGAAGTGTACTTTAGGAAGTATTACTCTGGAATAGTGTATGAACGTTGAAGTCCGAAGGGCCTGTTTCCAACATCAGTCTCATGATAAGGTAAAGGGGTTGATTAGAGGCGCAAAAGGGCCTAGAAGTAAACAAGCCCACATAATTTTTCGAACGAGGTCCTGTGTGGAAGAATAAATAGAAAAGCACTAAGGAACATCGCTTAGAGTGTATAAGCCTGTGGTTTAGAGCCATGGTCAAAAGGGAAGTGGATTCAAGGAAGCGCCTGTGTAGAATTCGAAATCTGTACCAGTTTAAAGGGGATGTGGAATAATTCGACAAGATCTTGTTGCAAAACAAAAAAAAGGGTGAAAGTGACCCTTTTTATTTATTTATTTTATTTTATTTCGGGACGCCATAACTAAAAGATCAGATATCATATTGGGGAAAGAGTATACTCATTGGAAAGATGATTTAGAGGAGAATAACAATGAATTTTTATATTTTGGAGAATGACAATATATTTCTTCATGAATTAAGAAGAAAAAGGACCTGTAACATTATTTGGATTTTTATTTTATTTTATAATATGCACAATTCTAACAAAATGGTTGCTTGCACATTTTGCAGAATTAGGGGGTATAAACATATCAGTTTAGTATAATAATTCATATTCAAGAAATGGAAGAAGGAGAGGGAGCTTACAACCATTATAAAGAGGCCAAAGGGAAAAATATCAGTGTTGGTAATGCAAAGACAAAATCAAATGGGCACAAGAGTAGAGGGGAGAAAGAAACCTTCTTAGAGATTGTGAGAAGCCTGAAAATAGAAGTGCAGAGTTAAAAAGTAGAAAATGAAAGGTTGATGAGAGAAAAAACCCAGATAAATGCTCAAGTAATGCAAAGCTCAAAGAAATTGTAGAGGCAAACAAAGAATGGATCAAACTCAAGATGGGAGGAATAGGGCATATATCATGGAAGAAGAGATAACTAAAACATAGCTAGTTATTCAAGAAGTGGTAGTAAAACTCATAAAAATCACTCACCTCATTCAACAAGTAAATTTTATGCATCAAAATATTCCACAAGCAGCATAAAAGTGTTTTCTGTTAGGCACCAAAAGAAGAAGACATGAATTGGACATTTTGTAAGGAGATCTAAGGAATCTTAAGCCACCATCCTTTGATGGTGAAAGAGAAAGGGAATATGATGTTGAAGCATGGTTTCTTGGACTCAGGAGGTATTTTCAATTGCATAACTACTCATCAAACCTAGAAACCATAATTTCCACATAACATTTACATGGGAAAGCTGCTATGTGGTGGCATCAACTGAAGCAAGTTGAGAACATTAATGAGAGTAGGATCACTTGGAATTAGTTCAAGAAATATTTTCAGAAGGAGTACCTTTCTGAGCACTTCTATGACAAGAAAATGCGGGAGTTATTTGAACTTAGGCTGGAAGACATGACCATGGAAGAGTGTGAAAATAAGTTCTTGTGATTGCTAAAGTATGTGGGGTTTATAGAATATGAGACGGTGAAAATACAAAGGTTTTTGAATGGACTACCTTCATTTTATAAAGAGAATATTCAATATGATTGGCCTAGGACTTTGACTGAGACCATTAGTAAGGATAAGTACTTGTATAAGCAAGGAAAGGGAAGATAGTCTTTGCAAAAATCTTGGAAGGATAAGAAGAAAGATACGTTTGATCAGAGAAAGAAAGGATTCAAACCTAATTTCAAAAAAAATATACCAAATAAAAATCAACCCGACCAATATGTTAAGGATGAATGCAAGAGATAAGACTCCTTGGGAAAAATGGGAAGACCACCAATCCAATGTTGGGGATGCAAATAATATCACTTGTATAAGGATTTCCCTCACATAAAAGACAAAGTGATGACCGTGCACAACATATAAGAGGCTACAACAGTAGAATACATGGGAAGAATATATGCAACCTTAGATGATCGACAAACAAAGTACTAATGCAATATGATTGAGGTGGAAGGTAAGATAATTAATAAAACTGTTTCTATTTTAATTGATTCATGAGCAAGTCGTTGTTACATTGATACTAAAATAATGGATAGATTACATTTGGAGAAAAGTAAGCTTGAAAAATAAAGCTTGGTTTAGCTAGCCACTGGAACCAAAAGAAGGATCAATGAGATGGTCATAGGTTGTTCCATAAGTTTGAACATAGTGAATACTAATGCCGATCTAAATATTATACCATTGGGGTCTTATGATATTGTAATTGGAATGGATTGGTTGGAAAAACATCATGTTGTCCTAGATTGTCATAACAAGACATTTACATGTCTTGATGAAGAAGGAAAGCATAGCACTATGAAAGGAGTTCCAAGACCCATTTCTATAAGGGATATTTCAGCCTTACATCTAAAGAGATGTTTTAGAAAAGGATGTCAATTATATGCATCCCATGTGGAGGAGCCAAAAAATACAAAGGGACCAAGCCTTGAAGAATTCTCGGTACTACAATAATTTGAAGATGTATTCCAAGAAATACTAGGATTTCCACTAAAGAGGGAGATATATTTCTCTATTGATTTAGTACTAGGAGCTTCTCTAGTATAAAAAATACCTTACATAATGAGTACACTAGAATTAAAAGAGTTACAAATGCAGTTGGAAGAATTGTGGAAGAAAGGGTACATACTTCCAAGTGTTTCACCTTGGGGAGCACCAATACTCTTTGTCAAAAATAAGGATGGAATATTGAGGTTATCTATCGACTTTAGACAACTGAATAAAACCATGGTAAAGAAAAATACCCTCTACCCAGAATCGATGACCTCTTTGATCAAATAAGAGGGGAAAATATATTTTCAAAGATAGACATCAGATCAAGATACCATCAGGTAAGAATAAAGGAAGAAGACATCAATAAGACAACCTTCAGAACCATGTATGGACATTATGAATTTGTAGTGGTGCCATTTGGATTGTCCAATGCACCAACTGTCTTTATCTGCTTAATCAATGACTTGTTCAAAAAATATTTGGATAAGTTTTTCATAGTGTTCCTAGATGACATACTTATCTATTCTAAGTCAGAGGAAGAGCATGAACATCACCTAATATTGGTATTTCAAGTGCTGATAGAACATCAGTTATATTCCAATCTTAGTAAGTGTTCTTTTTACTGAGAACATATCCATTACTTGGGACACATTATTTCAGAACAAGGTATAACAATGGATCCAAAGAAGATTCAAGCCATTAGAGGATGGCCAACACCTAGGAATGTTTAGGAAGTTAGATATTTTATGGGATTAGCTGGTTACTACATAAGCTTTATAGCAGAGTTATCTAAGATTTATCATCCCATCACTTCTTTTCAAAATAAGGGAATTAAATTTGAGTGGACAACTGAGTGTGAAGAGAACTTTAATTTTTTGAAAGAATTACTTACTAGTGCATCTGTTTTAAAGATTGTTGACCCAAATTAAAGTTTTGTGGTATGTAGAGATGCATGCAATGAAGGACTTGGTGGATTCCTCACTCAAAATGGACATGTCATTGGTTATGAGTCCATAAATCTTAAGGATCATGAGAGGAACTATGCCACACATGACTTGGAACTTGCTTCCATTGTTCATGCATTGAAGATGTGGAGGGATTATCTCATGGAGAAGTGTTATAGCAAGATTTGCCTCACCCTATGCAATCTTACAGAGAGGGCCTTATTCTATTCCCCCATGTAGACTTACTTTCCCTGATTGATAAATCTAGAGACAAAAAAAATTATTTTTCCACTTGTACGCACCTTGAAAGCTATACAACAAGCGTATACACTGGCTTCTCCACTACAACCCGTGTACATCGGGATTTGTGCCAGAAAATCAAATTTAAATGTCGGGTTTCCATGTCACGACAGGAGATCTCTGATATTTGGCCTTCCATATACTAGAAATGTTCCGACTCGACCCTTCAGTTGCATTTTGAAGGCTATAAAGAAGCCAATTCTGAGCTATGGAAAAAGATAGAGAATAAAACTTTGAGAGCAAAGTTACTTTGGATAAATTATTACTTTATTATTGAGTCTACATCCCTTTTTCCTTTAAGTCTGAACACAATGTTCATCCCCCAAGATCTTCCCTTATTGATGGAGAACCTCTTTGTCTCCCTTAAATGATATTGCCTTTGGTGGAGGATTGAAGTGGTGGAGGCCCAGTTGGAAGGAACTCAGTTTCTTGGTTCTGAACCGTGCTGACACAGAAGTCTGTAATGTTTCACTTCTGCTTATCATTTATTAATAGAAATACTCCTTTCCCATCCAATTGATATCTTGAAAATATATGTATTATGATCCATGGGCATGTTTGTTTTGTATATTGATGGATTATGCTATCTAATGTGCTAACCTGCTATATCATAACTATGTGTTTGCTTTGCTTGTTTGTTGAGAACTTGTTGCAGGTATAAAGCTTTGGGTCAAAGTGCTCAACGATGGGCATCATCAAATGTTTGGACGAGGTAAGCCTCTTTCTTACTTCTCTTGCACATTAGTTTATATAGCATATGATGGAATTGAGTCAATTTATACAGTCATACCTGTCTGTTGTGGTTCACCCTAGCCATAGAGATATTTTCCTCGTAAAAAAATTGGCGACTCCACTGGGCATGAATCTTATTTCTTAGGGTTTGAAGTACTTTTCTCCTTAGATTTCTCTTGTTTCTATTGTGGTTCTTGTCGTATCATTGCTTGACAACTCTTGTTCACTCTGGGTCTGAGTTTTCAACCTTTCCCCCTTGCCTGGCCTTGTTTCTAAGCATATACGTGCCTTTTTTCTTGACAGTCGCGTATACACGCGGTCTGTCTCACTGCAAGCTATGTATATACGATCTATTTGATCAAACAGTCGTGTACACCTTTTCTCCTTGCATGTTTGCTTGGTGTGGTGTTTGCTGGGTAGGATTTGATGTTTTCTGAGCCTTCTTAGGTCTCTGTAGTGCCTGTTGAGTGCCTGTGGGATGACATGAAACCCTCTTTTGGTTGATTTTTTGGGCAAAGTTTTTCTCTTCATATTTTCATTTTTATTGTCCTTGTACATTGGTATGGGTGCTTTGTTACTTGATATCCTGATTGAGTTATCTCTCTTTTATACACAGTAGGCTATACATCAAGTTACTTTTCAATCCATGCATTTTCAGTTTCGATATATTGAAAATACAAAAAAAATAGGCATTTTGCATTGCTTGGCATTTTTTGTCTTTTGAATTTTTATCATTAGCTTAGTGCATACAATGAAAGATTGAATTTTTACTTCTGAATTGCAGAGTTGAATTTGAAAATTGCATCGCTTTTAGGAGCATATCATACATTAAAAGTTAAAGTTAGACTTTGCATTATTTTCATATTTAATTTCTTGCAGAGTCATAACACCACGAGTTTCATCACCATACCTTTTTGAGTAATCACAGCCATAAAATCAATGCTATAATTTAAAATTTATCAGTAATGATTTTATTTTCTAGGGTGCACAAAATAGCCTAGGATTTAGTGAATTGGAATAGGATTTTGTGAGTAAACCTCTCCAAGACAATTAAATCAACATATGTGTCTGAGTAAGGGCGTTGAGAAGTCCATTGTATAATTGGTAAGATCATGAGGCTCCACTCACACCGGAGTTAATCACAAGGTCACACAAATTTAGTTGAAGGGATATCCCCCAGATACTCGCCTAGTGTCAGAGATATTTCTATGGATTTATTCGTATTTCGGGATCTTTCTAGTGCCCATACCTCCATGAGAGGTGGTGCTTTCAAGGTTTCAAGATTTTCTACCCTGCAGATACGGTCATCCGGACTTACGACTGCTCGCCTATGCATCGGTTATACAATGGTTTATTAGTTTCTTGACTTAGGTATCTCATAGGTTACTTGCATGGGTTATTCTGCTAGTACCCTAGGTCAGATAGGGGTCAGACAACACATAGCCTTTATGGAGGATTACCTCTCTGAGGGGATTTGACCGATTGGTTTTGAAGCCCACGAGGGCCCCTATAACTGGTTCTGTTACCTCCGATCTTTAGCAAGGAGTCTTAGGTCCCTCTTGGATGAGAAATACCTTCTTTAGGGAGGGAGGCCACCCAACCACTTTATCCCATTTGCATGCATATTGGCTGTTTGACTTTTGGTGTGCTCTTTGCTTACTAGTTGGCCTTAAGAGTCTTTACTGAGTCCTCATTATGGATAGTGGAGTCCATCTGGCTCCCTCGTTTGCTGCTACTTACCCCATGATGCCCACTCATTTCATGGGGATGAATCCTTGTGTTACTTATAATGGTATGCATAACTTTGGTACTCAATCCGGGCCTTGGGTCTCTAGTCATTCCCCCATTTATATGCCTACCCCTCACAACCCTCTCCCTGGTCCACTTACATGAATCCTAGCATTGGATCCGGGGGCACCATGGCCCCAATGCCTACATCTTCATTTGATATGATCCACGTCCCTCAACCCACTTTCACAATGGGAGGTTGGAACTTCCCCTCTTATGGATCCAATCCTAGTTATGCTCTTTCAGGAGCCAATACTCAGATGGGTGCTTATTATACCTACTACACTCCATCCATGTATCCTCCATCCGCCATGTCAGTTCCTTTGAAAACTTTTTCCATGGCGAGTCCTCACGTATCCCCGACTGTTTCATACAGGGAGAATCAATTTTACGGTTCAGGCTACCCGCTTCATGGGTCCCCTTCATAAGGGGGCAACATATATCCTCACTCGAATAATCCTTATCATACTTTCATCTTTTCATAGGCTTCGGTGATGATGCCCATTCAAACTTCTCTAAATAAATTAAACGAAGGATAATACCTTTTCGAACAGGGATAGGAGGTAAACCAAGATCCTTCCTGGCCTACAATGTTTCAAAGTCAATCTTTCCCTGGACCTTGCCATCAAATACCATAATCCACCACTAGTCTAGTCAATGTCAGTCATACTGGAGCTCCATCACCAACCTCTGCCGGTCATGTTGGAGATGGGTCGACAATTTCTACAAATTATGTTGACAACCCGTACCCGACTGTTGCTAGTCATGATGGGGGCACCACTTTGGTTGCCACAAGTTATATCAATGCCACATATTATACCTTTGATCACCATGTAGGAGATGACTCCCCCACCTTTTCATGTCACATTGATAGTGTGCCACCGACTGTCTTTAACGACACTGGGGGAATTAAGAAGCCTAGACACCTCAGACATAAGCCTAAAATCCTTTTCAGGACTTGTGAAGGAAGTCATCTTACTYGTTTATGTCCAACCACGGCTRGGATACCATAAGTGTGGGGCTCGCCTAAGGGCCCTTCATATTCTAAGGCGTCTGTGGTTTCCCCACACCTTGTTMCTCCGATTGACACGACAGTAACGCTGTTGCAATCTTCTCTTGATCACACCCCCGTTCTTGATATTKATGTATCCCTTATCCCTGTTACCCTACATCCTCTTCAACCTAGAATTGAAGAAGTGGTTGTACCAGTGAAATATCTGGTCAATCCTAGTCTCCCTATGGAGAGTGATGCATCCTTCGATCATGTCGTCAAAATTCCCAATCATACACCTTTTGAATGAGAGAGAGTCTTTCTTTCACCAAGTCCTTTCCCTCCTAGTTTTGAGGAGATCAGTTTTGACTGGGATAGTCCCATGGGGTATCCAATACCCCCACCTATGTATTTTCCATTAAGAGACATTGTTCGATCTATCACAGAGACTATCTACTCAGTTAGTTCTTTATCCTCCTCGACTTGGAGAGCTTTGGGTTTCCCCAAGATTATGTTGAATATTCATAATATACTGACATTCCACAGAAGGTCGGTATGGGATCCTTGGCCTCCCCCCTTACATGATGATTAGAATAGCATCCACGAGTTTGATTTAAGCTCTTTTCCATCTCGTCTTTAAAAAGTGAAAATATTGTCGAGTGATTTTCCCCTTTCACACTCGTTAAATTGGATTTGAAAGATCATGAGTCTTCGTTAATCTCTTTTCCGACTCGTTACTAGAAATAGAAAATATCGCCGAGTGAACTTGTCATTTTCAAACTCGTAAATTGGATTTGAAAAGATGTCTACTTGGCACAAGTTTATCCCTTATTCACACCAAGTAGATGTTGGCATAGAGGTAGACCCAGGGTTCAACTCTTCAATGATGCACCAACAAAACCCTAACTACCGACCCTTTTGGCAACACCTGCGAAGCAGATGAAGTCTCACCCAAGGTAGATGCAGGGGGGGTTGTAGGACTCAAGTGTCTACAGCCTAGCTAGGACACAGATTTGTGATCATAATACTTTAACATAGCACGTAGAAGTTAACATTCATTAGTCTTTAACCCTTATTCACATCGCAGGTAAAACCTTAATTACAAAACAATGTAGTATTTGACAAGATCAAGCACTTAACATATAGAAATAGATCAGATCTAGCATTCATTCATATCAGTAAGCATTAAAAATTCATCCTGAATAATAAATAAGAAAATAAATACACAACCATATGAACAACATAGCACAAAGCACCATAATATAGGATATACGTGGTTCACCCCCAGCGTGGGGCTACATCCACCAACTCTTCATCTTCTTTATTATCTTCTTTCAATCCTCTCACATGCACAGAGCCAAAACACCCACTCTGCATAGGACATGAGACCTACACACACCTCGCCAGATCCTCCTTCCCCGAGTTTGGCACAACACAGAGCCTTCTTACAATCACTTGCACTTAGCTCTGCAAGTTCTCAACACATAGTGTGCACAAAACATTTACAACTATTTGCACTTAGTTCACTGGCTTACAACTAAATTAGCACCACCTACTTACATCACCAAGCTACTTATTTATACTTTACAAAAGGGGCCTAAACATTGGTAAACCCATGGGATGACATCCCATACCTGTTACATACACCCTAAACCAAAAAATTCCATAAAAGGGGGAAAGATCCCGCGATCTCTGCTTATCCTGGCGCTTTGTCTTCGACCAGCCTATCGAAGTCCCAAAAAATGGTCAAACATGACCAAGGTTCTCCAAAAATTGGTCGAGGGTCAACATGCCCCCAACACTCATATGTGACTCATCCCGAGTCACTCTGATCTAGGCAACTCTGCTTCGAAGGCCTCGATCTTGGCTCGAGCTGCTTCGACCTACTACTTCGCCAGAGCCTCAATCAATGCGATTCCATCCGTTATGGCGTGGTCCCAATGGTCCAATGGCGAATGTTTTGGAAATAAATGTGTTTCTATCCATTCTGGAGCATCGTTCTAATGGTTGGGATGCCTCCAATGGTCATATTGCTTTGTCCTGGCGAAGTGCTAGTTAGTGTTGTTTTGCTATTTCGATGAGGCTCAAGTTCTGCAAACCTTCCTTCTGCAAAGTCCTCTCTGGAACCTTCTACGATTTTTCTAGCTTTTCTTTCTTCTTACTGAGCTTTCTAGCTTTTTTTCCTGTGATCTGTGTCTCTGGATTCCTCTTTCCATTATTTTTCTTATCTTTTCTTAGCATAGTAAATAAGAACTATTGAGGATATTTCACAAGGTTTGAGGATAATACTTCTTCTCTTACTGTTTCTGGAGTAGGTGCTCTACTCTCCTGCATGGATAGGTTCTGTAAGCCTTGTTGTGTTCTTTCAACTTCGACAGCTAATTTTCTGGCCCTCAGTTGCTTCGACTTGTCTTCTTGTTCTTCTATTTAGCGCGCTATTCTCTTAGCCATGAAATCCTTTAATTCCTTCCTTTTCTGTTCTATAGATTCCTCTTCTTGTCTCCTTCAGATCTGATCTTTTTCAATCCAAGTTATTCCTAATAAAAGTGCAAATGGGGCGCTGTTCTCAACAAAATTAATGACCTCGAATCCTTCTTCTGTCGATGTTCCATGAGCACTCATTGGTACATGAGTAAGTCTTCCACATAGGGTTATCATCTTTCCTTTAAACAATCCTATTCCCCCCAATGAAGGAACCATAACAGGATTTCCTAATATTTCCCAAGTACTTTCTGTCATAATGTTCACCTGTGTTTCTGCATCCAATACACAGTCTATGTCGAAGTTTCCTATTCTTGTTTCTATGCACTCTTTCTCTTTTAAAATATTTGATAAACCGATGTCTCTGTGATCATTCAATGTTTATTTCATCTGTAATAATATAGCCTCTGATTATTTTTGGTTCCTTAGCATATTCTTAGTCTCTTGACCTTCCTCATGGTTTTCTTGTCTCATGTTCATCTTTTCAACTTTAGCAATCATTCTAGGACAATCTAAAACTTCATGTTCAGTAGCTTTACAACAAAGGAAAATATGACTTCTACCAGGGAATTCCTTAGCAGGATGTCCCGGTCTTTTACAACTATAACAAAGATTTAATCCTCTCCTTCTCTTAAATGATCCCCAATCTTTCTTGTACTGTGCATTGGGATCACAGTGATGGACCTACAAAAAATTCTTTCTAGGATCATGCATCCACTTGTTAGTCCAAAAATTCTTTCTATGCATAGGGATAACATATCTTTCACTATTTTTATTAGATCTATTCATATCACATCTTCTTTCTTCTAGTTGAGCACTAGTTTTTAGACTAGGATGAAATCTATCAAATATACCTAGATCCATTCTTTCGAAACAAAAATTTCCACTTATCTTACCTTTATTAGAGCACAAAGATTTAATATCTTACCTCTTTCTTCAGATCAGACTTCTCTTCTTAGAACATAGCTTCACAAGTCAAGTAGAGTACTGCACACTACAACAACAGATCTATGCACAAAGTTTTCTCTTTTCCTTAGTTCCCAGTAATCAAAGTTTCATGTCCCGACAACAGAACCATTTTTTGGCACAGGGGAAGACCCAGGGTTCAACGCTTCAACAATGCACCAAAAAAACCATAACTACCAGCCCTTTTGGCAACACCCGCGAAGTAGATGAAGTCTCACCTGAAGTAGATACAGGGGGGGTTGTAGGACTCAAGTGTCTACAACCTATATGGGACACAGTTCTGTGATCATAATACTTTAATAGAGCACTTAGTAGTTAACATTCATTAGTCTTTAACCCTTATTCACATCACAGGTAAAATCTTAATTACAGAACAACACAGTATTTGACAAGATCAAGCACTTAGCATATAGAAATAGATCAGATCTAGCATTCATTCATATCACTAATCATTAAACATTCATATTGAATAATCACTAAGAAAATAAATACACAACCATATGAAAAACATACCACAAAGCACCATAACACATGATACCCATGGTTCACCCCCAGCATGGGGCCACATCCATCAACTCTTCGTCTTCTTTATTATCTTCTTTCAATCCTCTCACATGCACAGAGCCACAACACCCACTTTGCATAGGACATGATATCTGTGTGCACCTCGCCAGATCCTCCTTCCCTGAGTTTGGCACAACACAAAGCCTTCTTACAATCACTTGCACTTAGCTCTACAAGTTCTCAACACACAGTATACACAAAGCATTTACAACTATTTGCACTTAACTCATTGGCTTACAACTGACTTAGCACCACCTACTTACATCTCTAAGCTACCCCTTTATACTTTACGAAAGGGGCCTAAACATGGGTAAACCCATGGGACAACATCCCATACCCGTTACATAAACCCTAAACCCAAAAATCCCACAAAAGGGGGTGAGATCCTGCGATCTCCGCTTTGCCCGACACTTCATCTTCGACCAGCCTGTAGAAGTCCCCAAAAATGGTCAAACACAACCAAGGTTCTCCAAAACTTGGTTGAGGGCCAACAATAGACTAAAATACATAAACAATATCATTTTTTGGCGTTAAGTTGTGATTGCATCTCATGCCCCTGCTTGCAGTATTGAGCCTATACCGGTTCTTGCTTTGCGTTATAAACCATTTTCCTCAGAAGTTTTTCATCCTCAACCAAGTGGAGCCTTGTTTATATCCTTCATAATTTGACACCCTATACCTAGGAGGGAACATTCCCCGAGTGTCCATCTCCCACATGCACTTCCCTGCATTGAGCATAGGTATGTTCCACTGCTGGAACTAGTTTTGCTTACTTGCGACACTCGTTTCCTCCTCTGTATTATAACATTCGTTTGTTATGAAAAAATAAAAAAAGATGGTCGAGAACAGAGCACAAAGTTATTGAGTCCATTTATCATCATAATTTTGGGATTAGCATGAACTTAGGAAGCTAAGATCGTTATTGAGTCTTCTATACTGACTAGTTACTCTTCCAGTCCCTACAAATAACTTCATTGATGCCTCCTGCATCTCATGATTTTATCATTGGGTCTATGCTGCCAGAGTCCACCATATGTCTCATGCTCTTGTTCAAAGGATGTCTATCAACCTGTGTCAACGACTCCTTAGAACTCTTGACTTTGCATGTCGGTCATACCCTCATTTTGTCTTAGAATCACATGATACTTTAGTCCTATGATGCACCCTGACCCTAATTCCATCATTGGTAGGTAACCTTGAACCAACAAGTTGACATTTCATCATTGGTCGTTGACTGGGTGGTTTCTCTTGTGTTTGACGACAAGACATCTATTCACACATTGGGATTCATACAATGTCTTGGATGCCATTATCCTTATTGGTGGTTTCCTCGCCTTTGTCAATAGTTTTCATCATTGGCTTCTATTCAGAGGGTATTTTTTGTGTACCTCTTGCACCTAGGACACACGAAAGATGCACAGGGTCGTTGGTTCATGAACTTGTTCTTTGTCCTATTTCCACCAAATCATGAAGCTCCTGCTTTGTACCTTATGCTGGCTGATGAGAGATGCCTTAATGCTCTCCTTTCAATGTGTCTCTTTCCATCGACATCAGCCCATTATCTGGAAACAAGACCTAGAGTCTTATGAGTACTTTGAGGCTTGCAGTCATTAGTGGCAGTCTCTCTTGCCATCAACAGTTGGGAATACATCAATGTCTCCTGATCGATGGATTCTTCAGGTGTTTGTCATCGACTCCTTTATTCACACTTGTAAGAATGTACTCGGTGCCTTGATACCTACTTTCATTATCAGTAGGCTGTCTCACATTTGTTAACAATATACATCAATGATCGGTAATCAAACGATGTCTCATTGTGTTCGACCTCAACTCCTTTATTCACATGATGTAGACTTGGAACTTTGGCGGATTGTGTAGAAGACTCGAAGACATCACTATTTGGCCACAACTTTCCTGAGATGTTTCTTCCTTTTCATTGGACCAATACCTATATGAATTCAGTGATCATGGGAGATTATATTGCACTCCATGGTATACACATATCTTCATATTGGTTTTGAGACTGTTTATACAGGGCCTTGTTTGTGACTATGACAACTTTTTGGCATGTAACCGCATTTGTATTTTCCTATTCATGGCCACATACACTTGTTTGGTATATTTTTCACATGGATCTGCAATGTATTTTGGAAGCCATGTATGCAAAGTTAGTACAGAATCTAATGAGAGATCGAGTTCGTCCAGCTGGTTCTCTACCACTCCACTTTTGGGTTATTTATAATGTATTTTGGCCATCGCAGATTCTCCTCTGACCTCACACATTAGGGGGCATCTGTTATATCAAGATTTGCCTCACCCTATGAAATGTTGCAGAGAGGGCATTATTCCATTCCCCCATGTAGACTTACTTTCCCTAATTGATAAATCTAGAGACAAAAGAAAATATTTTTCCACTTGTACGCACCTTGAAAGCTATACATCAAGCGTATACAATGGCTGCTCCACTACAACCCGTGTACATCGGGATTTGTGCCAGAAAATCAAAATTAAATGTCGGGTTTCCATGTCATGGAAGGAGATCTATGATCTTTGGCCTTCCATATATTGGAAATGTTCCGACTCGACCCTTCAGTTTCATTTTGAAGGCTATAAAGAAGCCAATTTCGAGCTATGGAAAAAGAGAGAGAATTCAACTTTGAAAGCAAAGTTACTTTGGAGAAATTATTAATTCATTATTGAGTCTGCATCCCTTTGTCCTTTAAGTCTGAACACAGTGTTCAACCCCCAAGCTCTTCCCTTATTGATGGAGAACCTCTTTGTATCCCTTATATGAGATTGCCTTTGGTGGAGGATTGAAGTGGTGGAGGCCCAGTTGGAAGGAAATCGGTTTCTTGGTTCTAAACCGTGTCGACACATAAGTTTGTAATGTTTCAATTCTGCTGATCAATTATTAATAGAAATACTTCTTTCCGTCCAATTGATATCTTGAAAATATATGTATTATGATACATGGGCATGTTTGTTTTGTATATTGATGGATTATGCTATATAATGTGCTAACCTATTATATCATCACTATATGATTTCTTTGCTTTTTTTTTGAGAACTTGTTGCAGGTATAAAGATTTGGGTCAAAGTTCTCAATGGTGGACATCATCAAACATTTGGACGAGGTAAGACTCTTTCTTACTTCTCTTGCACATTAGTTTATATAGCATATGATGGAATTGAGTCGATTTCTACAGTCATACCTGTCTGTTGTGGTTCACCCTAGCCATAGAGAGTTTTTCCTCGTAACAAGAAGAGATTTGAATTAAGAACAAACCATAGTGGTCTGAAATATCTTTTTGAACAACCAACTTTGAATGTCGAGCAAACGAGATGGATGGAATTTTTAAGTGAATACGATTTTGACATCAAGCATATCAAAGGAAAAGAAAATAAATTTGCTATTGTACTTAGTAGAAGAGTACATCTCATGCATGCTACAACCATTAGTATGCATCAATCATATTTAAAGAGTAGAATTTTAGATGCTACTGTTACAAATAAACATTACCTACATGTAAAAGAAAGCTTATAGCATGAAAATGTACAACAAACAATTAAAGAATATGAGATGAAGGAAGATGGATTACTTATGCATAAAAATAGAATTTATGTTCCTAGTTCCGGATAATTTAGGAATTTGATATTAAAAGAAATGTATAATGCTTCGTATGTTGGACATCTCGGTTACCAGAAAACAATTGCAACAGTAAGAAGCCAATTCTTTTGGCCAATAATGAAGAAAGATGTTGCTGATTACATTGTCAGATGTATGTAATGTCAGAGAGTGAAGGATGAGCATAGGCACCCAATGGGGTTGCTACAACCATTACCAATTCCAGAGAAGAAATGGGAAGTGGTAACCATTGGTTTTATAACTAAATTTCCCAGGACAACAAGACAACATGATTCAATCATGGTAGTGGTTGATAAATTGACAACGACTGCTCATTTTGTTCATGTAAAAATGTAATGATCCAAATTATTGTAATATCATAAAATAACATAAGTATAGACCATGTACATAATGTCAACATGGATCACAACTCCAAGATAGATAAGTTACACAATAAATCCTTAAAGAATAGGGGAACCCCTCCAAATAACCAAACAACTTTCATACTTTTCAATTCCTATCTCAATAATGAATACATAATCTCTAATATATAGCTATTCACACATGCACATGAGGCCCCTTTATCACTAGGCTGACCCTATTACATATGTATTTACACATTACATGTACATTTAGGCCCATATATTCCCCCCCCCTTGGGGTCACATCATATACATTTAGCCATATATATGCCCCCCTTGCATCATAACATAGTACCCTCCTTCAAAAATCTTTTTCCTCAAAGCTTTGCATTTAAAGGCTTCACATGTGATGGAACCAAGTAATATGATTTTCTTATGTTCCTAATTTATTCATTCCATTGTTGATGATCTATCCATCCAAAAATAATTCTTTTTGGTCTTAATCCTTGGTGTCTAGTTGGTCTCTGATAATAGCTTGTTGAAGAGTAGTTTGGTGATGCCTTGTTCCATGAATATTGACAAGTATTCCATCTTCTTCCTTCATAATGTTGATATCATCCTTCTTGTATTCCTTGAAATGTTTCTTGGTAATGAGGGTGTCGATACAGTTTCGCATTTGATGGTCTTCCTTCACTTTGCACATGCATTTCATCTATCTCCGTTTCAGCGACAATGACATCCTCGATAATATTTGCTTGGTATTTGATTACTCTAGCCTTTGAGATAATACCATCATATTTGTCATGTACATCCTCTAGATGGAGTTCAAATTCTTCAAGTATATTTTGTTTACCTTCTTGAATATTGTCTTCTTTCTCCTTTTGAATCTGCAATGTGATCCCATCTAACAAATTTTGACTTCCTTCTTCAATTTTGGCTTGTATTTATGATTTTACCTCATCAATATTTAAGGATTCTTCAACCTTCATGTAAATTTCATCTTCCAGTCTTTTGGTAGATTATTCATCCAAGATCCTTCTTTCTTCTTGATTTTGACAATTCTTCTTTTCTTCTTTCAATATTTTGACCTCATCCAATAGTTTTTTATTATGTTTTCATAATCTACATATCTCTTCATCTTTCTTTTTCAAATCTTCCCTTGACTCATCATTTTCCCACTTTAATTTACTATTGTTTTGTTGCTTTAAGTTCTTAACCTCCTTAATGAGTGATTCATTAAGGGATCGTATCTTAGATAGCTCCTCACCCTTCTTCTTAATCTCTTCCTTTTCTTCTTTTAATTCATCTTGAATTCTATACAATTCCTCCATTTTTGTATCCCTAATCTATTTATTTGAGAAGAATTTTTCAAATTCTTCCCATGTGCACTGCCATCTAGTATTTTGATCAACACTCATCCACCACTTTCAAGCTTCATAAAAAAAATAATTTCTTTCCTTTGAAGAAGTCATGTTATATTATTTTACCAACCTCAACCATTCCATAGGATTGATTTCATCTTTATCTTCATCTCCTGTAAATTTAAGTATTTCCATTGATTCTTAATTGAGGTCTAATCCCAACCCTCAAATAAAAACCTCAATATATTAAGGATAAATGTATAAAATAGTTGTAATCATTGTTACAATATTCTCTTCTATGTGTTATATTTCCAATGGATTTTGAATCATCTCAATTAGACATTCCAATCAAAAGTTATGATAGTTTTAAGTGAACATACCTTTGAAACCCTGATTTGGAGTCTATCTTCCTGACCGAACTTACTTATGATGTATCTCTACAATTTCGTCCCTTCTCAATATGAAATTGCAACCTGTAGTACTCTGAATTTTCTTCTCTGCAATTCCATAGGTCTGACCAAAATTGAATGTGCCAAGTGGAAGTTATGGTAACTTCCCCACACCTTGCTGATTTTTGTCCTTTCCAGGAGATCACACTTGTATAGAGTGTCCCGTGCAAAATAATTGATATAAAATTCTGAACCTTGTACCAGAGATACTATAGACTTTTCACTATCCAATTCAACTACTCTCACTCAATTTGGATACTCTAGGAATATGTTATGGATTTTTTACCCGAAACACGTATTTGAGACTAGTCAATAGGACTAGTCAGATACCCTATCTTCCACATAGTGTATATATGAAAGTAAAATGACTTAGAAGATGAAATTAGTACCATAGGTACTTTGATAAGTATTCTAAATATTCTCTAGGTTTCACCATCTGAAAATGATCCAAGAAAAAGTCACAGCTAAAATGAAAAAAAATGACTATCTTTAGGAGAAAAACCCTAGGATTGATGCTCTGATACCAAATGTAATGATACAAATTATTATAATATCATAAAATAACAGAAGTACACACCATGCACAAAATTTCAATATGGAGCACAACTCCAAGATAGATAAGTTACACAATAACTCTGTAAAGAACACGGGGACCCCCTCCAAATAACCAAATAGATTTCATACTTCTCAATTCCTATCTCAATAATGAATACATGATATCTTATATATATCTATTCACACTTGCACATGAGGCCCCTTTATCACTAGGCCGAACCTATTACATATGTATTTAAAAATTACAAGTACATTTAGGCCCATATATTCCCCCCATTGGGGTCATATACATCATATAAATTTAGCCATATATATGCCCCCCTTGGGTCATAACAAAAAATGACTCATATCGCAGCTAATATTGCAGAAATTTACATGAGGGAGATTTCTAGGTTGCATGGGTTACCTAAGGAAATTGTTTCAGAAAGAGATACAAAGTTTACTTCAAATTTCTGGAGGGGATTGTTTAAAGGATTTGGTACAAATATGAACTTTATCACAACATACCATGCACGGTCAGATGGGAAGACATAAAGAGTCAACCAAGTAATTGAAGACATGTTGAGAATGTATGTGATGGATAATCCATCTAAGTGGGAAGATTACTTCCAATTGGTCGAGTTTTCCTATAATAATAGGTATCAATATTCATTGCAAATGAGCCCATTTGAAGCTTTATATGGTAGGCAATGCAATACTCCAGTGAGTTGGGACAACCCAACAAATAGAGTGGTACTTGGGACAGAATTTCTCAAGGATATGGAAGACCAGATGGTTAGAATTAAGCAAAATTTAAAGGCATCTCAAGATAGATAGAAAATTTATGCAGATATGAACATGACAACTAGAGAATTTAAAGTGGGGGAGCATGTGATTTTAAAAGTGAATCCCAATAAAATCTCTTTGAAGTTGGGTAGTTGTGCAAAGCTAACAACCATATTCTGTGGTCCATTTGAGATATTGGACATAATAGGGCCAGTTGAATACATGCTTGCATTTCCTACTTCCATGAATGTGCATAATGTATTTCATGTATCTTTTCTAAAAAAATATGTTCATGATCCTAACCATGTTATTGATTGACATTTGATTCAGGTAGAGACAGAGGGAGACTTTTAGGTCCAACCAATGCGAATATTGGAAAGAAAAGTCAAAATGCTCTAGAATCGAGTTATAGAGCTGGTAAAATTCCAGTGGACCTTCTATGGTCCTAAAGATGCTACTTGGGAGCATGAAGATGCCATGCGGGAAGAGTACCCACAACTTTTTGAATAAATTTTTAAATTTTGATTTCCATTTTGTATATGCACCGAAGACAATTCCTAAATAAGGGGGAGGGGAATGTAATACCCCGATTTTGGAGCCCCATATTAAATAATGTATTTTGTGAATTTATGAAAGGCCAGAGTGACCAAAAAATTAAAAGAGGCCAGTGTGCCTAGGAAATGTAATGTTTTGATCATTATTAATAATAAATACATCACTGGTTGTTATACGGACAAGGACACGAGTTATAGAGGGCTATGAGTCCACAAGAGAAGGGGATTGAGGGTCTAAGTATTTATTTTATATTTTATTTACCCATTTTTGTTTTAATGGAGAATATTAGTTACATAAGATTCTTGGGGGAAGGCCATGTGGTTCTCTAATTCCAAGATATATATAAAACCATCCTTGGTCTGTTTGGGGGTTCACTCACTCATTGTTCATTGTTCACACTTTTCATTCTCTTCTCTCTCCATTAATTCTTTAACCCACTCTTTATTCCTCATTCATTTTTGATCTTGTCTCAGGAAAGAAAAACGAATTGTTGGA
>ML777432.1:95318-131017 GCA_009831015.1 Picea engelmannii | reverse complement strand
TGTTGAGACTTGGAAAAACAATGTCTATGGTTGGGTGGAATGTCCTTGGTCTGCAGCTGGTTGGTGATTCATTTCATTAAAGATAAGTGCTCTCTATCATGTGTTTCTCTGCTTATACATTTATTTATGATGTGTATTGATTAATATCTCTGAGATGTGCATTTTTGATGTGCCTGATTGCTGGTTATTGCTATGCATGACATGTTTAAACATTCTTTATACTGTAGCATGAATCTTGATCTCAAAATGTGAATATTTCATGCATCTTTATTAATTAAAAATTTATCATAATTCAAAATCAGTTTTTGAAGTGCGTTTTTAAGTAGCGTGGCCAACCTATGGGTGGTTGGGTATGTTACATATATCAACCTCTCTTTCCATATCTCCATCTTTATCATTTATAAGCTCAACAAATTGACAATTCGGTCTTACAATAGGGTCCCTTCCCTTACTACTATTTCTAAATCCTGCAATATTTTTCTGTGTGTATGAATGTCCATCTATATACATAATATGACCTCTATTAATTTCTTTTCCACTTTCCAATTGGAGATGATGTGTATACTTATTCAAATTTAGACCATATGTTTAAGAAAAAAATTAATTATTTAAATAATATAAAACAATGTTTAAAAGAAGTATACCTGTTATTTATATTAAATTGAAAAATTCCTTACCACAATTCCTATTGGATTGAATCGATTGTAGGATGCACACTACCCAGTAGAAGCTCATCATCTATGTAATGTCTTTTTACAATCGCTCATTTGAATTTTTTCTTTCCACGAAATATAGAACATCCAAAAACCACAATTTTCTCAAAGTATTTATCCCATGTACTATAGTCTTGACCAACCTCTTATTCAACGCAATTATTTGTTGTGTCTGGAGGATCCATTGTCATATCCTCTTCCACCCATTGTGTTCTTTCTGATTTAACATTTTTAGATCCACACCCACATACATATGTTTTTTTTCTTTTTCTAGTTGAACGCTTAGGCTGTGCACTTGCTCCAATCTCCATATGAAATAATCAACAACATGCATTAATTTATTTCAAGATTGGATAATACACTATAAATTTTAATAATATTGTTAATAATATTGTGAACAAGGATGGATGTATCACAAAATGCTTCCTAAATTAAGTCAAAATTTGATTACATGATGTCCCGCGACCTCCGTTGTGTCCTTATTTGATATGATTCGATTTGTTTCCATGGCCTCATTTGGCCCCTATAATACACAACATATTCAATGATGTTTAGTTCACCAATTATATCATTTAAACCAATATGATATCCAACAAAAATCCTCACTTTACTCATATGCTCTTTTTTTTTTTGACAAAAGAGGGTAATGGATTTATATTAAAGAAGACAGTGTGAAGCCACTCGTGCTGTTACAAATATAGTGAGCCAAGATCTACTATTCGACTGCAAAACCTAGAGATTATACTTCCTTTCCAGGGGAGGGAAGAATTACATATTTATTTACTACGGAGGCTTCTATACAAAACGCCTTCCTCGCTGAGGTATTATAGATATCCCATCCTAGTTTTGAGAAACTGATCAAACTACTTGGGTCTTGCTTCCAATCCTTGTTCAGTTGGGCCATTGTTTCCTCCAGTTGGCTTACTCTGACCTCGAATTATTTCTTCGGTTCCTTGATATCTTTACGCAGCTTTCCAAGCTCCTCTATTAGCTCAAATTTCGTAGTGGTGATGTCTCCTTCCAACATATCCAACCGCCTTCCTCCATCAATGTCCAAATTTTGCAAAAAATTTAGTTGGTGATTCAGGATTTGCTTGAGATTTTTCAGGGCATCTTCCAGTGCATTCAACTTGTCTTCTGTATTGGGTTTGTTGTCCGAGCTGGATGCCATCTTCGTCGCCTTCTTTTCTTCACCTAGTGTTCTGTAACTATGCATGCTCCACTTGTAACTGGCCTCTGCTCCTGTGTGCAACTGCCTTGGCTGTCTCCATATGCTCCTGGGATGAAAGGGTTCATCCCTACTTCCCTTTTTAACATCAAATTCCTCCCATATCATTTCCCCTAAATGACTCTCACGATTTGGGGGGCATGGGCGACCTGCAAGACTATCTCCTTTCCAAGGAAATTCAACGCCCAAATGATGAGTAAATCTGTCTATTCTGACCACTTTCTCTGTCTTGTAGTGCCTTGGGTTTGTCTTGTAATGAGAAGTTCCTCCTTCCAGCTCGCACCCATAACTACTTTAAGGCTTTTCCACCTAGAGTCAGGGTAGATCTAGTTTGGATGTTGTTCCATTAAGATGTAAGGTCCCAATATTAAGGAGGGAACCTTTATTGGCATTTGCATCTGTTGGTGCAGTTAGGTTCCGAAGGACATGGTAAAGATTATAAGATCAGATTTTTCCAAGGAGGAACTGGATTTTTTCCAAGATGTGATGGAGTTTTGCATTTTTGACTCTACTACGAAGGGTTAACGCTTTGATTATTAATCAGGAGTCCCCTATTATTACCAGATCTTGGACATCATGGTTGATTACTTGGTTGAGCCCTTACTAGAGGGCTAGGGATTCTTCTTTGTTGTTAGTTTCAATTCCAAGTCCCTAGGTGAAACTTATTTCCAGAACACCAGTGGGGCTTACCAGGACCCCTCCACCACCTGCCAAACCTGTGTTCTCTTTGGAGGCCTCGTCAAAGGACAAAATGTGTTTCTTTTCCTTTGTCTTCCATTCTTAGAAATCCTGCTCTTCCTTTTGTATTTCCCAGACTTCTTGGTGCGAGTTAATATCCTTTTTTTTTCCTGATATTGGATTTTAAACTGAGCAATCAAATGTTGCTCTTCCTTCTCTAGTGGCCTTGAGTTATTTGCTTTGTAGAAGTAGGGGGCGCTTTCTCCAAAATAGACTTTTATCTTGGTTGCAATGTGAGCTGGGCTGCTTTTGACTTCCTTGAATAATCTGTTATTTCGTTCAAGCCAAATTTTCCAAAGAATAAATTTTGGGAGGGTTCTCCAAAGGGTGGAAATTTGGCCCTTTTTTTCAGTCTGGAAGGGACAAATGGAGTTCCAATTTTGGAGCAGGCTACTAGTCTCTTGGGGCATGACTATTGTGTTGGTCTGCAGTCCCAAAGCCAACTGCCAGGATTCTTTAGAGTAGATGCAACTTAGGAGTAGATGGTATGTGGTTTCCTCTTCTTGGACACAGAGAGGACATCTGTGGGGGCATTCCCATCCCCTTCTTCTTAAGTTTTATCCAGTTAGAATGATTTTGTGTGCCACAGTCCAAACAAACATATCAATCTTTGGGATGGATTTGGAGGTCTAGATTGCTTTCCAAATTGTTGGGTTTGGGGGAACATTGGGAGAGAGTTTGTGAGATGATACCCTACTGTAGTGGTGTAGATCCCAGAGCTCGCTCCCCATCCCCTTTTGTCTTTTTCCCTTTATTTTAGAGGGGATTTCCCTTGCAGGCAGAACCTCAGGGTGTTCCAGTCCTCTTCTAAGTCTGGGGGTTTGTTATTAACCCCCCACCTTAGCCATGAATTGTGTTCATAATTTCCCCAGATTGAGATGTCCCAAAGAGTATTTAAGTTTTGAGTTCTCATCCACTCTTTAAGACTTTCAAGATCCTGTCTCGAACCAAGAGGTGGGTCTCCCATGATTGATTCTTTCCAAATATTGAGTTTTTTCCTCTTTCCTGGCAGCCAGGTGAGGTGAGGGCTAAAGTGGGGCATCGCCTTCTGGCAAAGCGAGAAGATTGGGGATCCTCTCTTCACTAAAGTTGGACAATCAAGGAATTTTTCCCTTGGACCTCGAAAGTAATTTTTCCATAATGATTTTTTACTCCAAGTGGAATTTCTGGTGATTAGATTCCAAAGAATCTTTGCCCCTAACGCCAAATTTTGAGCATGATTTTTTTTGAAATTGAGACCTCCTTCTGAGATTGGCTTAGAGACTTTTTCCCATCTTATTAAATGTAGTTTTCTCCCTGATTGTTTTCCACCTTCCCACATGAATCTTCTGAACATTGCTTTGATTTTCTGTATTATGGTGGATGGGGCCAAAAGCAAGGAGCTTTGATAGATTGGAATGCTGGCTAGGACAACTTTGATTAGGACCACTTTACCTGCTAGGTTTAACCAACTTTCTCCCCAGGAGTTTATTTTGTTTTTTAACTTGTCTATCAACAGATTCCAGTGCGAAGTCCTTGGGTTGGATTTGAAAATTGGGACTCCCAGATATTTAAAGGCATCCCATATGGTACAACCTTCCATTCCTAGTACCCTGACAATCTCCAACATTTATTTTGGCATTATGTTCCAACCATAGATATTTCTTTTGGTGAGGCTTATAACATTGTCTGATATTTCTATGTATATAGCTAATTCATTTTTGAATTTCATTGTTGTTTGTAAGCTCGCTCCTCCCATTAGTAGTGTGTCATCTGCAAACTGGGCATGGTTGATATCATTTACCCCTGGCGCTATTCTCAAGCCATGGAGGTTGTTGTGAGTCTGGCAGTGATCCAATTGGAAGATCATAACTGATGCTTGGATTGCATAGATAATGGGTGAAATGGGGAAACCTTGTTGGAGCCCTCTGGAAGCTTGAAATAACTTAGTTTCCCTCCCATTCACTAGTGGGGCTATCCATGGGGACCCAATACAAGATTTTATCCAGTTCACAAAAGCTGGGGTGAATCCAAAATTTTCCATGACTTTAAATACAAATTTATGCCTAACTCTATCAAATGCATTGGCAAGATCAATATTTATTATCATACCTTTGTCTTTTCTCCGGATAATTGAGTGCAGGGCCTCTTGTATAAGGATTATGTTGTCGACTATGTGTCTGCCTTTAATAAACCCTCCTTGATTTTTCAGGATGATTATAGGGAGATTTTTTAAAATTCTGTTGGCTATAACTTTTGTCAGGATTTTGTAGCTTATATTGCAAAAAGGGAGATTGGTTGGAACCTGTAAAAACTGATTGCTCCTTTTTCTTTCGGGATCGGCGCCAAAAAGGACGAGTTTGTTCCACCTCTTGATTTGCTGCAAGTCTAAGATTTCTAGATCAGTTTTGTTAGATCTGATTTAATTATATCCTAGCTGTGTTGATAGAATCTAGCTATAAATCCGTCTGGTGCTGGGGCTTTGTCTGGGTTCATTTGGTCAAGTGCATCTTTTATTTCTTGCTGGGTGACTTCCTTTGTTTGGCTGTTGTTGAAATATTCTTGGATGAGAGTTGGGACAAGAGAGAGAGAGGGTAATCTTTGGGATCTATATCACTCCCTTGTGTTTCAGTGTAGAGATTTTCGAAGGCTTCTATTGCAGTTGCTTCAATGCCTTCAAAGTCAGTGATTTTTTGATTTTGAACCTAGATTTCGGTAAATTTCTTGAACTGCTTCCTTGCCTCATCTTGTTTGTGGAAGTAGCTAGTGTTTTTATCTCCTGCTTCCAACCAAAGGCTTCTAGATTTCTATCGTTAGTAATTTTCCTCCTGTCGGCATGCTTGATGCCATTTCCTTTGAAGCTAATCTTCTTGTTGCAAGATTTCTTGGGTAATTTCCTGATATTCCATTTCCAGTTGATGATTTCCTAGCTGCTTTAGGGCTTCTTGGCGGATTTTAATTGGATTTGACTGGTCTTTTACCCAGTCTTTTAGTGTTGTCTTTAGTCTCCTGAGTTTTTCTTCCCACACATAGAAGGTTGAGCCTCTTACTTTATCATTCCAGACTTTGGTAACTAGCTTCAGGAAGCTTTCATCTTAGATCCAAGTTGGACTAAATATGAAGGGGATAGGCCCAATATTCTTGTCACAAGAGACTTCTAACAGCATTGGTTTATGATTTGACACACTGTGCGGGAGGATCAAAGAAGTGGGGATGAGGCCTAGGAGTAAGAAGGAGCTTTGGACAAGGAATCTGTCTAGCCTAGAAGCAATGTGCCCCGGTCCTACCCTCTTATTTGTCCACGTGTAATTGCCTTTAGTTGGTTTGATATCTTCTAGCTCCGAATCTGACATTAGGTCTTCTACCCACTCTCTTGCTGGGTCTCGCACAATGGAGACACCTTTTTTCTCATTTGAAGCTAGGGTCACATTTAGGTCCCCCCCAATGATGATATTGTTAAGATCATTTTGCAGTAAGTAATCTTTTAGGGTCTCCCAACAATTTATTTTTTCCTCCAAAAGGAATGGTACATAAATATTGAAGAGACTTACCAGTCGACCCATTTCTTTTTGAAGGAGACTCGTGTGGATCCAGTGCATTCTCATTTTAGAGTTGACTAGTTCGAACTTCATAGTGTTCCAAAGGGTGCCTATCCCGCCCGAGGCACCTCTTGCGCTTTCTGCTATTCCTTGGCTTATTCTCCATAGAGCAGTTGTTGTGTTAAGAAATTCTTGCTTGTCCATATTAGTCTCCCAGAGGAGTAGGATATCGGACTTTGAGGTTCTAATGATGTCTTTAAGTGCTTCTTCTTTCATTTTTCTACCAAAACCCCTACAATTCCAGGAGGTTAGTTTCATGTATTACCTTGGGGGATGAGTGGGCTCCTTGAAGAGCCTTGGAGTGCTTCCTTGTCTGTCTTACATTGATCAGTTGTATGATTGTTGGTTGCGAGCCTTTTAGGATGTCTTTGTAGGTCTCTTTGTCTCTTTCTTCTTTTTTGGATTTCCTTCCTCTACCCATTTTCTTTGGAGTGACCAAGGCATCACTTGCACCTTCGTAATCACTAGCTGAGGAGACCTCTCCTTCCTCTATGTTTGGGTTTGCATCCCTTTCTAGGGTGGTTTTTCCTTGCTCTTCTTCTCCTAATGGAGCAGGGATATCTCTGGCTTTTGGGAGTGATTTCTCAAGCGTTTCTTTGGCTGAAGTTGCTTCCTGTAGTTTTTCTTTTGCTGTTTTCTCTGCATGTTTTTGATCCAATAGTCTAAAATTGTTCTCTACCAATGTGTCTAATTGATTTCCTTATTCCTTGGTCTATGGGGGAGTTGTTTTTTCATTCCTTGGACCTTTTTATTTGGATGTGGTTTTCCCTTTTCTTGGTTGTTTCCAGCCTTCTCCATTTTCTTTCTCCTTGCTTGGGTTTTTAGGATAGTTTCTTTGGAAGTGACCATATTCATGGCATCCCCTACATTTAAAAGGTAGTTGTTCGTAGTCAAGCTTCTGGTAATGATGAAATTATCCGACCTTAAGTTTGATCTCTTCAAGAAGCCCCACCTCTAGGTCCACTTCCACGCAGATTCACACGCATGAGTATTGGTCTTTGGGATCCGCCCTGTTAATGTATTGACCCAACCCATTTTCGATTGCTTGGAGCGAAGAGGGATTCCAACAGTGGATTGGTAGATTGGGTAGCCTGACCCAGACTGGGACATCCTTGGGTACTTCTACTGCAGGATTGAAACTCAGAGTCCAACGATTCAGGTATAGCCCTTGAGTATCCATGAAATATGACCCGTTCCTGAAGATGAGATCTCTATCTTCCTGGGAGATGAATTCAAAGATGAAGAATCCTCTTCCCACCACATAACAGGTTACACTTTATTTGATTAGTGGTCGTCAGTTCCTTTGGATCTAGTTATCCATGGTTCGGGTTGACGACCAAAGCCCCATGCGTTGTCCTACCAGTCCATGTTTTGAAAGGGAGATTGCTACCTGCATTGGGTGATCCGAAGGTAGTTCAATTTCTGGGATCGAGTCGAGCTTCTTGATGAAGCTGGGGGGTTCAATAGGAGGGATCTTCTTGCCTTGGGAGTCCAGAAGTTTGCGAAAGGAGGTAGCAGGAGAAGGATGGGGTGGCGGATCCCCTCCTCCGGGAGTGGCCATAGTAGAAGTAGCTACGAAGAATCAGAGTCAAAACCCTAGTCAATTCTTAGAGCTGCCAAGAGGCTACAATCATTGTTCCTAACCAATTTTTTGATGTGCTCTTTCTTACTCTAACAGAATTGTGCTTAATGAGGGAGATGAGTCTATGTGCATTATGAGAAGAATGGTGTTGGAAAATTATGGTGCATAGGTTGTAATATTGTTATCATTATCGTAGTTTTATTGTTTTGTGAGTTACACCAAAATGTATTTACAAACTCATCAATGTGTATTATTATGGTTAAATGTCTTATAAGTGTTGCACCACTTTATATTTATTATTTCCTTTGTTAGAGTTGACCTTTGTTTCCTTATTTTGTAGGTGTTGATGGATTATCAAATTGAGCAGTTTTGTCCAAAGTGTGACAAGTTTATTTCTTCTTTGCATTTGTGCCATTCTTTGGAGTATTTCACTCTTAGTCCAATTGGTCATCAAAAGAGTTGAGGTGTTTCTTGGATTTGTGCTTATTCTTAATCCTTCTCAAAAATATTTAGGCTTATTCATGTGTATGAATGATTAAGAACTCCATATTTTGTCAAGTGATGTACCATTGTAGTCTTCTATAGTACTTGAGAACAATAATTATGTACTCTTCCTTGATGAATGAATGAGATACAAGAGTATTGAACTCATATGTGTATTCATCAACTAACTGATCAAAATGTTGGTGTAGTTGTTTTGACTTCATGTATTGGTCACATTTGTGTCATAAAGGATAATAATTGTCATGCATCACCTTCATGAATTCATCCCATGTATTTATGGGTTCACCATGTTCCTCACACTACTAGTTATTATATTTCCCCCAAGTTTGGGAGTGAGTGACATTTCTTTGGTTGTGAGCTTTATTTTCTTAGTGTCATTGAGGTCTTTTGCATCAACCAAATTTCTAGGGCACTTAATCATTAATGCAATGCTACGATATCAATTTTCCTTTGAAAACCTAGATGTTGTGGTCAACCTTGACCTTTAAGGTGTTGCATTCATCAAAATACTATGAGCCATGGTTGAATGAAGTAGTTAATACTTGAGGCACTAGTATCTTGTATAAGAATGCAAATTGGGTCCATAATTATTTAGATTGCTTTTGGAGAGACTTCTCAATCATTCTCTACATAACACTTAATTTGGGTGTCACAGAGCCAACATAATAATATCTTTCTATCTATATGCGCTAAATTAGGCACAATTTTTTCCCCAAAATGATTACATTTTTGGCCAACAGTCGACGCTAAATCCAACACTAATGGCACCCAATTTAGCGCCCAATATTCAAACAAAACGAAAAAATAAAAAAAATGTGATAAAATCAATTAATTGGCTCTTAAACATCTATTGGCTCTACTGACTAGGATCCTATATATAACCTAGGAAGACCCATCATGCTATTGTATTTAATGGAAATGTACACCCATAGCCCCGTCCATGCTAGTCTCGATCTAAATATGCATAATTTTCTCCTAACACTGAGTCCACACCTGGAATAGGGTCCAAAATTAGCAGGGATGCTGTGGACGCTTGATCCAAAGGAACTGGAGTGACCCCTTTGAAAACTAGGGTACATCCGACCTATTATAGGGGAATGGTGTCGCCCACAGATAGGCTTCTAACCAACAATGACTTAATAGGAAGGCTTATAAACTCTCCTCCAAATCACATTACATGAAATGCATGTAAAGCATTCAACAATGTAAATCATTCAACAATGTAAATCATTCACCATTTTTCAAACATACAATGTAAATCATTCACCGTTTTTCAAACATACAATGTAAAGCATTCACCATTTTTCCATTCTCATACTCACAATCGAAAATCCATGGATCTTGGAACTTCTAGGAAGAGTTGGAGCAGACCACGACAATGAATTATGGCTATGAAAGAAAATAACTAATTGATTGGATATTGACGCATCCCTATTGATGGTGGGCATAGATCTTGACGCACCCCTCCTCCCCTGTTGTGGATTTCACTAAAAAAAATGATTTCTAGGTGTGATTTGGCCTCTAGTAGTCACAAAATCAATTTTTTCATGTCATTCACCCCCTACTAGAGATGAGAATCAAACCCCTATCCATTCATTTCTCACTACTACTTTTTATAACTGTTAGAGGGAAGGGAGCAAAACGTATAGAGAAAAGAGAAGGGATTTTCCAGAATCGCGAGGAAACAAATTCGTCTCAAGACACCAAAAAATGTCAAGCAATAGAGGGAAACGAGAAAAGGGATCCGATTCTTTCCAGAATGAGGTATTTCATACTCAATTTATAGATTTGTACATGTTTACATTGCTTGTTTGAATTTTATTTTTTATTTTTTTATTTCAAAATTATAAAAGAAGAAATTTCCTATATATATAGGGTTTATTTATTTTTTATTTTTTTAAAATTTAAAATAAGAAATTTATTGTACATATATAGGGACATGACAATGATAAACTGAAAGAGGCAATGGATTCTATATTGGGGGTAGAAGCAATGAAGAAAATAGAAGGTATGGACTTGTCCATGCTTTCCAAATACGTGGAAGAACGATCTACTAAAGGCACTGAAAACATCCAACCAAAGCAACCCTGTCAAAGGGAATTAATTTATTCCCCATAAACTCCTAGATCGTGCAAAATATCAAGGAGAAAACCAATCACAATAAACTCTAAGAATGTAGAACATGGAGCAGAGACATCCAATGTCCCAGCCACTCCCGGGACACAGATTTCTTCCACAATCAGTACATGTTATGCATATTGCATTGGTACATACAAAACCAAGGTAGAATATGATGTCATCTCTGAGAATATCAGAATGACAGATGCTAGGAAAGTGTTCATGCATAGGTTGAAGGAATCATGCCTTCAACGCTTCAAAGAAAATCTACATCTTCCATTCTTGAATATACCCATGCACCTTCAAAAAACAATCATCCATGATTGTTATAGCCCTAAAATGCCCTACCTCTGCATACATGGCATTGGCCTTCCTACTTGCACAATTTTCCAAACTACTATTGAGGATATCTCTTTAAAAAACCATTTTTTGGATCATGTACATGCCCTGGTGCACTACTTTATGTGTACATACGCTAGCTGCATACTATACATCCCACGTACATACACTAGTTGCATACTAAACAACCCGCGTTTACCTCCAAAATTTGCAAAAAATAAAAAGTTGCAAGGAATTCAACAGATTTTATGGGCTATTGAGGGTTTCCCAACCAATTCACCCACTGTAGCCTGTCCCCAAAACCGAATAACTATCCTTTTTTCATATAAAAGGAGGGCTTGGGTTCCCATTCAAACATCAAGCATTCAAACAGACAAAATCTGCAAAAATACCTTCCCCCTCTTATTCCAAATATTGCAACCCTTTCTGAGATTTGACCTCAGTATTCCCTCTTTATCCCTTTCCCCTATACAATCCCTTCCCTTTCCCTAAAGTGACCAGTTGATTGTGATAGAAGTCTTTGGGATGGTGCATTTGGAGAAAGATTAAGAGGAGCATGGACCTGGTTCACGGAGCGTCAACCACTGAAGGTTGTAACTTTTAATCTTCATACTGAACAAAAGAATCCCTTTTCTTATCCCAAATATTATGTGTTTATGCTTTTCATTTGATTTACGCACAATGGTTTATATCTAACCCTAATCTTGATGAATAGAGATAGAATATTTGTAGCATTGCTTGTCTAAGTGGTCTTGTAGGTCATCTTTGGGAGGAGACCAGTAGCCCTAAAAGCTACAATGATCCAGGTGGATATTGGTTGCCACCCACCTATTCCACTAGCTCAAAAAACAGTTTTCCACCTTGGCAGTTTTTCGGGTTCCAAAATTCTAAGGCCATTTTGAGGCCCTAAACGACGTTTTTTGGGGATTTTGGGCCCAAGAGATTGCCAAAGGCACTCCCTCGGCTAGTAAAAAATTGTTCTTCTCGGTTAGGCCTTTCCAACGGGCCATCGTGCACCTAAAATGGAGATTGTATGCAAAAGTTACGACCCCGAGAAGTTGATGTACTAACTTACCCAAACGGGGCCCACATGACTTTTGGTGCTTCATATCCTAGGGTTAGGTTTTTGGATGTCTAGAGTTTTTGAAATTCCTGTTTATTGTAAAAGGCCTTCAGAGCCTCGTTGTAACCATATTATTTCTAATGAGTGCAACTGTCACATCTCTTCTCAGAGATAAGCCACCACCGTTCCAACAAGATTGTTTTCTGCTGCATTTTATAGTTTCAACTTATTTCTTTATTGAATAGAAAACTAGTTTTACTGTATCTCTATTATTTCATGTTAAGAATATTTTAATAATCTGTATTCATTTCATTCTGCTCAGAAAATATGGATCATACAAATATGGAGGAGGTCTACATCAAACGTTAGGACCGAAGGTACTACTTCTTGCCTGCTTTCTTATCTCTTTTTGTTCATCCGTTTACATTGTTTGGGGTAGTTTAGAATAGGAATGTGTTTTAAGGGAGATCGCAAATCTACTTATACTTTTACCCTGGTATAGTATTATGGGGATTTCCCCCACTAGAAATGACATGGAGACTGAATTTGGGACAAGTTGGTCAGTAAAGAAAATAAAAAAACAAATGACTCAAAAGTGCAAGATATTTTGTTGCAACCAAACAAAAATTATAAAATAAATTCTTCCCGAGCTAAGGAACAAAAGAAGACCAATTGATGTAAGTGTGAAAGTATGGAAAGATCTCGTGAAATCATATGATAGAACATATGCACGAAGGAAGTCCGACGAGGAGAGCACACATGCATTTGAATTTGGTCATAAGATTATTTCAAATTCATTAAACTATTTTTATATTTTACCGGCGCATAATTAAATTGAATTAGTGTATGTTTCAAGACAAGGCCTCGAGGGCCAGGCTTGCCGAATTTCGTGCCACACATCACAATGTCCAAACAATTTTAGAAGCCTTAATATGCAAATTTGTAAATATATTTAATATCTGAAATGATATATATTTTTTTAATTTTGTACAAAAAGTAAATGATTGGATATTAATTACTTTAACTAGTCCATCTGCCATGTTTTGATAGGAGCACCAATATGGCCATTATCCATCACAATTAGAATTTGAGATGATACAAGACAAAAAGTGGTCTGATTTTGTTATCTGTATGGATAATATAGTATCAGTAGTTGAATTTCAATAAGTTAGTTGGATATTGTTATGTTAATATGTCAATTTGCATTTCTTGTGTTGAGTTGTTTATTTATCTGTAGCTTGAGTTCTTTTGTGCTTCCACGGTCATAACACCCTTATAAATCACCGAACTTTCACTATGATCAAGTCCTTATAAATCAATATCCAATCATGGCTTTAACAAGTCCTTTTCCAAAAAACCTAGGCCAAAGGAGAGATGCAAGACCATGTAATACATAACCTGTAGACAACAAACCATATCTATGCTGCAGCTTGAAAAAGCATAACAAGTACCTCTAGAGTGCAAGACAAGAGTATAGCGAGCCACCAATTACAAGGAACAAGTATAATGAGCCTCCAAAAACAAGACACAAGTCATAGTGAGCCTCCAAGGACAAGACACAAGCCATAACGAACCTCCAAGGACAAGACACAAGTCATAGCGATCCTCCAAGGTCAAGACACATGTCATAGTGAGTCTCCAATGAGAATGAAAAGGACATAACAAACCCTATAAGGAGAAACAACAACTGTAGAGAAATTCCCCAGACAACTGTAGAGAAAAACCAAGTGCGTAAGAGAAAGAGAAATATTTCATAAGAACTGAAGAAAATCATATATATATAGACGTCCAACATGACTCATACATGACTTTACATTATGGCCGACTTGCACTTCACATAACCAATGTCTAGCTTGGGATTTTCTTCACAACTTTATAACTTTTACTTGAATTCTTACATCATAGGAAATGTTTTCCTTGGTCAATACTTCAAGGCATCACATCCACTCCACAAAAAGGATTATCCCATCATTACTTAGGTGTTATACCATCACTCCAATCCATGAGGACCACCTTATCATTATCTAGGTGTTGTAGCATCACTCCAATCTAAGAGGACCACCTTATCATCATCTATGGTGTTATAACACCACTCCAATATAGGAGGACCACCATATAGTTATCTAGGTGTTATAACATCATGCCAATCTGAAGTACCACCTATCATCAACTCCACTCTAGAGGACCATGGTGTTATAACATCACTCCATACATATGACCACCATATCATTATCTAGGTGTTATAACACCACTCCAATCTAGGAGGACCACCTATCGTCAACTCCAGTCAGGAGGACCATGCTGTTATAACATCACTCCATCCAGAGGAACACCATATCATCATCTGGGTGTTATAACATCACTCCAATCTAGGAGGACCACCTATTGTCAACTCTAGTCAAAAGGACTATGGTTTCATAACATCATTCCATCCGGAGGACCACCATATCATCATCTAGGTGTTATAACATCACTCCAATCTAGGATGACCATCCTATGACTAGTCAACTAGACTCATCACATGCACGTTAGCTAGCCTACTCAATGGTGTTATAACATCAATCCATCCAGAGGACCACCATATCATCATCTGGGTGTTATAACATCACTCCAATCCAGGATGACCATGCTATGGCTACTCAATTGGCCTCATCACATGTGCATTAGCCAACCTACTGGGGTTGTGGTATGTGTGCACCCATACCATCTTAGACATGTATTGCACAACGATGGGTAGCTAATCCCTCAGGAAAGCACCCCGTTTCGTATCTCAGGTCATGGTCTAACCTTTAACAATGTGAGAGTGTCTCAAGAGAACTCATATCAGTACGTCGAGATGTACACAACAAGGATCTCTCCATCAATATGTC
Source organism: Picea engelmannii (assembly GCA_009831015.1). Taxonomy (NCBI): domain Eukaryota; kingdom Viridiplantae; phylum Streptophyta; class Pinopsida; order Pinales; family Pinaceae; genus Picea; species Picea engelmannii. The sequence goes on along the minus strand of ML777432.1, from coordinate 116,284 downwards.
GACTCAACCAATCTCAGGGAAAATCACAACATTCCTCCCCAATTTCAGTTACACAAAGATTATATAGCTTGTAGTGCAATCTACCTTGGAGAGTGTAGTTAGCCTTGTTGTGTCATGATCATGAAAGGATTTGTGTGTGTTGGTGCAATTATATGTATAATATATAACCAATCATAAATTAATCAACCAAGATTCGTAATCAGTAGAGTTGCTACACTATATGTGCCAGAAGAAGGTAATCTAATCTATCATCACTTAATATAGTGGAGCCTAAATATCTGTCAAACATAAACTCTGTTTTTCCCAAGCACTAATCACAATCTCAAACCTGGAAAAACACACCAATCACTAATCACCAAAGATAGTTCAAATACAGATAAACACACCATTCTTGGTTGAGTAGATATTCATCCCTTCAAAATAGTTGACACATCATTTACTTTTGTTAAGATGCCTTCATCCTTTCGCTACGCGGGGCAATTTTCACCCTTATGAAGAATTGACATTCTTCAATGTAATGTAAGTCCTAAAAATAAACCAAACATAGTCACAATGTTTAGTTTTATATCTATGTGACACCATTTATTGCCTATATAGAATGTACACCAAGTGTTTGTAAGAATTCATAAATAATAGCTAAGGTAACTAGGTGCATATGCAACCTAGGTAGATGTGTCACATATTTTCTATCATAACGCCCTACTGTATAGTAGTGATGCTCTCTTTTTCTTCTTGCTTTTCATTGTTGGGATTCACAACTACCACATGCAATAAGTAATATGATGATATCCCATTGGAAACTATATCTAGGTGTTATAGCCTTTATAACTGATCTTGTTTTCCTTCATCCCATAGCCTTTCCATCTATTGGTTTATCATGTCTTCCTCTTTCAGTATTAAGAAGTCACCTTGGGTAGAAATATTGTATCATATTGATTGTGTCTTTGTTGAATTCCTAAAATTGGTGCATATGAAATTTGAAAAGAATATACCCTCTTTATATTTGTTTGATGGAAATCAAAGTTGGGAATGGTGAATTTTGTAATCATCCCTTCAATAGCATGGTTTTTGTCATGAAATCCAATCCATAATACATTAATAGTGGTAGGATAACATGTCAAAAATTGGTTGGTAGGTGAGTTCTTTGTCAAATCTTGGTTGGTAGGAGAATTTGTTAGCATGTGAATAGTAGTAGAATATAACATATCTTGGTTAATTGGACAGTCTATCAAATCTTGGTTAGTGAGATAGTCTTTGGATAATCCATACATGGATTTGAATCTATAAGTAAGCCTTAAAATTTTAAATGAAGGAATATATATATATATATATATATATATATATATATATATATATATATATATATATATATAACTTTCTCTTAGACTTCCGAGTTTAAATTCAATATCATATTGCATTTGACAAGTCAAAAAATATATCCAACACTGGGATTAATTTTTGTACTATTTAACCCACCCTTAGTTCATGTGTGATGCATACAGAGTTGGAATACTATGTTATGGAGACCATGTACTTTTATCATAAGCATTAATTTTATTTATATCAAAGTGTCAAGGTTATTTCTATGATATATGCTAATTATAGTCTAGTAGTGAGAAATATGAATCAATTCATAAAGAAACAAGTGTCTTACTTGGAGGAGGTTCATAATGCAAACAACCATGGAATTGATACTTTAGATTTGTTCCAAAGAATAAATAACTCTTGCTACGTAATATAGAAGAAAATGTATAATGGTAACCAAATCATTTTGCAGGAAAGTGATATAAGGTTAGACTTCATAATTTGAAAACAATTCTAAACTATTCTTAGTGTGCATATATCTTTATTAGCTATTACTTCCATTTTTTTCACTTGCTACCATCTTATACAAGCCAACTCAATCCCTAATGAGAGAATTGTAAGATGTATTTCTAAACAAACTTGAAAAAATTGATTTTATTCTTTTTCATGGACAACAAAAGGTAGATCTAACAACAACGAGTTGATATTTCTGTCACAAAAAATAAGTAATGACACCTCCGCCATGGTGCCTTGCATTCTTCTCTATTTACTTCCAATATTCCTTCTCCTTCTCCTCATCCATCTCTTTTGTAGGTATGGTATGTAGTAGGAGAGGATGATTGAATCTTAGCCCAATCCATTTGAGCTTGATCTTCCTCAAAGACTCCTTACACACAACCTATAAATTATGAGGAAAGTGAGGCTCTATCCTTTGAATATCAAGAGGAATCCCACCCCATATAGATTGTCAGGATTGGAGTGCACCTTCCCTTAAAATTTTGACTGTATCTTTAAAATGGGCAATTGTCCCTCTCCGTTTTTCCTCTAAAATGGGCATTATCTCGATGTATGATGTCAAATTTATGTGGTTATTGACGAGTTCCTTTTTTATTATGGCCTCATATGTTATCCATAGGTGACTACTCATATCTTCTTCCATGTACTTCTAGAACCCAACAAACCTTAATTATTCATGGTCCTATTCTTTCACCTATACTCTTTTATGTCAATGCTAAATGATCCCTTGCCTTGTTTTTTCTCTAGTTTTTGTCAATGGCTCCCCATTTGGGCATCCTTGCCATTTATTTCCTTTGAATATTATGAACTTGTGGAATGCTCCTTGCAATTTATGGAGTTTGGAAATACTAACCCTTGTTTTGTGGATCTTGATAACAAACATAGTTTGCCTAGCAGGGATTTGCCCCTTTCGTTTAATTTATTTATATTTTCCTACTATTTGGATAAGTTTGATTCCCATCCAACATTCATAGGGACGTCACTCCCTTGGAACTCCTCTAACATAGGTTCATTTCACTAATAGATGGATGATAATTTCTTCATCCATCTTACAAAGTGAACACATGCCAAAACCTTGCTTACTTCTCCTTTGCAAATGATCTCAAAGAAGTACCTTGTCTCTCAACACCAACCACATATAAACACATGTCTTCATAGGAGCTCTAATATTCCAACGGGAATTCCACCACCATGATTTTGTATTGTTTTGCATTACATAACATAGTTTTGTACCCTAGATTTATAATCTATTATCTTAGAATAGGATTCTTGGACCAAACCAAACTATACTCCTCATCCCTAATCCTTACATGAATATGAGATAAAGTTCCACATAACATTTCCATTGTGCTACATTCTCTCTTGCAAATCCCACGAATTTTGCTAATCTCTAACTTTTATGCCATATGTTTGCAACATTTCCATTCCTTACCTTGCCTTGCCATTCCTTGCCTTCACTTTCCATGCATTGTCTTTCCTTCATTCCTTGCCTTTCCTTGTATTTCCTTGGCTTGGATTGCCTTGCCATGCATTTCCTTCACTTGCCTTTCCATGCATTTCCTTTCCACGCCTTGCCTTGCCATGCCTTTACTTTCCTTTCTAACATAGTTATATTGATTTATACTTATATCTCAAAACTCAGTTATACTAAGATACATAGTGGTGCACCCTTCATCTTATTTATAGAATATAAATACTTAGTGTTACAATGTATCTAAATTCATGCAAGGTAGAGCTCCATCTGGCAAGGTCAAACCATAACCATAATCACCTTAAGTAGTGTACCTTCCTACATGGATAGATGTACGAGGAACAATGCACACCCAATTGGAGAAGATTGCAACATGTGAATCCATGCACCTCCTAGGGATCTATTCCCTGCTCCTAGAATATACAATCCACATGTAGTGAACCCTAGTAGCCTAGGGATATATCCCCTCATATAAAAATAGAAAATGCATGCACAAATAGAAGCAACACTGAATATAACTCAACTCCTAAGGATGGAACATGCATGCCTACAACATGCATGAGAAAAAGAAGTGAGCTAGGATGGTACATGCATGCCTACAAATTTCCTTGCCATGTGTTGCCTTGTCATTCCATGCCATTCATTTCCTTGTCATGCCATGTCATGTCATGCCTTACCTTGTAATTCCATGGAATTTCCTTGTCATTCCATGCCTTCACTTGTCATTCCTTCTTAGGCCATGCCATGCCTTTCCATGGATTCACTTGCCTTGCCATGCGTTGCAATGCCTTGCCTTGCCATGCCTTGCCTTACCTTTCCATGCCTTGAATTTCCATGCCTTTCCATGCCGTGCCTTCTCTTGCCTTTCCTTGCCATGCCTTGCCATGTATTGCCATGGATTTCCATTCTTTTCCTTCACTTTCCATGCCTTGCCTTGCCTTCACTTGCCTTTCCTTGCATTTCCTTGCCATGCCTTTCCATTCCATGCCTTTCCATGCCTTTCCATGCCATGCCATACCATTCCTTTCTATGCCATGCCATGCCATGTCATTCCTTGTCATGCTATGCCTCATCATGCCATGCCATACCTTCACTTGCCATGCCTTCACTTGCCATGCATTGTCAAGCCATGCCTTCACTTGCCTTTCCTTGCCATGCCTTCACTTTCCATGCCATGTCTAGCCTAACAAGTTGTTAAATTTTCAAACATATGTAATAAGCACTGAGAAAAACCCTAGTGCTGAAGATACTCCAAAAATAGTTTTCTGGTCGATGGGATGATAACATAGGGGCCCCACTAGATGAAACATGGTGCTCTAGATCTAATGCAACTGACGACTCATGCATCCGAGTCCCAGTTTGAGTTTTATCATGAGTTGTAACTCACCTCCTCAAGCCATTCAAGGACATGTGGCCAATTTGGTCCGGGGGCATAAAATCCAAACCGAGCAGCATAACAGAGTTCCATAATCTCTTGCAAGTCTTTTTATTCAAGCCCATGTGATTGCACTAGAAAAATTCCTGATACAGTGTTCTTGAAAACCGACCTCCTCTTCAAAAATTGCACTAAGCCTCATTGACCAAAACCCTAGTGCCAGAGATACTCCAACAAATGGTTTTTTGGTCGATGGAATGATAGTGTAGGGGACCCACCAGATGAAACCCAGTGCTCCAAATCCAATTCAACTAATGGTTCATGCATCCGAGTCCTGATTTGAGTTTGATTGTGAGTTGCAACTTGCCTCCTCAATCCATTCCGGAACATGTGACCAATTTGGTGTGGGGGCATAAAATCCAAACCGAGCAGCATAACAGAGTTGTGTAAGCTCCCACAAGTCTATTTGGCCAAGGCCCACATGACTACACTAGCCAAAAATTCCTAACACAATGTTCTTGAAAATCAACCTCAAAAATTGCACTATGATTCATTGACCAAAACCCTAATGTCATAGATGCTCCAACAAACAGTTTTTTGGTCGATGAAATAATAGTAGAGGGGCCCCACTAGATGAAATTCGGTGCTTCGGATCCAATGCAACTGACGATTCATGCATCCAAGTCCCGATTTGAGTTTTATAACAAGTTGCAACTCGCCTCCTCAAGCCATTCAAGGACATGTGGCCAATTTGGTTTGGGGGCATAAAATCCAAACCGAGTAGCATAACGGAGTTCCGTCAACTCCCACAAGTCTATTTGGCCAAGGCCCACGCAAATACACTAGCCAAAAATACCTGACATAATGTTCTTTAAAATCGTCCTCCTCTTCAGAAATTGGACTATGCCTCATTGACCAAAAACCTAGTGCTAGAGATACTCCAACAAACTATTTTTCGATCGACGAAATGATAACGTAGGGGTCCCACTAGGTGAAACCCGGTGCTCTAGTTCCAATGCAATTGATGATTTGTGGATCCGAGTCTCGGTTTGAGTTTTATCACTATTAATTTTTTACTATTGTTATTAGGTTATTTCCAAATTTCATGAGTATTCAATGCATTTCTAAAACAACAGTATAAAGAGGATCACCGAAAGAAACACAATCACAAGGTACACAACATTTTATCCTGGGAAACCCTCATGGGGGATAAAACCCAACAAAAGTTCCTCAATAATAGATTTCCAATACAATGCCAAGACTAAGACCAAAACACCAAAGATATACCAAGACTGAGCATGTGCCTCTCTTCTCCTTCCTCCTACAACTGCAATTGCCTTCAAGATATGCACACTAGATGAGTGAGTGAGTGTGTTCAAATGAGGCATCATCCTCTCATATAAATACAAGTTGAGGAGGTGCTAGGTTTATTTCTCTTCACTTGGTGGGGCCAACTTCTCCTAGAAGTGGTTAAAACCACTTTATAATTACTAGGGGCCGACATTTCCTTGATCTTTTGAGTGCTGCATATTCATCAAAGGTTACATCTATGCTGATATCAATATGATGGTAACCTAGAATATGAATTCTGAAGGCCTTAGAGACCTCACAATATCCAACAAATATTCCCTTCTTCCTTGAAGGATCCAACTTAGTTCTCTTTTCTTTTGGAATGTGTACAAATATTGGACAACCAAATATTTTGATATGGCTTACTTTTGGCTTCTTTCTGGTGAACATTTCTTTAGGAGGCTTGAATCCAAGTGCACTATGGGATAATATATTTTGGAAATGTACTTCTTTTCTTGCTGCTTCAACCCATAAGTGCATTGGAAGATATTGATCGTGAATCATAGTCTTTATTGCTTCCATAATCGTTCTATTCTTTCTTTTCGCTACACCATTTTATTGAGGATTATAGGGAGTGGTGAGCTCCCTCTTAATCCTGAAATCTCTACAAAATATTTCAAATTCATTTGAAGTGTACTCTCTTCAATTGTTTGACCTGAGTATCTTGATTTTCCTTTCAGAGAGGTTTTCTACCAAGGCTTTGAATTCTTTGAAATTTCAAAGTACTTCATCTTTTGACTTCAAGAAATCAAGCTTGTAGGTGGCTTCTCCCATTCCTTTGACAGGGTACTAATGATCATCTCCAAGTGAGATTTTTTAGGGGGATTCCTTTTCTATAAGGATGGAGAGAGTGTTCTTCTGACCTATCATGTGCTTAGAGGCACCACTATCTATGAGACAAATATCCTCTCCAGGTGTCACAGATCCTGAGAGAGAGGAAAACAAAACATATTCTTCAATATCTTCTTTAGATAACTCATTGGGTGGCTCATCATCTTTAGATGCATAGGCATGATGCATTTTGTTATTTCTCCTCTTGTATTCTTCCCTTCTAGCAAGAAAATTCTTAGAAACGTGTCCCATCTTATCACAATGGTAACATTGAAATATTTTCCCTTTCTTTGACTCTTATGATATTTCTAGAATCTCTTTGGAGAGTGAGATTCTTTATGAAAGTGGGTCACCTTTTGAAAATGAGAATTTCCCTTTCCACCCTTAGCATGAGAAGCTAGTTATTGATCATCATATCTTAATATGACGACTTCTTGGTTGGACACTCTTGCTTCTTCTTGAACACATTCTTCCCATAAACTATCAAATTGGAGTTTATCTTTTCTTGCAAAAATAGTTTGGATGAAGGCATCCCAAGGTCTTGTGAGACCATTAAGAGTTGTCATCACGAGTTCATCTTCATCTAAGTTGTCTCTAATTTCCTCTAACTGTTCCTTGAATTGAGAAACTCTAGAGAAATAGTCTTGAACTATTTATCCTTTTTGCATCTTTGTATTCTTGAGTTGGGTTCTCAAGTTCATCTTCTGGTTGATGTTCTTTCCTTCATACATTCTGATTAGGGAATCAAACATGTCTTTTGGAGTATTCTTATAATACACTTGAGGGATCAAGTGGTATTTAATGAAATATGCAATTATTCTTTTAGCCTTAATCATATACGTCTTGTACTTCTCTTTGGCTACATTTACTTTGGTTTCCGGTACATTTTTTTTTATGAATTTTGCAAGGTCATTCTCTTCAAGAATGAGTCCAATTATGTACTTCCAAGCACATAGTTTTTCCACACCTTCTAGCTTGTTAACAAGCTTGGTGCTTGTAGAAATCTTGACCTAGAGCTAAGAAAATGACTAGAAAATGAAAGTGCTCAAAAAATGAAACTGAGCTTACCAGGAGATTCATTGGGTTGAGGTGAGTTTGCTGGAGATGACTGTTTCAAAAAATTCCAAGTTTTACCCCTTGAAAATTGACCTGCACAATTCTGGACTAGTACTTCTGGTACTGGTTCTGGTTTCCTGGTTTTCTAGTACTAGTCAAAACTAGGGTTTTACTTTCTGTAGATTCCATCCACTCAAAAAGTTCGCTCAAGCTGCCAAAATATGCGCTAGGGCAGGGCACACTTCCCAAGGTGATTTTTGGTCAAAATTTCCTCTTCAGTAAAAATCTCTAATTTTCTTGTATGACAACAATAACGTCTAGATATCCAGTGAAATATGCTCTATTAAGTCAAGCTCTGATACCATGTTAAGTTTTTACTATTGTTATTACATTATTTCCAAATATCATGAGCATTCAATGCATTTCCAAAACAACGGTATAAAGAGGATCACTAAAAGAAATACAATCACAAGGTACACAACATTTTATCGTGGGAAACCCTCATGGGGGAGAAAACCCAATGAAACTTCTTCAAGAATAGATTTCCAATACAATGCCAAGACTAAGACCAAAACACCAAATATAGACCCAGACTAATCATGTGCCTCTCTTCTCCTTCCTCCTGCAACTGTAATTTCCTTCAAGATATGTGCACTAGATGAGTGAGTGAGTGTTCAAATGAGGCATCATCCTCTCATATAAATACAAGTTGAGAAGGTGCTAGGGTTATGTCTCTTCGCTCGGTGGGGACAAATTCTCCTAGAAGTGGTTAAAACCTCTTTATAATTACTAGGGGCCGACTTTACAAATACTACTATACAAATACAATTTGACCAATCCACAAAAGGGGATTTGATCTTATACAAAACCTGACTTGATCAATCTGCAAAAGGGGATTTGATATATTAAATAATAACTCAAATATAATTAGAATATTCTTCGAAGTTACAATATTTCAACAATCACGAGTTACAACTCGCCTCCTCAAGCCATTCAGGGACATGTGGCCAATTTGGTCCAGGGTACTAAAATCCAAACCAAGCAACATAATGAAGTTTAGTAAGCTCCCACAAGTATGTTTGTCCAAGGCCCACGCGACTACACTAGAAAAAATGCCCGACACAATGTTCTTGAAAATCAACCTCATCTTTAGAAATTGCACTATACCTCATTGACCAAAACCCTAGTGCCGAACATACTCCAACAAATAGTTTTTTGGTCGAAGAAATGATAGCGGAGGGGCCCCAATTGATGAAACCTGGTGCTCCAGATCCAATGCAACTGATGGTTCATGCATCCAAGCCCGGTTTGATTTTTATCGCGAGTTGCAACTTGCCTCCTCAAGCCATTCAGGGACATGTGGCCAATTTGGCCTGGGGGCATAAAATCCAAACCGAGCAGCATAACAGAGTTCTTTCAGCTTTCACAAGTCTATTTGGCAAAGGCCCACATGACTACACTAGCCAAAAAAACCTGACACAATGTTCTTGAAAATCAACCTCTTCAAAAATTGCACTGTGCCTCATTGACCAAAACCCTATTACCGAAGATACTCCAACATACGATTTTCCAGTCGATGAAATGATAGTGTAGGGGTCCCACTAGCTGAAACCTGGTGCTTTGGATCTAATGCAACTGGTGATTCATGCATCCAATTCCCGGTTTTAGTTTTATCGTGAGTTTCAACTCGCCTCCTCAAGCCATTCAGGGACATGTGGCCAATTTGGTCTAGGGGCATAAAATCCAAACCAAGCAACATAAAAGAGTTTCGTAAGCTCCCACAAGTTCTTTTGTCCAAGGACCACATGACTACACTAGCCAAAAACAACTGAAAGAGTGTTCTTGAAAATCAACCTCCTCTTCAGAAATTGCACTATGCCTCATTGACCAAAACCCTAGTGCCATATATACTCCAAAAAATGATTTTTCAATCGACGAAATTATAGTGGAGGGGCCCCACTAGCTAAAACTCGGTGCTCCAGATATAATTCCATTGACGATTCATGCATTCAAGTCCCAGTTTGAGTTTTATCACGATTTGAAACTCGCCTCCTCAAGCCATTCAGGAACACGTGGCCAATTTGGTCTGGGGGCATAAAATCCAAACCAAGCAGCATAACAGAGTTCTGTCAGCTCCCGAAAGTCTATTTGGATAAGGCCCATGTGACTACACTATCCAAAAATACCTAACACAATGTTCTTGAAAATTGACCTCCTCTTCTGATCCAAAAATCGAAGCTTAGCAATTACACATTATAACCTCAATTTTATCAAGACCTTTTTCTGACGATGCATGTGAATATAAAGAAAAAAAACAAGATTATAATATGAAGAGAATATCATATCACATAAATAAGCAAACCATCAACAAATTGGTCACAAGAATTTGATAACAAAGTTCGGCAAAATCCGCCTATGTCTCCAGGCCTTTATCTTCAGTGAGGGAGGCTTTCTCTGTTCAATATTCAATGATTTACAATATGCATTAAAATTACATATTTTATGGATCTGAATGACTAGCTATATTATGCTATGTCTCAGAAATCTGATGCAACAAACGACACTGAAAACGAAGTAGTAGAACTCCCAGAATCTGCCTCCAAAGCTCAGCTACTCTGCACTGCTCAAGACTACTTGACCTTGGAAAGTTCTTCCTCGACTTGATTCAAGATTATTTTATTCTTATTGCTTGTTTCAAATCTCACAATGGCTTTTTTTATATATCCATGAGGTATAGGGATCAAATCTCAACATCCCACTTTTTGTGGCACTCAATTTGGCCCTATATCCACCAAGATATGGCCAAATAACCAAACTGGTAAATAAAAATCAATAAAAACCATAAAGATAAGGTCAAAACCCACTTTATGCCATAATAATAGGGCTAAGCCCCTTATGCCTAGAGCCCCCCCATATTTATGGTCATATGGTTATATTAGGTGGCCAATTGCCAGCCCATAGGTGTTACACATGATTTTGGTCATCTTGGTGATATCTTAACAATGGTGTATTCGGGTTCCCAACAAGAACTTTTTGCCTGAGAAACGTGGCCCTTGTCTCCTTCCAAAAAAATATTTTTAAAGTGAGTTCGCAGGCTACCTATGGCCTAGGGTGCAAGAATCCCTCATTCTCGTAGGCCACCTACACTTAGGGTGAGAACTTCTCTCAGTTTTCTCTATACATAGGGTGCGAACCTGTTTTTAAGATTGGAAAGGAGAAGAGGTCTCGAGGGTTCTAGAAGGGAATCTTCTAGAAAATGAGTTGGCATTCATATGGTTTTCATTTTACTGACTTCTCAGATTTGATGGGACCATCCTCATCCATGTAACCATCTCTCCTTCTCCTATATATTGAAAGGTTTCTCATGGAAAAAGTTAAGCAAGATTGAATGAAGAATTGGTGAAAGAATTGTGTGAAGAACCCTGCTTGAACAGAGGCTTGAAGACTCTAGTTGGTCTATCAAGAGGAATTGTATCTTCTTCATACAAGCATAGAGAAAGTGTGTGTGTTGGAACCAAAGGTCACTGAAAGGAAGGTTGCAACATCAAGGTGATTAGGTTGTATCTTCTACTTTAAATTAATATGATACAATGGCATGTCCCTTTCCCATAAAGTCACTCTTACTTTATTGTGGAATTCCTTGATCATATGCATAAGTTGACATTGAATACATTTTTCTATCTTCACTTTGGTTGGTTTGTGTTGTCTTGGACTTGACCTGACGAGAGAACTGGAGCAACAGAGACCTAAGGAAGTGATATAAAGGTATGTCATTTATTCCTCTCTATTAGCAGATTCAATGATTACAACTTAGGGAAAGAGTCGTGTCCTGTCCTGTTTTTTTCTAGATCCAGGTGGATCTAGGGAGATCTGTTAGTGTCCGCACCTACTGATTAGTCTGATAACAATAGGGTTGTGTGCTAACCCCTTATCTCGAAATATATGGTCATAATAAACCCCATAAAACTCGGGGCTATCCCTAAACTTAGGTGCCAGGTATCAAGCTCAAGTCACATCGCAAGGTGTTGACTCCTTATCCCCCACACTTGGGACTTATCACTTGGGTGGAAGCTTCCCACTCTTATGGGTGTATGTAGATTTAGAAATCCGTGGGCTGGGGCTTAGCCCCAACCCTTTTTTCCCCCATTCAACACTTTAAAACACTTTAAATAAAAGTTTGTAGACTTGTAATAACAAGTCGTTTGGTGGAACATTGGCATACAACCTACTCCAAAGGCATAGTCTCCCAATGGAGTTCATGAGTTCAAATACTTCAAACTCCAAAATTTGGTACATGAAACTTTTGACCAATGCCTGGGTGCCACGTGGCAACCCAAGTCTAGGCCACATGGAACCTCCTTATTCGTTGGACTGATGCCACTTGTCAACTAGTGATTCACCCATGTGTCTGCTCCATACCTTCCTTGTCAGCAATTTTCCACATAAGCATACCTTCCATGTGTTAGTCAACAATTGGACCACCTGTCCTCCATCCATACTTGTCTCTGTCTGCCACGTGTCATCATCCGGGGCTGACACGTAAACTGTATGAGTTCCACGTGTCACCCTTTCTGTGGTAAAATGTGTCACCTCCTGGTTGGTCCACGTCATCTGTATGGATTTCCATCTGTGCCTCTGCCATGTCATCATGATGATGTCATGCTGACATCAATGTTGAATTTTGACTGTTGACCCTATTTACTTTTTGACTGTTTGACTTTTTCAACAGAACATGATATCGGGAGCATACGACGTTTGTTTGAACCTGTTCAAGTTGCGTTGGGTTCGTATCGACGAGGCCTACACACACGTCCATTTTGATGCCATTTTGATAACATTGATTTTTAGGCCTTTTTGAGCCCCATCAAGCTCCTAGATTCGAATCTGGATCATTTTCATAAATTGCATTATGCCTCATTGACCAAAACCCTAGTGCCAAAGATACTCCAATAAATGCTTTTTTGGTCGATGAAATGATAGCATAGGGGCCCCATTGGCTAAAACTGGTGCTCTAGATCTAATGCAATTGATGGTTCATGCATTTGAGTCCCGGTTTGAGTTTTATTGCGAGTTACAATTCACCTCCTCAAGATATTTAGGGACATGTTGCTAATTTGGTCTGAATATCAACAACAAGTACATTTTATCCAAGAAATATCGTAATGACTTCGCAATCCCTAAAAATCCTAATAGGGTCCAAATATCAAGCCTATGGACACCTCTATACTCTAACTACTTGAAGAAAATTTCTATGAAAGAAACATGAGAGACTTCAAAGTTTACAAATTTCAAGAGCCTAATGATAGCTAGAAGATTCAAGTTCATAAGCAATATATAAGACAAGAAGAAAAGAGGTAACTGAAGGAATCCATGGTTGAATTCTTAGACTTATACCTCCTTAGATAATTAAGGATCAATCTATTTTTTGACTTCACTAAACAAACACCCTATATTAAAAACCAACTTATGTGTAAATTTAGCTTGATAACTTTCAAAATTAGAACAAGAGTAAGATAAATAATATGGAGGGTTGTACTCTAGGTCTTACATCATCTTATTTCTGGAGAATTTTTAATTAGTCTTATCTTCCTTTGGCCGAAGTATTTTCCATCACTTAACCTCGACTGAGTCTTACATCCTCTTCCCTTCCTTTCTATAGAGAGGTATTACCTTCTCTTACCTTTGGCTTATGATGTATTTTCTCACCTTCCATTAGCTGGAGGTCTTACCTTCTTTATTTTTATTCCTTCAAGTTAGCAAGCAAGAAACCCCTAAATCCTGGGATTACTTTCTTCCCCATGGGAAGTGAAAAGTTCAACATAACAAATGTTGAAGTGATAGTAACATATGGGGTTCTTCACAATGAGCATCAATTCACAACTTTATAAAATTCTTCTGTAACCAGATCCTTTGCTACACAGATCTAATCATGTATCACCTAAATATCACTGATTAATTTCTTTTGTTTTAGGTTATGTACATAGATTTTGCTGAGTATAAAATCTCTAGAATGAATGAATGCTATTTTTGTATAGTTTAAATATTGACATGTTTGGAATTCTCATTCAAGATCACTGCATTTCTAAAATGGAAACTAATGTTCAATTTGATTTAGTTTCTTCAACATAATTTCTAGAGAGACCTATAGTAGGGTCTCAAGTACCATTTTGTCCAGCTGAAAAAGCAATTCCAGGATGTTGGTATTTTATTGAACCTTTAATTTATGCTTGAAGCTCTCTAAATCTTATATAAAATATCTACAATGTATGAATTCTATTTTTGATAGTTTGAATATTGACATCTTTGGCATTATCATTCAAGATGATTTCATTTATAAACTAGAAACTAATGTTCAATTTGATGCAGTTTCTTCAACACAATTTCTAGGGAGACCTATAGCAGGGTCTGAGGTACCATTTTGTCCAGCTGAAAAAGCAATGCCAAGATGTTGGTTTTTTATTGAACCTTCTAACTTATACTTGATGTAGGAAGTTTGATAGTAGGTTGTTCTATGTATTCACCTTTATTTTGCTGATATGAATAAATTTGATGCCATCATAGTGTTCCTTCATGATATACACTATATATTCATCTTTCTCTAGGAAGTTTAGAAGTGCATTCATAAAGGTTCTTGCTGCTAGAAACTAGACCAAGGAGTTGTTGTTGTCTAGTACCTATTTGTGACTAATCAAATAATGAAACATTTAAAACTAGAGTGTTTTCCAAATCACCTTTTACACCAACAAATAGGGTTTACCTCGACATTTTTTTTTCAAGAAATTAAGGAAGGACATTATGAGGGTGCATGGATATGGGGTTACACATCTATTTTAGTCACCTTGCAGAGTCATATTCTAGCTATTTTTTGCAGGCCTAATAGATTTCATTAATGTCATCTTGGAGGGTGCACTTAGGGGTGATTACATTTTCTATTAAAAACAAAATAGGGTGCCATCCATAGGGGGTTACATTGCCTATTTCAAGCACTATTAATGGCCATGTTTTCAACATTGACCATGGAAGCTAGTTGAAAACATCATTAGAAATAGAAAAATAATTTATGAACAATTTAGTAAGGATTTGACATTGAGATAAACATATCTTGGCCCATGAATAAACACCTAATCATGCACTTTACTAGTACATATGATAGGTCAACTGAACATAGGTTTGACCCACCATAATCAACAATGAAGAATTTGTTTATATGTACATATTAGACCTAGTTTGGAGAGTGTAAGTTCCTTAGATTGTTATTTCCAACATGAGAGAATAAGATCCTTATTGAGATTTCTTCATCATGCATCTATGTTACTGTTGCTAGCTAAATTGAGCACCTAGGGGAGAGGAGACTTTATCTTCTTTTTCATATGTTAGTCAAATCCCACTGCAAATGCCATCTTTGAATTCCTTTTTCTTTGCTTTGAGTGTTATTGATGGAAGCAGTAAGGGTGTTGCCTTTACCTTCACTTGGAAATATATCTAATGAATATACAACCAACAAGAAATTGTGTAGCTAAGAATAAAATATAAGTTGAGTACATTGAAAAAAAAGACTCTTATAACATAATAAATCCACAAAAATAAGTGGCAACTTGGTATGCAACAATACGAGGGCATGTTTGATGACTATTATTAGTACTATCAATAGGGTCCAACCCATTTGTACTTATGTTATTAAAATGTAGTGGGGACCTATAATGCATCCATGGAGAAAGTAATCAAGTCTCAAACTATCTCTAGCATGAATGGGTAAGGTTCGTCCAACCATAACTACCCATGGTGAATTTTGTTTAGCAATAATTTGATGCATATACATATATATATGGGGGGTACCAAATGTTAGTACCTTGAGTAGGTTTAGGACCAAAAAAATATACAATGGCTACAACTCTAGAAGTACTTCCTTCCTAGTGTCTCCATCTGTAAGCTAAACTGCATGCATATAGTAAGCAAGCTGCAAATTGAGGAACTATTCTACATCATTGAAATCATGCTCCATTATCATCATCTGTTCAATATTTCCCTTGAATTTCCCTCTTTGAAAAATCTTTGGATCCGTTGTCTCATTGAGGATGGCCTCCTTTCTCTTTTGAAATTGGAATCACTTTCACATTGGGCTTACCCATATATGTTGCATTGTGATCTCACCTCCAATAATCTAGTTGCAAGTCAACAAGGATGCCCTAAAGTGTTCTTATTTGTTCTCTTCTCCATGACATGTGAGTTGGTGATCTTTGTATCAATCTTTGGACTCTTGTTTGGTTTCGAAAATATGCATAAGGACTTAGGAATATAATCATGTTAGTTGAAATAGAGTAGAAAGTGAATCTCATAAATTGATTATCCATCAAGTTGAAAGCATGGTAAGATCAACCATTAATGTAAAAAGGTCAACAAATTTGTCCCCAAATATTTCAAAAGTCCTTTTGAATGATGGCTTGGCATAACTCATCCAACAAACAACTTGACCTATACAACATAGCTCGTTATCCCCTAGAGCCATTGTATCAACAATTATGACTTGGCAGATAAATGGAATGCTAGCAGTTATGATTGGCGAATCCACAAATGATGAAATGGCCTAACTTAATGTGGGAATTGTTGCGTGACAATGCAACTAAAACATCTATATCCTAACACAAACCATGGGTCTAGACACAACTCAAAATATTGTGGGATGCAACTTGAAATGTAGTGAACAAATCTCTCCTCGACCACAAAGGTGGTGCTTATTTGAAAATGTGCAAGGAAATTCATAGACATGACCGATGATTATACTTTTCCAAACGTATGGACTCTCGTGTACTTCAAACAAAATGGTTGAATTGAAAGTGGAAGTGTAGTTGACTAGTGTGACATAGACTGCTGACTCATTCGTAGGATTGATCCTTATTATACAATTCCCTTATCTATGGAAGTCATAAAATAATATTGAGGAGTAAATAGTTTCAAGCAAGTGTCATTCACTCATCCCTCCCAAAGCATTCCATCTAGTTGTGTTAATCATACTATGCCTAAATATCAATTAACTATAACATTTAAGGGTCCTAACCAATGCATCCTTAGCTTACCATGACTATTGTGATACTGGTCATTGTAAAGTAAGACCAAACACCCTTGTCAAATCCCTTACATCTGATATGGTTCTCATGTCAAGATTTCTATCATAAATTTTCAACCTCCTTATGATACCATGCTAAGAATTGGTCCTCCTCTAATTGCATGAGTTATGCAAGTTAATCCTACATTAATTATTCCACAATCATCTTGGAAACTTAGGAAATAAAATTATCTTGGGAATAAGAATTTTGTAGGTACCACTACCTCCCTACCACATATGAGGCTAAAAGGGGTATGTTTTGTGATTTTTTTCTGATAGGCCTTATGTTCTATAGTTATCCTCTCATCCCAATTTTCTCTGTTGACCACATAGACCTTTGTAAATCCCTATTCCAATAGCTTGCTGAATGCTTCCACGACACCACTTTCTTATAGATGATAGGGGATGATAGTATGGTGTTGTACTTGAGTTAAATTTTGGATGATTTGTCTCATGAAGTGTTTAACTTGATTGGTTGTAAGGATATAGGGACACCCAAAATGAGTGATGGTATTCTCAAAAATAAATTTTCTACCCGTAGTCATGCTGTAATCTCTAATTGTTTCTACCTCATCCCATCTAGTTAAATAATCAATAACATTGATAATGTATTAAGAACCCAAATGTATTGTGAGTGGATTCATAGGTCCGATAAAATCCACTACCCATTTTTCTAATGGTTGTAGCACAACTACTAGGTGTAACAACATTTCATCCCTGCCAGATGGTTTCCTAGTTCTTTGAGAGATGTCGCAAGATTGAACATATTATTTGGTGTCCTTAAACATATCCAACAACCACAACCCCACCTTAATACTTTGAGAGCTATGGCCTTTCCACTGTAGTGGCCTCCTACCACCCCATCATGTCTCTCCCATAAAATTATAAGTATTTCATGATCCATGATGCAACATCTAAGGATGCCATATGCCCTGAGCTTGTATAGATGACCTATTTATCTAATAGTTGGTCACACAAAAAACCAATTGTTTCTTCTATGTTGTCAATTACCCTTGTGGCGCAACACCTATGGTGAGAAAAATAATTATGGCATTCAAATAATTTGGTACTAATTAAATATTGAATAATTCAGAGTCTAGAAGTTGGTCATCCAATGAACCTATGGAGTCACTTGTTTCTATTCTATACAAATGATCAGGTCCTATGTTCATTCTATCTTGATTATGTTGGATATTAATTCCTAGAATAACAATAGCCATCAACATATCCATCCCTCCAACACCATATTTTTCACCAAATACTTTAATGGTCTATGAAGAATTTAAATTTCCCTCCCAAAATCTAGTGCCAAAACTTCTATAATGAATACACCATTTCTAGTCCTTCTCACTCAATAGCGATATAATTACACTATGCCTTCAATACTTTCCCACTGGAAAAATAAATATGGAAATCCAACTTTCCTTCTCCAAGTTGTGCCAATATGGCTTCTTAAAAAATGCCAGATCCATAAACATGTACATGGAATTCAATACTTTAATTTAGAAAAATCAGGATGTGCACAATTACCAATATTTCTTTGAGAAGATTGAAGGAGTTTTGGAATTTCATAGTCCAAGTGAAGTTTTCTATCTTCTTCATCAATCATTCCATGGTGGAAGTGATGGACATGTAACCCTTTATGAATATTCTATAATACCTAGTGTGGGCTATGGTAGACCATAGGATGTGGACATTGGTTGAAGATTCTAGGTGGAAAATTATGGCTATTTTGGCTGGATCAACTAGTACAACATCTCTACAGATAATGTGACCCAAAAATATACCAAAAGGAGTGAATAATATTCATTTCTTAAAGTTAAGGGAGATTTACAACTATGTGAAATTCCTTCCATGCTCAACATGGAGTTGACACGTGGCATGCATTTCTTCAAGTTAAGGAAGATCCTTTCAACACCAGTCGAAACATTACAATGTGGTCATTCAATAGGTTGTATATGGTCTAGTCATATAAGTACACTTCTATAAATTTATTTATATAATATCTAAATGCAGTGACCACTATCATGGAAAATATTACTTTCACATTCTTCAATATGAACAACATCATGTTGTAGGTGTAGGTACACCATTCTATAGAAAAAGTGCTATTATTTTTGTCCTCAACGATTCCTACTTGATGGTGTTCCAAGAATACATCAATGAAATATTAAGTATCTTTCCATGCTACCTAGCCTAGCACTTCATCATTTAAAGGGGTAGGGAATGGACCATGAACACAATAATAATTCGACCCTTTGAATTTGAAACATACTCTGATACCACCCATATTCAAATTCTTCTACTAGGAAAATTAATATTGTTGCAATCTTTTTTTCAATATCCTCTTTCACTTTCTCCTTGATCCGGGGATTAAATCTATAGGGTCTCCTATTGATAGGATTGAAATCTAGTTTCATATCTATCCTCATTTTTCCCAATTCCCATTTAATCCCTTTCATCTCAGTAAATATTTCTGGCAATAAATCATCATATCCTCTAAATAATTCCACAACCTTAGATACTATCCCATCGGTCTAGTAGTCTCCAATGGATTCCAGCCTAGGTAAGTCCTCTATGCTAATATTCAATTTTTTTACCTTCATGGTTTGTGAGTATATCTCCCTTCTAGATGGTATGTTTTCTCTTTCACTATCCTTTTCCTTTTGTAATTATCATTTCATTTCATATGTTGTAATATTAGATATATAACAGAGAAATTAATTATTGCATGAAATACATAATGTTAGAAAAATAGGACCGCGGAGCAATAAAATAAAACAAATGCGGAAACAAAACACAAAATATACACAATAAAATAGAGACACAAATTTACGTGGTTCACCCAGTGTGGGCTATGCCCACCAGAGAAATTTCTAGGTCCTTCCTTTATTATTATCCAACAAATGAAGGGATACAACCTACAACAAAACCTGCTATAACTTCCTCTTCTTTCTCTCACAGTCTCCTCTCTTAGAATACAATACTCGCCATCATGAATAGCCGCAAATACATTTCCCTCATAACATAGGGTTTCCTTCTAGGGAAAAAAACCCTTACATAATTTCTACCGTTAGATCTGCGACCTTATAATGAATGGTCAATATTTACAATGAAATTACAATATACTTTTACAAGGCACTCCTGCAGAGGGGGTACCCCCCCTTCTGCACTCCCCCACATGGAAAAGTGTACATACTTATGGGGTGTAAAGTCTTCATGGGGTATAAACACGACTGGAAAACACAAGACCTCTGAGTCAAGAAGATAATAAGGCTCCACAAACAACAATCTCCCACTTGGAGACTAATCTCAACAACTCCACCGCTGCTGTATATGCCGGATTCTAAACCTTCTTGGAACTGGAAAATTTCTCATATTCATATTAATTCTTGAATACCAACTGAAACTGAGCAGGAACTCAGTTTCTCTTTAGTTACTCCCTTTGTTAACATGTCTGCAGGATTCTAGATAGTGTGTATCTTTTCCAACTTCAAATGTCTGTCTTCCAAGGCGGATCGTATGAAGTGGTACCTCAATTGTATATGCTTAGTCTTCAAATGGAAGGATGAGTTGTTTGCAAGATGAATTGCACTCTAAATGTCACAGTACAATCTCCTATTCTCCTTCGTCTTTCACAATTCCTCCATAAACCTTTGTAACCAAATCATCTCTTTACTAGCCTCTGTAGAAGCAACATAGTCCACCTCTATTTTTGAAAGTGCATCAACCATTTGCAGTGTCGAAATCCAACTTACTGCTGTTCCACCTATAGTAAAAACATACCCTATGGTGCTCCTCCTGTTGTCTTTATCACTTGCCATATCTGAATCAACATATCCTTGTAGAAAAGTGTCTGAACCTCCAAAACATAATGCATGAGTAGTAGTACCTCTCAAATACCTAAGAATCCACTTTACTTCCTCCCAATGTTCTTTACCTGGATTGTTCATATACCT
>ML777432.1:77461-92546 GCA_009831015.1 Picea engelmannii | reverse complement strand
TGTGGGCTACGTCCACCAGAGAAATTGCCAGGTCCTTCCTTTATTATTATCCAACAAATGAAGGGATACAACCTACAACAAAACCCACTGTAACTTCCTCTTCTTTCTCTCATAGTCTCCTCTCTCAGAATACAATACTCGCCATCATGAATAGCCGCAAATTCATTTCCCTCATAACAAAGGGTTTCCTTCTAGGGAAAAAAACCCTAACATAATTTCTACTTTTAAATCCGTGATCTTATAATGAACGATCAAGATTTACAATGAAATTACAATATACTTTTAAAAGGCACTTCCACAGAGGTGGTACCCCCCCTCTGCACTCCTCTGCGTGGAAGAGTGTACATACTTCTGGGGTGTAAAGTCTTCATGGGGTATAAACACGACTGTAAAACACAAGACCTCTGAGTCAGAAAGATAATCAGGATCCACAACCAACACATAATAACTTTTCATTCTAAGTGTTTTTTTTTCATAGTAAGGATATTACAGAAGATCCAGATGATCCTCATCAAATAGATCCATATCATGTTGTCTCTGATGTTGAAATGGAAGATGATGCTCATGATGACACATATACATATGAAATCGGGGCTGATGTCGATGCAAATGACGACGACGACGACGACGATGATGATGATGATGGTGATGATGATGATGAGACAATTGCCGGTAGCATCCGGTGACATTCATGATCATATAGACTGCACCATGGATAATTTTTGATATATTTTTATAATGCCTCTTTTCATGGTTACTATCATATGTATCATTTTCACGGCCTCCAATACAATATTATTGAGTTGTATCATTTTGACTTATATCATTTGGACATGACGTCTAATATTGACTTGCATCATTTTGTCTTACATAATTTATCATTTTTATTTATATCATTTGTACATGATGTATCATTTTGATTTATTTCAACTATTAGACATGTATCATTTTCATATGTTATTGATATACTAACATATTTGACTTTCACTTGTTTTAGTTATATATGATGATGATCCTATCAATATTGACTCATAAATTTTTATATATTGAAAGTGATTGATGATTTTTGGATGCATATTTATTACATATGATGGTTTTGATTTACTGCTCATGATGGATGTTGTCAAATTCACTTAAATTATATATATTTAACTCACTTGTTTAATTATAGATGATGACAATGTTATAATAATTATCTTGTTATATATATATATATATATATATATATATATATATATATTGGATGTTGTAGATTCTATTTTGATGGAAATTTAATAAGTATAATGATGTTGTTAATTTGTATGGATGTCTGTTTCCCTAAAAATCCTTTATAAATGTTATCCTATAAAATATTTCAAATGCATTTATATGACTTACTGTATAATGATATAAGTTATTTAAGAGACATGATATATTTAATTAATTAAATTTAAATAACAAAAATTAAATTAATAGTTGTAAGCAAAATAAGAAACATTTTTGAAAGCAAAAAAGGAAGTAACCAAATTGGAAGCCACACCAGAAGAAAAAATGGAAGCCAAACCAAAAGAAAAATTGGAAGAAACACATGTAGCAAACCTATAATCCAAACAAGAATAAAAACTAGACGTAAAATTGGAAGCCAAACCAGAAGCCAAACTGGAAGCAAAATCGAAAGGCATATCAAAATAAACAATGGAAGCCAAATTGGAAGCCACAACAAAAGAAAAACTAGAAGCAAAATGGGAAGAAAAACTAGAATCCAAATGAGAAGCAAAACTAGAGGAAAAACTAGACATAAAACTGGAAGCCAAACTGGAAGCAAAATTGGAAGCCATATAAAAATAAAAACTAGACGTAAAACTGAAAGCCAAAACATAAGCCAAATTGGAAGATACCTCAAATGCCTTCTTTCACTTTTTTCCAAGAGTGGAACAAAATTATCTTTCTATCCAACTAGGAGCCTAGTTGTCTTCCTAACTCCAAGAAACATTTCATTCTCTCAACCCTCTGTGCCCATGACTCCAAGAATAACAATGCACATATGTTCTAAGAATATTTCCACAAGAAAATATTTATTCCAAGAATTATCCAATCTCTCAACAAGCTCCAACCTCTTAACCTCCTTTCCCCTCTCTCATAAACACCACTTCCTTCTCTCTATTTATCAAGTTTCCATACCCCCTCCAAGTCTCCTCAACCACCCTCATTAATAACCATCAACTCCCCCCTTCAATATTTTTGGGAAAAAGTTAAAATATATATATATTAAATGACTTACATAAAATGACAATAAATAGATTGCAAAGTCTTTCTTCTCTTGCTAGCTTATAATGCAACTTGATAATTTTCGCCAAAATTTATGACAATCCGACATACCCATTTAATTCATCCTACTAACCAATAATTAAAGTCATTGAGGGTATTTAATTCCTCTATATATTTATATAAGCGATATAATTTACATAGTCATTAAACCATTAATTAAATAATCAATAACCTACTTTAGTAATTAATACATCAAGTAATTGTACTAGTGCACATGTTTAGGGTATATATGTGTTGCTAGTGTACAAATAACTTGCATGTGTACTAGTAATAAACAATCACTACCTCTAGTGCATAGTTTAAATATGAACACAACAAAGCATGTGAGGCAACAAATCAAGTAAATGCATCATTCAATAATTTTAAATAACAAAATGACAACAATTCATTAATAATGATCATCAACTTAAAATATTAAAAGGAAATAAAAATGAGTGTTCTAAACACGGTAGGAACCAAGTAAGGAAACAAGAGAGGCACATATAATCTACAAGTATCATTCTCAACTAATTTTGAATCATCCTTCCTCCATAACCTATTTCCATCTTCCACATCATATCCTTTCATTTGCTAAACTATGTTGGAGCATCAACTATATTTACCTACCCCCATATAGAATCCACAAGAGGAAGTATAGGCTATCTCGACCAAGCTTCCCCAGTAGGCAACTAACAATGTCCATCACATGTATAAGGGAATGTGACTTAACACAACCCTCCCACGACTACAGGTTTCAGAGGATAAATGGTGGGAAATACCTCCATCCCTCTTGATAAAACTATAGTCAACATGATACTCAATGGGTAATACCTCCACCCTTCTTGATAAAACTGGGGTCGACACCCTATATTGATCCATATTGTGCAACTATTATTCTTAGAGTCGTGTCATTGAACAATCACTCTAGAAAATTGTGCATCCTATCAAAACCACACTTATCACGGATCATAGCAATATTTGAAATCATAAGTAAAACTTATAGCATATGTTATCTTCCTTATGTCTATAACATCCAAGTTGTCTTAGAACTATAGTCATTTGGATATTACATAGCTAATAAACCTATAGGTTAGCTCACTAATACTCATATTCGTGTAGATACATCACAAATTTCATATGAGAATCCATATTTGTATTAACATTCAATTAAGAAATTTATGCTTATTCACACCATGCCTCACATCTATTATACATTCACAACAAAATTTTGGTCTGATATCCATGTATCACAATTCCACATTTTAATTTTCATGTTTAAACAAATTACATAACTATCATTGTCATGAACTTATAACACTAAAATAATATTATGTAACACATAAATAAATCTAGATGTACACATCTCAAATTTATGCATCAGTGTAACTAAGCCCAAATAAATACCAAGCAATTAATTACTAACATGAGAAAAAATCAAAGTTCCAACTTCCTAAGGCCAAAATATGGGGTGTTACTTACACCCACCCTTCAAGAAACTTCATCCTGAAGTTATGGTCATTCACAATATATAGAAAGTCACTACACAACTTCTCCGTGTCTTCCTAGATAGCAAATCATGTGCTACATATGTCCCACTAGACCTTTACTTGATTGAAAACACATTGAGGCTATTATTATATCGACTGTGACTACCCTTGTTTAACAAACACTTTATGGTTTGCCAACTCCATTTTATTACCACTTGTCATTTAGTTAATGTGAAGACATGGTTATCTTATAAATTTATTCTTCCTAAGTTCATATAGGACCCTCATATTTAAAGTATAGCCTACTAGTTTGACTACTAGTTAGAAATTTAGTCCATGATTAGTTCTCTAGTTAAGTGAATCTTATATTGAGATGTATATGTATTTCATTAAGTCATGTATACAATCCCACTAGTGATATATTGAAAATTATAAACAATTATCATTGACTTTTATTATCACTCTAGCTTGACGATACATACCATCACTCATGAGATTGGCATACAAAATTTTTCCATTATTAGGAACATTTACTAAGATACTACTAATTGATTATCATGTGATGTCATGACACCATGGTTTGATTGGTCATTGTCCCCAATATCACTGTCTTCTTAAGTCATATAAATTAGATCTCAACCAAGGAAATGTCGTGTCTAGGATCTGTTGGGTTGTTATATTCTTTGCAATGAAAGTCTACTCGATGTGAATCAATTGACGATCTAAGTTGAGGTGGATAGAAAACATGTTGAAGTCAAGGTGGATCGATAGAAGGTTGAAGTCAAGGTGGATCGACAACAAGTTGAAGGTCAAGGGAGTTGACCGAATAAATTTGAAGTCAAAGATATCGACGACAAGTCAATCGACAAGAGGTTGAAGTGTGGGCGTGAAACAAATGACTAGATACCGAATGGAGGCCGATTGGTAGTCAACTGGTAAACATGACTTGGAGTTGACTATAACATAATCTCAAAATTTGCAGGATTTGTAGCCAATGATATGCATGGATCTGTAACTGTTTTTAGGTGCCAATATTTAGGGTTTTTCCTGTTGTAAAGCCTATAAAGAGGCATGTTGCAAGGCCGTAAAGGCTATTGTTGTTGCTGTTGTTTTTGTAAGGTAATCATAAAATGCACTTTTGAAGGTTAATGCATGTGTAAGTGTAGGTTGTTGGTCATGCATATGTAAGCCAAATTGGCTACATGGTTGTTCTTTCTTGTGCAAGAGGGTATGATGTCGATTGTGTATTAGGTGTGGACCAAGGTTAGACATGTAACCTTTTATTCTAATTGAATAATACAACAAGAGAGCATAATTCTCAAAGGAATGTTGGTTTTCCTGGTTAAGGGTTTCCAGGGTAAAATCTCTGTGTACAGTGTGATTGCTTGTGTCATTTTCATTCTTGATTAAATTCTTCTTCTCTTCTGCTAGGATTACTGTGGAAGTGTCTTTCATTTCCTGAAATTTGGTATCAGAGCTTAGGTCTACCTTGAAAAGTGAGTTATCAAAGTGGTGTTATGCTTTGGCGAGTATATCATATCTTGATTTGCAAATATTGAATTTGAGAACTAAACCCTATGTACAGTAAGAGTTGTAAGTCATAAATCGTGTTAAAGATCATGGTAAATAATGGCAACCAGTTCTAAAATAAAGATAGAAATATTCAATGGACAAAATTTTGAGCTTTGGAAGCTTAAAATGGAATATCTTCTTATAGATCGAGAAAAATGGATAATGGTATGTCTAAGTACCCAACTGACATGCATGTCGACGAAAGAATGGGATAAAATTGAAATAAGAGTAAGAAGCACGATTCAGATTTGTCTTGTAGATTCAGTGCTGCTGAATGTCTCACGTGAATATTCAACCAAGAAACTGTGGGACACGATGAGAATCTTATACCAGTCGAAATATCTGGTAAATAAGATGTTTCTTATAAAGAAACTGTATCTTCTAAGGATGAGTGATGGCAGTCCAGTGACTGTAATTTAAATGCATTTAATATCATGTTAAGCCAATTATCATTTGTGGATATTAAGATCATTGATGAGGATAAGTCTATCAACCTATTATGTTCTTTTCCAGACTCCTGGGATAGCTTAGTTGTGGCTATTAGGAGTAATACAACCACACTAGCACTAGAGGACGTGGTTGCTTATCTTCTATAAGAAGGAAGAACATGGAACGATCGACCAAATATGCTCTAGTAGTGAGAGGTCGCCCGATAGATAGAGATAAAGGCAGATTCTACGATAGAAATTTTAAGTCTAAGGGTATATCTAAATCCCCGATTCAGTCGACGTGAAGATGTTGGAAATTTAGTAAAGCTGGGCATTATAAAAAGGACTTTAATTTGAAGGAAAAATAAGTCAGTGCTAGATCTGATGAGAAGTAATCGACTGAGAGAAAGATGACCTTAGACAGGGGAATTGATGTGTACCTGGTGTCGACCAGTACACAGTCAGATCAAGATATTTGGTTGATCAAATCAGGAGACTCCTATCATATGACACCACACAAATAATGGTTCTATGAATATGAACAATATAATGGGGGTGATGTGTTCTTGGGGGACGACTCGACAACCAAAATTGTTGGACGGGGAAGAGTTCAAATGACACTGAAGGATGGGAGGAAAAGGACCCTTCCAGGTGTGCTACACATTCTGGGTTTGGAAAGAAACTTGATATCCATCATCAAGATGAGTGATGTAGGCGTGCATACTCTGTTTTAGAAGGATTCATGAAATATGGTTAGAGGTGCGATGGTCTTAATGAAATGAGTTCAGATTGGTACCCTGTACAAGTTGTTAGGGAATGCCAACTTGACTGGATGCAACAACATTGTTTCTCCTAAAATTGACTCGACTGTGACTTGAGTCGAATCAATGTCGACATAGCTCGACTCGACTCGAGCTAACTCAGTTCAAATCGACTCGACAAGACATGATGAAATTGACCCAACCAAGCTATGGCATGAGAGGATGGGACACATTGGAGTAAAAGGACTTCGAGCTATGAAAATAAAAGGTATGGTCAAAGGTTTTCCTAAATGTGGTTTAGAAGTCGAATTTTTTGAACATTGCATACATGGGAAACAAAGTTGGGTTATGTTCCCATCTAGAGCGACAAGGGAAAATGGGATTCTAGAACTGGTGCATAATGATTTGTTTGGCTCGGTTATAGTGCCTTCACTTGATGGATCCCTGTATTATGTCTCCTTCATAGATTATTTTTCCAATAAGACATGGATATAATTCCTAAGGAATAAATCAGAGGTTTTCGAGAGATTTAAGGAGTTTAAATATCTTGTGGAAAACTAGACAAAGAAAAGGATTAAAGTGATGAGAACTAACAATGGTGGTGAATTCCATGGAAAGGAATTTAATAAGTTCTGTAAGTAGTGTGGCATAGCACACCAAAATACCACACCATATACCCCACAACAAAATGGAGTTGCCAAGAGAATGAACATAACGTTGATGGATAAGGCAAGGAGCATGCTCAGTGGTGCTAGGCTCACACAAGAATTCTGGGTAGAGGCAGTTGAAATTGCAAGATATTTGGTGAATATGTCTCCTTCGTCGACACTAGTTGACATGAATCCAAATGAGGCATATATGGTATGGTAAGAATCCTTCAATGGAACATATCAAATTATTTTTCTATGATGCATTTGTGCATGTTTCCAAGGAAAAGAGGAGCAAGATGGACAAGAAGGAATTCAAATTCATTTTCATCAGATACAAATAAGGGATGAAAGAATAAAATCTCTGGGATCCTACATCAAGGATAATAGTGTACATTCGAGATGTGGTCTTCAGAAAAGTCAGAGGTAAGTTTGAGCCTGAGGAAGTTGTTCATACCAAGAATAATCATGATACGATGCCGTTTGAACTGAGGAACAAAAAAGATGATTCAGATGAGCTGAATGAATCTAAGGAAGAGGTGGAACAATTGACTCCAGTGATAAGGAGGTAAAAAAGAGAAAGAAAACCAATCGAAAGGTATATTCTTCCCGACTTCCATTCCACATTTGTGCTAACTTCCATCAATGATAAGAATAAGTCAGTTGGTGAGGTAGTCGACTTAGCAGAGGGTAAAATATGGAAGGACGCCATGGTCAAAGATATGGAATCCTTGCACAAGAATGAGACATGGGATTTAGTCAAGTTACCTAGTGGAAGAAAGCCCGACGGTAGCAAGTGGGTGTTCAAGAAGAATATGAATTCCGTAGGACAAGTCAATAAGTTCAAAGCTCGACTGGTAGCGAAAGGATATTCCCAAGTAGAGGGAGTCGACTTCAGTGAGATTTTTTCCCCTGTTGAAAAACTAACTTCCATTAGAGTACTAATGTATCTGGCTACATCATTAGATATGGATATATAATAGATGGATGTGAAGACAACGTTCCTACATGGGGACTTGGAAGAAGAAATCTACATGAAACAACCTGAATGATTTGTAGTAAAGGGAAAGCAATATTTGGTGTGCAAACTCAAAATATCCCTTTATGGTGTAAAGAAATCACCAAGGATGTTATATTAGAAGTTTGACACATACATCCTTAGTTTGGGATTTGTGAGAAGCAAAGTTGATCACTACATATATTCCAAGGAAGAAGGTGGATGTTTCATATATGTAAATTTGTATGTTGATGACATGTTTCTGATTGAAAACAACATGGACGCAATAAAGGAGGTGAAGAAGAAAATATCCTCCAAGTTTGACATGAAGGATCTTAGTGCAACTAACTTCATTCTGGGAATGGAGATTAAGAGAGATCGAGCTACTATAAATATCTGGTTGAATTTGACGAAGTATGTTGAAACTATTCTAAAATGATTCAACATGCAAGATTGCAAACCAGTGAAGGTGTCAATTCCCATGGGAGCAAGGATTACCGCTGAACAATGTCCAAAGACACAAGAAGAAATATAAGACATGGCATGTTTTCCCTATGAAAGTGCGATTGGTAGTCTAATGCATGTGATGGTATGCACTCGATCAGACATTGCCCATGCAATGGGAGTGTTGTGAAGGTACATGTTGACACCTGGAAAGGAGCATTGGACAACTGTCAAGAGAGTATTCATTTATTTGTGTGGCATGAAGGACTATGCTCTATACTACCAAGGAAAACCTGGAGGTGACAATGGTAAATTAGATGTACATGGATTTGTCGATGCCGACTGGGCTGGAGATCTAGATCAACGAAGGTCGATCAATGGATATGTCTTCAAGATATTTAGTGGAGCAATAAGCTAGATGAGTAAGCGACATGCTGTTGTAGCCTTGTTAACAATAGAATTTGAATACATGGCGACCACTCATGGAAGAAAAAAAGTGGTATGGCTTCAAAGGTTGTGTTCAAGAATCAGGTTTAAGCAGAGAGATATGAAGGTAAGTTATGACAGTCAAAGTGCAAAATTTTTGGCAAAAAACTGTGCTTATCATTCAAAGCCTAAGAACATTGATGTACAATACCATTTCATAAGAGACATGGTGGAAAGTAACAAGATTCTATTGGATAAAATAGACACGTTGGAAAACATAACATATTCATTGACCAAGTCTGTGAGAGCTGTGAAGTTCTCTTGGTGTAGAGAGGAAATGGACACTATTGCCTTGGGTCTGTGAGTGAAAGTTAAGGAATCTCTTGTTTTAGCAAAGAAGACAACAAGTGGGAGAATGTTGGGTTGTTATATTCTTTGCAGTGAAATTGTAGTCGAGCTGAATCGACTCATGGTCGAAGTCGAGGTGGATCGAAAACAAGTCAAAGTTGAGGTGGATTGACAATAGGTAGAAGTCGAGGTGGATCGAAATCAGGTCGAAGTCGAGGTGGATCAACAACAATTCGAAGGTCGAGGGAGTTGACCGGGTAAATCCAAAGTCAAAGCTATCGATGACAAGTCAACTGACAAGAGGTTGAAGTGTGGGCATGAGATGACTAACTAGAGACTGAATGGAGGCCGACTGTAACATAATCCTGAGATTTGTGGGATTTGTATCCAATGATATGCATGGATCTGTAACTGTTTTTGGGTGCCAATATTTAGGGTTTTTCTTGTTGTAAAGCCTATAAAGAGGTGTGTTGTAAGGACATAAAGGCTACTATTTTTGTTGCAGTTTCAACTGTTGCTGTTGCTATTGTAAGGTAATCATAGAATGCACTTTTCTAGGTTAATGCATGTGTAAGTGTAAGTTGATGGTCATGCATATGTAAGATGAATTGACTATAGGGTTGTTCTTTCTTGTGCAAGAGGGTATGATGTCGATTGTGTCTTAGGTGTGGAATAGGGTTAGAAATGTAACCTTTTATTATGATTGAATAAGACAAAAAGAGAGAAAAAAATCTCAACAGAATGATGGTTTCCCCGGTTAAGGGTTTCCAAGGTAAAATATCGGTGCAATGTGTGATTTCTTGTGTCATTTTCATTATTGATTAAATTATTCTTCTCTTTTGATAGGATTAGTGTAGAAGTGTCTTTCATTTCTTGATAGGATCCTCTTATGAACATTTTTTTGTTTTTGTAAATGAGTGTGAGAAACTATATTACTGAAGAAAATTATAATACAAAAAAGATACAGGGACTCCCAAGATCTACCAAAACAAAAACTAGATCTGGGGTCCCAGGGGAGAAATGTCTAATTTAGCATGGGAGGCCTGGGCCACCACCATGGGAAACCAACCCAAACCTTTGCAATCCGGTTTGAAAAACGACAACATAACGAAAACAGAGAAAGCATAATCATAGTGGGGTTTGCTCCTACATTGAGAACCTTGACCAGGGCTGGTCCTGTGCTAGTCCAGGTTGATGGGGTGCTCTTCATATCCATTATTCCTTGCCTCATTCTCCTCCCTCTGCTCCACTAGGCGTATCTTTCTGATGCATTATGGGGTTCCATTTTTGTTGGCTGGAGTAATGTCTATATGGTGGACATAGCGTAGATAAAGATGGAATTGCCCTCTCAGTCGCTCCATTTTTTCCTGTTGGCTTCACTGGTCCTCTAAAATTCTTTTGGAACTTGCCTCCATGTTGTTGAGGGGGTTCAGAATAACTGTGAGCACCTTCTTATAGTCCCTGGTTTTTTTCTTTTTGGTTTCCTTTTGGTCTGCACACATCTTACCTATCAACATTTTTGTTCTCCAGGCTTCCTCCACCGTCTTGTGGTAGAGGGTTGTTCTGGACTATGTGGCTCCTGGGTCCATTATCCCCCTCACTTCCTGAGTTAGTTTTGTCCCAGCTTTGCCCCTACGAGCATTGTTTATTTCTCGCTCCCATCTTTTGATGATCATATTTCCATTTGTATCAACCTGCGTGAGGAAGGTAATCTTTGCTTCCCTAGCCACTTGTTCGATTCTTATCATCCTCCAGGTGCTTGGCGAAGGTTCTATTCCCCGGGGGCCTCTCTTGCTGCTAGTTTTCTTCATGCATACCATCTTCGCTTGCATATGGTAGTTTTTACGTTGGGTTCTTCTCATGTTCCGCTTCACCCCTTTCTGGTATGTAAGGTGGCCCCTGTAATTTCTTTGCTCTGGTTTATTTCTCTTTATGTTATACCTTTTTTTATGGATCCAACCTGGTTGTGGTCCCATCCTTGCAATCATGGCCTGCTCATCAAGGTGGCCCTTCTGGTCCATGTCCTCTATTCCAGAGCGTGTGCACTTGATGGCCTTGCCGTAATCCCTGCGCTAATGCTTTGCCTTGTACACTGTACGCCAGTCATTTCCCTGCCCTGTAATAGTACTTGGGTGAGGTGTACCCAGACTTGACCTTAGTGAACCATTTCATCCTTCTTCCTTCACCACCTGCTGGTTATCTATTCTTCTTTCCCACAGGTCACCCCTGTACTTATTTCTATTGACAGGACCATGGTTTCGTGCCTTCGCCTGATGTGTGATATGTACCTGCATTTGTAACCTTGTTTGATTGGTGGGCTATCAGATTCTGCTTGGAACCTACGTGCCCTTCAATTCCTTCTGCGCCCCCTATATTGAAGTGATCTTACGTACTACCACTATTGTCATAGTCTTTTGCCACAAGTTGGGTGCAATCTGTTCGGAATTGACCTTACGGGATGTTTCTCCAGATTGTGTCCAGTTATGGACCTTCATTATCCACCCCCTGATTCTCTATTCTCTCCACCAGTCCATTTGTTGACCTCTGAACCCAACACAACTCCAATGTGATCCCTTTCCGCAAGTGCTCATGGATTTTTTGCAGTAGGTGTGCCAATCACCAGTGTCTTTGGATTTTGCCCATTCTGGTGCCATTTTGGAGTTTTCTTACTGTGTTGATCACCAACGTGAAATCTCCTTCCATTATGGTGTTTGTCATCCCCTTTTTAATTAGAATCTCTAGGCTAGTCTCTAGGGCTCCGAATTCCATGACGTTGTTGGTTGAGTTGCCCAGAATCCTAGCGTAGAGCTGGATGATGTTTCCTTTACTGTCCCTGATTACTCCTCCTAAACCTATTCGCCCTGGGTTGCCTTTCGCTGTCCCGTCAAAATTCAACTTGAGGGAGCATGAAGGTGGTGGCTTCCAATTGCGCACCTACTTGGAGTTGCGGTGATCATATGAACTGATTGGGGTTGCGGCCGCCATTCAGGTGGAAGGCCTCTAAGATTCAGGAATCCTGGTTAGTGGGTTGTGCTCTACCTACCTGGAAGTTGCGGCTTTGCACCGTATCTCATGTCATGGAGATTATTGTTTCCTTGATCTTCCCTTCGAGCTAGCTTTGTTTTCTGAAAATGCATCGGTTCCTTTCCTTCCATATCGGCCATATGATAATTCCTGGGGTGAGTATCCAACATAGGTTCACATCTTCTTGTTCGTTGTAGTTCTCTTTCCAGAGATTGATGGTTGCAACAATGTTACCTCGGATCCTGTTGGACTGGCGGAAGATACTTGCCACCTAGTCCCAAAGTTCTGCAGTGTAGGGGCATTCATCAAGGAGATGGTTCATTGTTTCTTCCTGGGCTCGATAGAGATGACATCTTGATGGACCTATGAATCCCCTTTTCCTTAGGTTTTCCCAAGTTAGAATGCGGTTGTGAAGTATTAACCATTGGAAATTTTTTTATCTTTGGCCATTGGGGGCTGTTCCATAGCTTATCCCAATGTTGTGCTAGGTCTTCTTGGTCCAGGTCCGCTATATAGTGTCAGAATTATTTCAGGTTGAATTCCCCACCATCTTTTTTCCCCCATCTCAACTAGTCCTCTCCTTCTGTGACTACTATTTTTTGCCTTCCTAGTTCCTCCTCCACCTCTTTTACTGTTGTTGCGGATGGATCACTATTTTGTAGAGTGATCTTGTCCCAGATTCTCCATTTGTTGCAGTCCATTTTTTGTTTCTAGTATTGGTAGACGTTAATTTTACCTTACGCTATTAGCTCCTATTGGAGTACCTCTCTGTTCGGGTTCTCCATTTTTGGTTCCTATTGCCAAGCATCCTCCCATAATCTGGCTATTCTTCCATCCCTGATTTCCCAGAAGCTTTGTGTCTGAATCCAGGCTTTATTGCACCAGACTAGGTTCCAAATGGCTGTGCCTTCCCTGGTTCCTCTGAAGCAGATTTTGTCCTGGTCGCGAATGTCTGGGGCATACTTTGCCTTCCATAGGTTTACCCAAGGTTTAGTAGTTTCTTTGACCCAACGCCACTAGATTTTCGCCCCGTAGGTGTTATTGGTCACTTGTGGGTCATGTAGCCCCATGCCTCCTTGTCTTTTTGGCTTGCAGACTTTCTCCCAAGCCACAAGGGCCCATTTTTTCTTTGTTTCCGCGCCTCGCCATAGGAAGTCCCTTTGTATGGCTCTTATTTTTTGTAGAATCCCCTGTGGATTTGGGAATACAGACATCATAAAGGTTGGGATTGCTTGTAAAACAAACTTGGTTAGGATCAGTCTTCTGGCTAGATTGAGGGATCTATACGTCTAATTTTTTACCCTCTCCTGTAACTTGTTTATTACTCCTTCCCAAGTTTTCATTTTGTACACTTTCTCTGTCAGTGGAACTCCCAAGTACTTGGCTGGGAGTGTCTTCCATTCAAATCCCAGAATGTTGGTCAAATTCATTTGGATAGCTGGGTTGGTATTGAAGAAGAAGATCATCGACTTGGAATGGTTGATCTCAATGCCCGAGGCTTCCCAAAAATATTCTAGGATTCGTTTGTAGTCTTTAGCTTCCTTGACCATGTCCTTCACATAGTGTCCTTCACCATTCATACAAGTTCATACTTATTCCTATTATTTCACTTGAAACTAGGTTCAATCCAATCCTCCCACTTACTCACTAAGTGGAGGTTGACCTATAAGTTATATGTCGCACATCATTTTACATACCACCAAAGTTCACTCTCATGTTACCATATTTGTTAAATGCTTCATGAAAAACCCTTTGACAACATAAAATGTGTCAGTTCATGTTGATACTGAGAGGGGGGTGAATCAATATCAAGTAGAATTTAGAACCTTTTTAAATTTATACTTAAACCATTCAACTATATCCAATGATCAATGAACAATAGTATAATAATTACACCAATACACCACAATACACCATGC
Organism: Picea engelmannii; assembly: GCA_009831015.1. NCBI lineage: Eukaryota > Viridiplantae > Streptophyta > Pinopsida > Pinales > Pinaceae > Picea > Picea engelmannii. Next base: position 78,207 of record ML777432.1, on the reverse strand, counting down.
ACAATATATGAGAAATAATCAATAGTTATTTTTCAAGGGAAGTAATGACTTCCAAAGGTAGCTACAGCTTCCAAATGTAAATGGAGGGATAAACCTCCAAGAGGAAGATACAATCCTCCAATATCAAGAGAGGATTTAACTCTCCATCCTTGCCCCTTCATTCCACCCAAGAATATATGAGAGATAATAAAACTTTACATTAAATCATCACCATCAACCAATCATCACATAAAACCTGATAATGCTTCCTGATTCTTCTTCAATTTATGTAATTATTCAATTATTGGAGTACTGTGATCCTATAGATAACATTACTCAATGTATTCTTTGAAACTCCTCCAAGTTTCACTCCTTGAATCCTCCCCAAAAAGAAGTTATAGAAAGAATGGTAGACTTTATTCAATTCTGGTCTATTCAAAAGAGTGAACTTGCACAGAATTCCCCGCGCTCAATATTTAACATCCAATTATGAAACTCACACAAAAGAAACTATAGTCTGTATTGTTTCCAATGAAATTTGTCCCACTTCATTTGGATTCTCTATGAAGAAGTTATTATTGTTTTACCCGAAACACCTATTTATTGACTAGCTTCAGGATTGGTCACAAACCCTATCTTCCACAGAGTGTATATCCATAATTATAGTGAATCAAGAGCTTAAATTTTTACCACAGGTACCTTGAAATGTCTTCTCAATACCATATCAATTTCACCATCTAAATCATTCTAGAAAAAAAATTATAGAA
>ML777432.1:62559-76676 GCA_009831015.1 Picea engelmannii | reverse complement strand
TGATTTTACATTTTCGAGAGTCAAACGTAAGAGTGTATCCTTGATTACAAATTTTACTAACACTGAGTAGATTATGATTCAAGTCTTCAACCAATAGGACATTCTTTGCTTTTACATTTTTTCTTCCAAGTTCTACTACACCTTTTCCAAGTATTTTGGCAGATGAGTCATCTCCAAATGCAACATTTCCACCCTTTCTCTTCAAGCTAATGAATTTGTCTTGATCCCCGGTCACGTGTGAATAACATCCACTGTCTATGTACCATTAATATTCTTCTTTACATTCTTCAGCGGTTAATGCTATTCAAAAATATTCATTGTTTGGAATCTCTTTCCTTCTCCATACTGTGGTTGGCATAGAGACATCTTCATTCATATATCTGCAATCTCGTGCTTTGTGTCCAAGATAATTACATTTGTAGCATACAATATTTTTGTCCATCAATGGGAAAAATGAATTATAACTTTTGTTGACAAATCCATGATTATTTCCATATCTTCTATTTACACCATTCATGTTTCTTGCATATTTGTTCCTTTCATTGATTCTGCAATCAATTGCCTTATGTCCAAAATTTTTGCAAGTATAACAATGACCAAGAAAGAAATTTTGATACCTTGGAGTAAGTGGCATTCTTTGTGATGTAGTCCATCTGGGTTCATGATCTACTCTTCTATAGTTTCTTTCATACTGATTGAAGCTTCTTTGATTCCTGAAGGTAAGAGGTCTTCTTGGATATTCATCTCTTTTGTAATCATTCCTTCTTTCTGGTATCCTGGTCCACTTCTCATCAACTGTCTATGTAGCTTTTTCTTCAACCTTCTTGTTGGTATTTTCATGTTCTTTGTATGAAGTTTCATCCATCCATCCAAGATGTGTTAAGTCTTTTGGCACTTGAGAGTTTCTTAATCTCTTCCTCAATGAGACAACTTCTTGTTCAAGTTTCTCACAGTCTTGTTCTTTCTTCATCATTTAGACCTTCTTTACTTCTCCTATTCTTCTTGCTTCTTCGAGTAGAGTTTTCAAGGAAATGGTTTCTTCTCTTAGTTTCTAAAATTATTCTAATTGTTTCTTCAAGCTTACAACTATCTTTTCATAACCACCCAATTCACTTCTTAGTTTTATACACGTGTCTTTGAGCTTGCTATTTTCATTCTCAACATGCTTCAATTTTCTAAGATTCTCATCTTCTTGTTGAATCATTTTTGCTTCATGATTTTCTTCTTCTTCATTGAAATTTTCTTATTTAGTGTCATCTCTTTCAATCCTTGGATGAGTAAATTCAAATTAAACATGTCCTACTCCTTCACAATTAAAGAAAAAGAACTGACCTCTATTTTCTTCTTTGAAATCTGAGATGTTGTAATTTGCTTCAACTTCTTCTTCTTCTTCTGCTTCTTCCCTTGCATAAAGGTCTTGTAGATCTTCCCAAAGATCTTTTGCTAATGCACATGATCCCACCTTGGATTTTACTGAATCAATCCATCCATCCAGGATGGTATCTATTGCCAATTTGTTGTTCCTTTTTCCTTCCTTCTGAACTGCAGTCTTTGGTTTCTTCAAAGCATTGTATCCTGAAGAAATTGAGAACCAAACATCTTCTCCAAGAGATTTAAAGTAAGTTTCCATTCTATTACTCCAGTATTCAAAATTGCTTCCATCAAATGGTGGAATCCCATTAGGGATGTTGTCTTCCATTTCTGCATAGGATCTTCCTTCCAGTGGTTAAACTGTACTAAAGGTAACCTGCTCTGAAACCAATTGTTGATATTGAGAGGGGGGTGAATCAATATCAAGTACACTTTAGAACCTTTTTAAATTTATACTTAAACCATTCAACTATATACAATGAGAAATGAACAATAGTATAAGAGTTACACCAATACACCACAATACACCATGCACAATATATGATAAATAATCAATAGTTATTGTTCAAGGGAAATAATGACTTCCAAAGGTAGCTACAGCTTCCAAATGTAAAGGGAGGGATAAACCTCCAAGAGGAATATACAATCCTTCAATATCAAGAGAGGATTTAACTCTCCATCCTTTCCCCTTCCTTCCACCCAAGAATATATGAGAGATAATAAAACTTTACATTAAATCATCACCATCAACCAATCATCACATAGAACCTGATAATGCTTCTTGAGATTTCTTCAATTTTTGAAATTCTTCAATTCTTGGAGTAATCTGATCCTATAGATAACATTACTCAATGTATTCTATGAAACTCCTCCAAGTTTCACTCCTTGAATCCTCCCCAAAAATAAGTTATAGAAAGAATGGTAGACTTTATTCAATCTAGTCTATTCAAGAGAGTGAACTTGCACAGAATGCCCCACGCTCAATATTTAACATCTGATTCTGAAACTCACACACAAGAAACTACATTCCGTACTCTTTTCAATGAAAAATTTCCCACTTCATTTGGATTCTCTATGAATAATTTATGACTGTTTTACCTAGAACACATGTTTATTGACTAGCTTTAGGACTGGTCACAAACCCTATCTTCCACAGAGTGTATATCCATAATTATAGTGAATCAAGAGATGAAATTTTTACCATAGGTACCTTGATATGTCTTCTCAATACCATAAAAATTTCACCATCTGAATCGTTCTATAAAAAAATTTATATCCAAAATGGTAAGATGACTTGAAAATAACATACCTTAGAACACATCACCAAAAGACTTCATCCTCCCTTGAAATCCAGCCTTCTTTAGTTCTGATTTTCTCTGAAATTCAACTTGTGTGTCAAATGAATGTATTATGATATTTATTTATACCATTTATGTCACTTCCTTTTAACATTAGGTCTGACCTGACACTTTCTTATTTTGTAATTCTTTTCTTTAATTATCTTCAGGGCCTATATGTACTTCCTTCTTCAATTCACTTTGTCATATTCAAAAAATCATTTCTCCTCAAGCACGAGGATCCACGTGACGTGCCACATACCATCGGAAACAACATGATGTATACTATCCATCCATGGGTGTTTTATATGCATGTGCATTGTCCTTCATGTCCAAATACCTTCATCAATCTTGCGGTCCAAAACCCATGGCTAGGGTTGACATCAATGAAAACAACCAATATTCCAACAATTTATACCTTATGAATTACATAATTTTAATTATAATACGAGCTTAGAGTTCTAGATTTATGAATCTCTTATTAATTGTTACTTAATGTTATGTTATGATCATAACCTTACTTGCAACACGATGTAACTTTGTTTGTAGTTCTGTGGTTGCTTTTAAAGACCTATACATGTTGTGGTCTTGGTTTCCTTTTCCTGCTTGGTACTTGGTCAAGAGTATTTCATATGTTAAGCAATTCTCTTTATGGTCATGGACATGAATTTGACCTCACATCTCTCATCCATGATGCAATCACTTTACTTTTCACATAGTACACTTTCTAGGAGTGGATTAAAATTCATAACTTTAATGAATTTCCACTGAGGATCCCACCTCTAATATGACGTTCAAACATATTTAAATTGTAATTCCCTTCTCTTATCCTCAATTCAAATTCTTTGATAAAGAAACATAATAATAACAACCCAAAGTTTAAAAAACAAATATCGAATTTCTCTATAAAACCTTGATAAACTAACATGAAAAATACATATTATTATTATTATTATTATTAAAAAATACATGTGAGTTCTACAAAAAAGAAACAATTTTTTAAAAATAATTAATTAATTTATTTCAAACTTTTATATTATATAAATATAAATATAACAATAAACGTTATATATATATATATATATATATATATATATATATATATATATATATATAGATTGATTGTGCAACACATATTCATTGACTTTTATTTTGTTTGCGACAATCTTACCTAAGAAAATATTAAATATTTTCAAGAACTAAAATAGTTCTAATTGTGTTGAGGGACATTCTACAGTCCAGTATGGGGGAGAAGTTGTCATGCGATATAAGATGTGATGTTAGATTTCAAAGATTTCAAAAATTTAAAGTCGGCTCAATTGAAAGCTCAATTAAAAAAGTCAACTCAATTAATAAAAACAAAAATTATACATGATATTTTATATATCATATTTACTATTACTTTAGTAAAATTAATATTACTTTAGCATTTACTATTACTATTACTATTACTATTACTATTACTATTACTATTTACCTTAGTATATTTACTATTATTATAAACATAGATCCATCTTAACCCCCGGGTCTATCAAGTGCCTACAGGGATCAAATCTCTCAAGGTGAAAACCTTTAAGAGAGATTTGATCCTTCTTGATGCTTGATAGATCTAGGGTTAAGATGTATCTATGATGGTTGCAGTTTTCATTAGGTGTTTTTTTTCCCAAAAGAATTTCTATCTCGTTAAATCTCAAGAAAAGGTAAATTTACTCTCTTCTGTGGATTTTAATTTTAGTGGATATTGTTTTTGTAATGTTTGCTTATAAATTCTTTAAAAAATGTTAACATTTGATTTTTGTTAAACCTAAAAAATAAAAAAATAAAACCCTATATGTATATTATGGTTTTGAAAAATACTGGTTTTGATTTAATTTTTTAATCTTTCCATGAAATTTGATATATATTTGGGTTAAGTTTGAAGTTGAAAAATATTTATGTTTAATTTTTGTTTTAATATATATAGTTAGAATGAAATTTGTTTATTTTCTTTCTTGAATTTGATGGTGAGTTTGAGCCCTTGTTTTGGTATTAGTGAATTTTTTTTCTAATTTTAGTGTCTCCAAATTTGAAAAAAAAACTTGAACATGAACCATGTGATGGAGCTTTTAATATAACAGTTGTAAGTTTGGCCAGTTTGGCCTTCTATAAACAAACACTAACAAAATATATTTCTTTGTTTCTTAAAGATGGTTATAGCAAGACACAATGACACACTATTAATGTTTACTAATGGACCAAATAGTGCACATGTGAATCCCCAACTGTCCATGAAACTTTGACTCTCTACATGACTAAAGGACCGACACTAAGAGAGCGTGTAAAGACTAAGCACAGCTGGTTTCCAAGGTATGAGAAAATATTCACTCTTGTCCTTTTATTAGTATAAACTTTAAACTACTAAAGTCTCAGTTTCAAGTTTGCATGGACAATTATAAACATAATTTATCACATGGATGGGGTGTTAACATGTGGGGATGCAAATATGCACGGGTGTCACTAGGTTACCACCATTTCATGCATTTATATCCATTTCTAGTCGGAGGGTGAAGCAATCAATACCGTTTGTTGCGAGGAGGAGGGGGTTAGTAGGGGGGAGTACAAACTCCTCCCTTCCATCATTTAACATGATGCGTTTGGGTGGGATTCAAGGAAGAAGGTACAATGAAAATACACCTTGGCATTTGATTGGGAGTGGAATTGCAAGATATTTGAGTATAAGAAACAAAGTGGGGAATGATAAGTTGGTAATGAGAAGATGCGAGAAGTTCAACAAGATAAGTGTTTTCAATGGGATGGGGATCCATTTATTTGATGATCTGACTGCATTTCTATTTCACTCATGGTTTCAACTGCATGAGAGAAATAAAGGGGATTGCCGCTAATTTCTGTTAGGCTCAGAGAGTGTCCCATTTGGTTTTCAGGGATTCTTTAATAATAATAATAATAATAATAGAGAATACTTAAATGGTATAAATGGTATAAATAAATAAATAAATAATACATAAAGTAAAATATTAAAATAAAAAATAAAAAACAATCACTTTATTCTTTAATAATAATAATAATAAATATTTAAATGGTATAAAAATAGAAAATAAAATAAATAATAAATAAAGTAAAATATTAAAATAAATAAATAAAAAACAATTACTTTATTAATAGAATAAAAGGGAAAATAAAAAAATCTGACTTATGGAAAGCTAAATTAAAAAAAGGGCTAAAAACACATGATTACTTATTTAATGACAAGTGTAACTAATCATGCATGAAATTTCCTGCATGAATGGGTAAGAATAATTCTATATAATAAAGGTGGAGAAAAAAGTTTGACAACTTTTGCTTGGGCAATTGGAGGAAAAGGCTTGGAAGTTGACATATGTAGTTGATTGAGGGCTCGTGGATTCTTAGTCATGATGACTAAGGAGTTGGTTGGGAGGAGAGTTGTCCCCCACACTTTGTTTCATCATGCTAGATCAAAGCTTGGAGCTCAATGGTTCGACATTCATGGCGTTGTAAGTAAGTTGATTCCTTCATCTTTCAAGTATCTTTCTCACCATTCCCTCCTTATAAATTAGGTAATAATGAGTAATGCATTTTTATTTTTATTGGTTAATGGTTGCAAAATGTGGTGTTTATATATGTATTCATATTTATTAGAATTTGGGCCATTACATATGGTGTCAGAGCCTCATTGCAACCTTTGAAACCTATAAACCCTTGTGCAACCATGTACACGTATAATTTTATTAAGATCTATTATGTTGATCAAATCGTTAACCTTGATAACCTTGATTGCATGAGATAAAAACTGTTTATGATCAGTTCCCAAGCCATTATGTGGAAATTTCAATAACTCTCATAGTTGAGAATGGTTTTGTAAAAATAACTTTCATAGCTGAGAATAATTTTCTAAAAATAAACCCTAACCTAGACCTTTTAACTAGACTCTCAGTGTATTAGGGATTTCCACCATAATAGCAAAATCAATAAGATTTAAATTAAATATGGGGAAAAAAATGAAAAGTTCGAGTACACATAGCATCCTTAATTTAATTTTATAGCTAACCAACAATGCGACATTAAATGTGTTGATATTATGGTAGCTACGGGAGGTATTTACCTCCACGTGTAAACCTAACGAGAATAGAAGACTCCGGGAAGAAAGAGAAAACCCTAATGAGTTGGCTAATAACCCTAGAAGTCTTGTCGGCTCAAGAAGATAATTTATATTAGGTTATTAGCCTCCAAGAGAAGAAGTCGGCCATAAATAATAATAATATACTGAACAAACAGGTACCCAGAAGGAGAAGTCAGCCCCAGTAAGTATGCCAGAATCACTATAAATACAGGGCACCAGTTCTCATTTGTCACATCTCAGAATTGCAGAGCAACAACTGGTGCACACTGCAGTTCCCAGTTTGGTGCACATGTGTGGAGGAGAGCTGCAGGTGCAGCTGCTGCAACGACCAGTTTTTCAGTATTGGCTTGGACTATCTCTTGGCTAGGGTTTGGACTATCTGATCAGCTATTGTTGATGCACTATCCTTGGAGGAAGATGCACTACACCTTGTTTGGCTATCTATCCTAGGTTTTTCTTCTGAAGTAATTCTCAGTCAAGGTTAATGTGCTCGAAGGGTGGCTTCGACCTATGGTTGGGTGACAAAGGTATTAAAAATGGTAAAACAAGCACACATCCTTCATATTCTAATAGGTTATGGGCCCACACCTCCTTCATTCAGTCTAAACACTGGAAGGAAACATAGCCACTAGGATATTGAGCTCGCTGAGGAACTGCCACTAGGGTTACTAGCAGAAGCAACTTCCAAGACACTGCTGCTAGGGTTACTAGCAAGAGTAGTTGCAGAAACCCTAAACCTCTTGTTGAGGCACCTTAAGTGAATGGATTGACCTAATAACTGGATAGATCAGTGTGCTTTAGCCTAGTGCATCTCCTAATACTCTCAGAAAGCCAAGACGTGAAGTTTGAAATTCTAGTCAAATCTAGGGTTGACCAAGTCAAGCAGCCATAACAAACTCTATGAAGTCTGAGAACAAGTTAGATGGAGCCTCTAACCTCAGAACATGTAAGACAAGGATTTCCCTCATCCTTGCCAAGAATAAAGTGCTGGATATCGTGAAACCAGAGTTTGAAGAAGGAAAAGAGAAGGAACCGCAAAACGTTGCAGCTATGGATAAGTTCAAAGATGTTGACATCAATGCCATGAGTATCATAGTGGATTCTATAAAAGACCATTTGATACCCTACATCTCCCATATTGACTCATTGAAGAATATGTATGATGCCCTAACAAATCTCTTCTCGGTCAGAAACATTGGACAAGTTATGAGTCTGAAGAATGAGCTCCATGACATGAAGATGAATGATGATGACAACATAACATCATACTTTGTAAGGATCTCCCAGTTAAGAGATCAACTACAAGCTATTGAAGAGATCACTTCAGAGAAGGAATTGGTAAACATAGTACTCAATGATCTTCCCAAGACATGGGATGCATTTGCCGCAAGCATGAACACAAGGAAGGAGTATCCGACATTTGAAGAACTTTGGACTTGCTGTGCTCAAGAAGAATCAAGGATCAATGCAAAAGAGAAACCCAAAAGAAGTACGATGATCAAGCCTTCACAACAAGATTCAAGAACTTCAGGAACAAAAGGAAGTTTGGTTCAAGGAGGAAGCCAAATCAAGAGAAAGACATTTTATAAGTACAATGCTTCAACTGTCGAAAGTATGGTCACTACAAGAATCATTGTCCCGAGCTAAAGAAAAGGAATGAGAAACACGAAACACCAATTGCCAAAGAAAAGGAACCTACAAATAATACTAAGCAGGATGGAAGAGACTTCTTCTTCTAAAAGGTAACAACACTCTTCTTATTTCTTATACATATCTTGTTTGCATCGTCTCTATACATATCTTGTATATCTATCTCTTGGAAGATAATGTGCTCCAAGAAGAACTATACCTATGGAAGAAAAAACAAGATGAAAATGGATATCATTAGATAATACACATGAAAGGATGAAATACAAATCATGTGGAAGCTATTGCAAGATAAGCCGAATCAATCATGAAGAGACTTAGAAGAAGCAAAGACAGAAAGAAGTCAACAATCGAGAGGAAATTGGAAAAAGACTTATGACATTTTGTAGAAGACAACAAGACGAAAGCATGGACTTTGTTAGACAAGAGAGCCATTACCTCTGTAGGAGGTATTTACCTCCATGTGTAAACATGATGAGAATAGAAGACTCCGGGAAGCAAGAGAAAACTCTAATGAGTTGGCTAATAACCCTAGAAGTCTTGTTGGCTCAAGAAGATAATTTATATTAGGTTATTAGCCTCCAAGAGAAGAAGTCGATCATGAATAATAATAACATACTGAACAAATAGGTACCCAGAAGGAGAAGTCGCCCCCAGTAAGTTTTCCATAATCACTATAAATACAAGGCGCCAGTTCTCATTTGTCACATCTCATAATTGCAGAGCAGCAACTGGTGCACACTGCAGTTCCCAGTTTGGTGCGCATGTGTGGAGGAGAGCTGCAGGTGCAGCTGCAACAACAACCAGTTTTTCAGTATTGGTTTGGACTATCTCTTGGCTAGGGTTTGGACTATCTAATCAACTATTGTTGGTGCGCTATCCTTGGAGGAAGATGCACTACACCTTGTTTGGCTATCTAGACTAGGGTTTTCTTTCGGAGTAATTCTCAGTCAAGGTTAAGGTGCTCAGAGGGTGGCTTCGGCCTATGGTTGGGTGACAAAGGTATTGTCAATGGTAAAACGTGCACACATCCTTCATATTCTAACAAAATGGAGTCGTGGAATGTTTTTCCTTCCATATAGCTCCCACAACTTCATTTAGAAATTGGGCTTTTATGCCTCTTGAAGGCCTTAAAATGGTGATTAGGGTGAAATTAGTACTACTGCAATGCATTTTTGGTTTCTTTGAAATCAATCACTCTTCTGATCAGACACAAGATTTTGGCTAGCATTGTAGAATAAATTAGTACTGCTGCAATGCATTTTTGGTTGCTTTGAAATCAATAACTCTTCTGACTGGGACACAAGATTTTGGCTGGTGTTATTGGGCCTATGAGTTTGTTCATTTCAGTGGATTGTACTTTTGGCAGGAGCATTCTAATTATTTTGATCATAGAAGAATGCTCGACTGTGAATTGTACCGAGCCAAAGCCTTGAAAAAGAGAACCACCCTCACAAAGAAGTAAAATGATATTCATTTGTTAGGGTTCTTGGTGCAAAGTGTGTGAAGAACAGAAGACAATATGACATGAATATAATATGTTATTGTGATTAAGGTTAAATGGATTTGAAATTTTAAGAGGGAAGTGTTGAATCTTTGTTTAGTTATCAAAGTTTTTATTATACCTTTATACTCATTTTTCTTATTTTAGTGACATCAATAATAGAAGAAAATTAAAGTATTAATTTATTTTTTAATATATCTTGTATATTAAATAATTAAGGTTATGCAAGTCATTTGGTAAATGATGAGGTTTTTTAGGAAAATTAATGAAAGGTTTTTTGGTCAATGTTGCTCTGAGGACACCGCCTCTTGAAGAGGGGAAGAACAATGAAAAAAGAATACAATAAATTGATCAACTTGAAACAAATTTATTTTATAATAACTAATGATTGAGTTAAAAAGTGTGAATAAGTTGTTTTTCTAAAAATAGTTAATGCAAAAATCAAATTATTGCATTTATGCTAAACCCAGAATGAGGACACAGATAAACTTGTATTTCCAATTTAACCTTGAGAGATTTTGATAGGAAATCCCATACATTAAGAAAGCATAAGCAACTTATAATTAGTCTAAATGGGAGGATGTCACCCTTTGATACACTCCTTATATCATGTCAGATCTCATAATAAAAGTAAGAACTCAATGAAATTATGTTGACCTACATTGATGAGTGAGAGATAATAATCAAAATGTGTCTTATGTATTTCCCTTATGCCGAATGTTATAGAGTTAGAACCTTGGATATGGAAATTAAGAAGAGGCCAATAGATACAAAGTACTACACAATCACATAATATGAAAAACTTGCCTAGGTAACCCAAGGAAGTAAACAAGACACTGACTATTCAAGCAAGATGTGGGGAAATTGTAATTTATCAAATTGAGAAAATAGTAGTACAACTCTTTTATAGTACACCTCAAATGAAGTCAAACTGGAAGCAATTAAGATAGTATGTAACTACACCTTGAAGGATAGTAAACCTATTATAATGAGAATATGAGAAAATAAGGATAGAGAGACAAGGATTTTATGGAAGGAAGTAAAGTTTCTAAGTTTTAGGGAATTGACAAATAGGTGAGAACAAATATTAGATATATGAAGGCATAAAAGCCATATTATTTGGTGCTTAAGTCTAGATTTCTTGTGCATAATTGAGATGCCTATCCAAGTTAAGCTCAAATTTTCATTATTTTGAGTTTGATACAACAATCCTTTAAATATTGATCATCTCCCTTGAGCTTATGGTAAATTTCTATAGATTTGTTGTTATTAATATATTTTCTCTATCTCTCTAAAGACATTTAGTGTTTCTATGTCAAATTGACATCCTTGTTAGCCTTGCATAAAAGGTTAAGTGGTTTCCATGACTATTGTGTTTGTTTAGTATGTTTTATTGAGTTTTAGAGGCCTTCTTTATGGATAACATTGTAGTGCTAGGTGAACTGTAATAAATCCTAGGACAAATTTATAAAACGATTGTGAAGGGGTGTCACTCTCTCAAGCAGAAAGATCTTGTAAGGATATTTATGAGTGGATTTAACAAAATGAATGACAACTAAGGATGATTTTTAAAGGTCATAGTGATGACCTATATAATTTTAAAAGTGTCAATATCGGAAGTTATGAACTAGAACACTTGTAATTGGCGAATGATGATACATGATAGATTGAGAAATGTTTAAAGGTTTAAATATTCAAGGATAACAAATGTCTACTTTTTTTTTGCAAAGAAAATAGGCCATGTGGTAAATTGAGTCTTAGAGATTGATGAGTAGGCACCTATCATGAAGAGTAATAAGTTGGTATGCTAATGATTGGTTGTGTATTTGGATTCATAGAGCTAATCGTTCCGAGAGTAAACAATGATAACTTGAAGTATGATGACCTAATCTTTACATGCTATTGAATATAGAAATACTTGAAAGAATAAGTTAGAGATTTAAAGTAATGTAATAACCTTGGATAATGATCAAAATATATACAAAACCGATACTTAACTATCGAAAAATTATGGCATGCTAGTAAGGCCAATAATAACTCATTGCTAAATTTCATCGAATTTTCCTAGGTGGGAAAGAACACGTGCCTAGATATTGTGGTTCTAGATGACGGGGGATTACTTGAAAGTCTAAAAATTTATTTAGATGAGGAAAATATATCAAACTTTAGCATACTAATAGGGTGACTATTCATATCCCCTAAAATTTCAACCTTCTTGTTGGAATAATAGGAAATGATAATTAAAAAACGATCACTATCTAGATGATCAAGTGGCACTCATAGTATTGATGATTCTTTGTATAATTAGCCTAGGCTGATAAACTTACCCAAGAAGATCCATGCACTAGATGGATGCTTTAATGATAGTGCTTGAATTATATGTGATAGTTGGTATTCCTTGTATATATAATCATGCAAGCTAGTGGCTTGATTTTGCTGATGAATCGTGATAATAATGTCCATGATGTTTTATTACTTTGCATGCATTATGTGTTGAGTTGATTATCATATTTACGATGTTATGTTATCTTAAGAACCATATGGTATTTACATATGGTTTTATGCTATGATAACTTATGATTCCATTTAATTATGTTGATGAAATGTTGTCTTTGATAAATATGTGTTGATGTTATATTTCTTATGATAGTATTTCCTGATGTGATGACGTGATGTAATTACATGGAATTATTTATGATAAGATGTTTTATGATGACATGCATGAGCATGTGGTGATGAAAATGGTGTTGTATTTTCATGATGGCATGCAAGATTTAGCATGTGGAATTCTTTTTTATGAGATGATAATATTATGATTAAAACTAATGCAATTGGTTTCATGTTGTGAGGTGGTGATTGAAAATAAATCCACTAGTAGGCCAAGAGGGATAGTTTATTTGATGATCTCGTGGCAGACCATACCTACAAAGGAGAATATATACTAAGTAAAACCTTATGGTTTGGGGAAAACTATTAGAAAAACAGGACCGCAGAGCAATAAAATAAAACAAATGCAGAAACAAAACACATAAGACACACAATACAAGAGAGACACAGATTTAAGTGGTTCACCCAGTGTGGGCTACATCCACCAGATAAATTGCTAGGTCCTTCCTTTATTATTATCCATCAAATGAAGGGATACAACCTACAAAAAAACCCGCTGTAACTTCCTCTTCTTTCTCTCACAGTCTCCTCTCTCAGAATACAATATTCACCATCATCCATAGCCGCAATAAATTTCCATCATAAAAGAGGGCTTCCTTCTAGGGAAAAAAACCCTAACACAATCTCTACCGTTAGATCTACGACCTTATAATGAACGGTCCAGATTTACAATGAAATTACAATATACTTTTACAAGGCAATTTTTGCTTTGGGGGCTTCACCCCCGAACCCCCATCGGGGGACGCTACCCCCAAACCCCTGCTGGGGGCCCGCTTGCCCCCAGACCCCCCAGCCAGGGGGATAGCCCCCCTGGACCCCGTAGAGGGGGTACCCCCCCTCTGCACTCCCCCACGTGGAAGAGTGTACATACTTCTGGGGTGTAAATACTTCATGGGGTATAAACACATCTAAAAGCAAGGACCTCTGAATCAGGAAGATAATCAGGCTCCACAACCAACAATCTCCCACTTGGAGACTGATCTCAACAACTCCATCGCTGCTGTATATGCTGGACTCTAAACCTTCTTGGACCTGACAAATTTCTCATTTTCATCTTCATTCTTGAAGACCAACTGAAACTGAGCAGGAACTCAGTTTCTCCCTGGTTACTCCCTTTGTTAACATGTCTGCAGGATTCTGGCTAGTGTGTATCTTTTCCAGCTTCAATTGTCCATATTCCAAGGTAAATCGTATGAAGTGGTACCTCAACTGTATATGATTAGTCTTCGAATGGAAGGCCGAGTTCTTTGCAAGGTGAATGACACTCTGACTGTCACAGTACAACTGGCTGTTCTCCTGCTTCTTTCCCAATTCCTCCATAAACCTTTGTAACCAAATCATTTCTTTACTAGACTCTGTAGCAGCAACATAATCTGCCTCTGTTGTTGAAAGTGCAACAACCTTTTGTAGTTTCGAAATCCAACTTACTGATGTTCCACCTATAGTAAAAACA
>ML777432.1:43058-57802 GCA_009831015.1 Picea engelmannii | reverse complement strand
GGACCTCTGAATCAGGAAGATAATCAGGCTCCACAACCAACAAAAACATCAATCAACCAACCTATGCTAGTGGTTCTTTTTCTATGTATAACTCTTGATGGGAAATGAGACCATCTCGAGCAGTGTCTGATATTGTAGTTGTGATGTTGAAGTCTTGAGGAATGGCTTGAGTGTTGCTCTCTGGTGGTGTCATGTTTGACTTCGATGATTGGGGCTTGTACTTGGTTGTTGTGGAGGGAGTTTAGGTAATCCTTTCAAGATGCCTGATGTACGTGAGTATTGATCCAGATAACTGGTGTACATTAGTATTGATCTAGATGATTGGTGTATGTGAGTATTGATCCAGATGTATGCTTGGGAAGATGAGGTATTGAGCCTTGGGACTACAGATAGACCGAGAGGATTTAATCCCGGTTCCAAAAGTCGGGAAGACAAGTTAGTCTTGCACTTCCCCGATGTTGTGATGTGGGATTTTGATGTCTGTTGCGGTCACTTAGGTGGCTTTATACTAGTCCAACAGAGGGTGATGTGGATTATACACGGAGAAAATTAAAAAACCTATAAGTAACATAATTAATGTTAACTTTGTGACAAATTTCCTTGAAGGGGGGAGTATGTAATGCCCCATATCATTAAATAAGTAATAGTAATAATAATAAAAAATAAAATTAATAAAAAATATTTAAATGGTATAAAAAGAGAAAGTAAAAGAAATACTAAATAAAGTAAAAGTGTAAAATAAATAAAAAAAAGAATTACTTTATGAATAAAATAAATGGGAAAATAAGAAAATATAATTTATGAAAAGCTAAATTAAGAAAAGGCTAAAAAAACATGATTACTTGTTTAATGACAAGTGTAACTTATGCATGAATGGGTAAGAAGAATTCTATATAATGAAGTTGGAGAAGAAAGTTTGACATATTTTGCTTTGACAATTGGAGGAAAAGACTTGGAAGCATGCATAGGTAGTTGATTGAGGGCTTGAGGGTTCTCATTCGTGATGATTGAGGGGTTGGTTGGGAGGCGATTCGTCCCCCACACTCTGTTGCAACATGCTAGATCAAATATTGGAGCTCAAAGGTTCGACATTCATGGCGTTGTAAGTAAGTTGATTTTTCATCTTTTAGGTAAGTTTCTCACCACTCACTCATAAATTATGCAATCATGAGTAATGTATATTTACTTTTATAGGTTAATGATTGCAAATTGTGGTGTTTATCTATGCATTCATATTTATCAGAATTTGGGCCATTACAGGTAGGTTATCTATTTCTAGGTCTAGTTAATTTGGAAAAATTGTGGGTCAACTATGGAGGGTATCTCAAGGAAATGTTGTCCTTTTCTTTGCTCGCTCTCCTCTGTTTCATGCCCACTTTGTCAGTGTTATTATTCCAGTATGTTTCAAGCATATTCAATGTATTTTTATCCTTGGTAAAAATGATTCATGGTCGAGGAAGGGATGGGGTTAAGGGTAGGAATATCTCTAGGACTGGGCTAGGAAGGGCCTCGACCTATGGGATACAAAAAAGATCATCCAAAGCTAAAATGGATGCATGGGAGGTTATGAGAGGGTTTGTAGAGAATTACTATGTGAAGGATAAACATGAAATTGAGGAAGTAGATAATGAGGTCAGAAGAAAAATATAGAGCCTCACCAATTATTAGGTCCTTGAGGAAATTTAGGAGTGGGTTGAGGAATTGTTCTATTCAGTGAATTGGGACACTAAGTTTTTTAGAATAGAAGATACTTACTGGTTGGAAAAATCCTTAATTTCCCAAGCTCTAGAAAAAATAAAGGATGAACAACATGACATCCTTCATACCACCAAGATTTTTGAAGGAAACTTTGAGGCTATGTACAAAGTGGTCTTCATCATTGGAATCTCATTTACTCAGGTCACAGAGGAAGATGAAAATCCAAAGTAGGAGGAGGTGTCCTTAGGGTTAGGGGAACCCAAGTTAATCTTGTTGTTTTGGATGACGACCCATAACCATCAAGGACTACTTAGGATAAGGAAAGAGAGATCAATGTGAATGTTGAGGAATCTATATAGGAGACAACTCAACCCCCACCTATTTGATGTCTGGTCGGTCTTTTAGTTTTTCTGATAATATGAAAAATTATAGGTAGTTATCTTTGTTAATGAATTTTGTATGTATTTCAGTTTATGAAAAGTTTGAAGTATAGTATGGACACATTTGATGCAGCTTGACTAGTGAGGGACCTGGTTTCCCTTGAGGTAGGTCCTCACCAGAGATAAATGTAACCTCTTTTTTGTATATAATGTGAAAATATAGATATGTTTTTAGACTAAAAAGAAAAAGATAACACACACACACACACACAAACACACAGACATATATAAGACATAAATATTACCATCATCAAAATTTAAAGCGATTAGGATAATGTTAATTGTGAAATTAAAAGATTAAAATTCCAATGCTAGCAACCCTGAAATTGCATTTGATTGTTTGTGGTGTAATTATATAAAAAACCCTCACCATTGAATTTGCATTAAATTGGTTTCCCTTTCAATATCACAATGTTCTTAGAATTGTCCAATTAAAAATCTAGAAAATGTAGTATTCATACATGACCAATTTTCATAAATGTTGGCTATTCTCAAAATTTGGAATGCGTGATTTTGAATCAAATATGGATTCACAACAATTTTGTAGAACTACAAACATATTACAGAAATCTTCCATTAATTTACAATTTCTTTAACCATCAATCTACAATTTATTTAACTATTAGTCTACATAAATATTAAGATAATATTCCATTAATCTACAATTTCTTTAATTATTATTGGGTTAAAGAAATTACATTATTAAAGAGAGACTACAATAGTTTCTAGAAAAACCCATAATTTGATGAGGCGACTCAATATATTTGTTATTTCTTTTGTTCACATAAAGATTTAAACATAATGAAATGAAAATGAAAAGAAAATGGCTATTTCCAAACCTTGGTAATTAATACCAACAAACCCCTCCAATTCCATAAAAAATGAACATATAACCGAAGTATGCCTTAGAGATCATTAAATCTATATTGTATGGTTGAGATGCAACTAACACTGTGTCCTAAATGGATTTTGAGCCTGCCCTTATCCTCATCACCACTCTACAATTTATTTAATGATAGATGCTAGATAGTTGTAGAATCGATGGATATTTCATATACCACACAAAATGATTGGAACATCAACTACAATAACACCTAAATGAAATCTACACGCTGCCACACATGAGTGTTTCAACTAGGTGGGTTTAAATCACCCGAGGTTACTTCACGGTTACTTCGATCATGAGAAACGACGAACTTTTAAGGGTTTAATTACTTATGAAATTGTTCTACTAATAAAAAAAGGGGGATGAGCGGTCTCTCTGTAACAATTAAGAACATGATGGGAAATCTCTCTATAACAATTAAGAACGTGATAACTTGCAAGCGAACTTAATTTATGACGCATAGGTATTGAGTATATGCAAAATCACTTTATGATGCACACTTATTGAGTGGATATGTTCATGAAGAGAATTCTACACAATAAGCCAATTCATTGGAAGAGCACACAATAGAGTCCAGTGTTTTAAGAATGCTTTTATTTTCAACCAGAACCCTTTTGTTGTTTTCATTTAAAATGGATATGTTCATCATTATCCTTACATTAATCCAATCCCTTATGAGATAAGAAAGATTCATAGACCATGAATGTTTTCCAATGGCTTGACACAAATTTAAGAAGAAATTGGCAAAGCCAACTTCTAGGGAGCAATATACCAAGCCTTGATGTAGAGTATAATCGGTTCCTCAAACTTAATGGATTTTTTTTTCAAATCATTTTCTCTAGCAATTATCGATAAAGATGATCTAATGTAACATAAACTCATGCATGACCAATGTCACTATAATCATAAGCAATAAATATGCAAACATACATGCCCACTTTTTCAGGCTCTCTAGCCTTAATAACTCTTTCTTTTTACTCATTGTGTTGAATATAAACAAATCTTTTTACGCCATTTTCTTATTGTTTTCCCTAAAAACCTAACAACCATCATTATAAGGATCTAAGATTGAATATACATGAAATCCACTTTGTTTTATGCTTTCACATGATTTGATCCTAAGGAAGCCGCACACCCTTAATTTTAAAATTGGTCCTAGATGGGGGAGTTAATGAAGTCTTGAGAGAGCAAAATTTAGAGCTTCTGAAATAAAATGAGATCTAGAATTCAGATTTCTAGAAAATGTATGGAGAAAATGAAAAATCATTGACATTGATTTGACTCTCAACATAGCTTCAACCCTTTTTGCTCATATAAATTAAATTACTCCATTACCATCAATTTTTCTCATGTGTCCTTTTCATTATGTATTATGACAAGACAAACATTAATCTGTCTCTGATTGGTCATGTAGTTTTTGACATCCATGGAATTGATATCACAAGCACCAATTTAGCATTCCAACTGATCATGTAGGCAAAACCTAGATAAAGGCTTCCAAAATCTTCTACGAAACATAACAAGAAGAGAACACACAAATTAGAGGGGTTATGAATAAAACCAACCTGTAGAATCTGAATAGGATAATTGAGCTCCCTTGGGTGTATCTCTTCCATAGGGGTATCACATATAACATCCCCAATTTTAATCCTCACAAATTGTAATGTAATTATGCAAATGCAATTTAGGCCAGTCAACCAATATATTTTGGGCCAAAGAGCCTATATTGATCAATATGGCCAAGGGTCGAGCTATGTAAATTGTACAATGAAATTATTAACAAAAATACATCATTGTCTACAATATGAGAGTGAAATTAACATTGGGGGGCTATGATTCCATAAGAGTGGGGGATAAATGGGATCCAAGGGAAAACCCATGTCATTTTCCGAAGTTAATGTGTCATTTCCATCTAATCCTCCTTTGATTTATTAGACACTCAATCATTGAATTCATGTAAGAGGTTGGGTGAGGGAGTCAACTCACCTAGTTATGAAAGCATGGGATGAGTACAAGAAATCATGGAGGAAGTGTGAGAGTCAAGTAATCATATTGGGAAGAGTGGGAGTCAAGCAAGCATGGAGGAAGAGGAAAATGAAATCTGAGTAGGAGATACTGTAGTTTTATTATGTTGATTTTTGGATAGAAAGAGAGAGTTGGGTGCTGGAAAAAGACCACCAACCATGGTATTTATGAGAATATTCATGAGAGGGTTGATTTTTATGCTGGAAATGTAGGCTATGTTCTTGTGATATAGGATATGTTTTTGTAAGTGAGTTTCATGTTGAGGAAACTACTCGAGAGCCTTGAGAAGGATGTTGTGGGCATTCCTAGAACAATTGAGAATTCATGGAGTTCCCAATGAAGATATTTCTTGATTAACCATGTGATGGAGCCCTGGATGGAAGTGGGATAGCCCGAGGGATTGAATGGTAGAGAAGGGGATCCCATTCCTTGGGTTCTGCGGGTTGAGGGGAAAGAGAGCCGGTGGATTAGAATTGTTGTTGGAGTTAGAAATTTGGGTATTGGGTTGTATGAGGATATTGGCCAACAATGAGAGCCAAAACTCCTTGTGTATTCATATCCCTAGAATGGGGGTGTCTTATTGTTGAGATAAATGGAATAAAAGAGCTTATGGTTGGGAGGAACGTTCTTCATACACAACCAATTGATGACATTTCATTATAAAGATAACTGATCTGGTCATTTTGTTTAATTACTGTTAAATGCTATGTTTTATTGTTGTGTATTACTCTATATTTGATGTGATTTAATGTTGTGTATTATTTAATAGTATGCATTCACAAATTTAAAAATGTTGCTGGGTGTATCAGTTTGTATGGCATTTTGCACACACACATTTCCACATTTGAATTGATATGTTAGTTGATTTAGTAGTAATGAGACTTAACAAGGGTGTTGAGTACATTACAAATTTGGTATAAGAGATTTTGGTTGAACACTGGACCTATATGGTCTGAAGAACAATGTGATTTTGAAAAATTGGTTATTGCAGAGCATTAGTCTTTGTCGAATTTGGGAAAACGAGTGAATTTAAAGTGAAATTCCCAAATTTTGGCTGAAATATGTGTGTGATTCAGTAAAGGGATACCAAACTAACAAACATAGGTTCAAGTTTGGCCATGGGAAGCTAAGTCCAAATCTCCCATGGTAGCCCAAAAATAAAATAAAATTTCAATCAAAAAAGTGAAAAATAAAATTATAACAATTTTGGAAAATTTCAAGTTTTTGGCAAAATTCCATATAGATGATGACGTGGACTGTACCTGTGATGTGGACTAATAGGGTCCAAAATGGTAGTTCCATTATGGCAGAAGGTAGGGTCAAAACATGAAGTTTAGTGAATCAATGGCCAATATCACATTTGATCTTGAAATCAACAGTCCAAAACCATCACGGATTTGGTAAAAAACTTCTAAGTTAAACGAGTTTAGCGATGTGAAAGATTGTTTTTAAAAATTCTCCTGAATATAAATTCCAAGTCCACAGATGAAAAATTTCTCAGTTCACCAATAAAAAATATCTTAAAGTTCATTGAAAGACAATTTCTAAGTATTCCAAAGCAGAAAATCAGACTTTGGTGAAATTTGACGAAGTTGGAGAAATTTTTGGTCTGTCAATCAAGAAAATACAAGTTCGATGATGGACAACAATTTGAGTTCACTAAAGAGACCTATTTGTAGTTCACCGAAGTGCATTTTGTACTTCATTGAAGAGATCTATTTGTAGGTCACTGGAGTGCATTTTGTAGTTCATTGATGGGGAATAAATTTTGAGTTCATCGAAGGAAGTTTTTGAAGTTTTGTGATGAAGTGCATTTTGGAGCTTGTCGAAGTGCATTTTGTAGCTCAATGATGGAGAAGAAATTTTGAGTTTTCCAATGAAAGAAATAAGTTGATCACTAATGAAGGAGGAGAGGATAATGACATGGGTGTACTAGGGGATGACAAGTGGACATCAGTAGCCATGTGCCATGCCATGCCAACCAAATTGCAACATTAGCAAGATGATGTTTAAAAAAAAAAAAAAAAAACGTTTGGAACCAAAAACTTGTTTTGGCCATAACATTAGTAGAAGAATGAAAAATCATATGAAATTTAAAGGGAAAATCCACAGTGAGAAATCCTACAAAAGTTCTAGTTAGGGCCATTAGCCATTTCTACTTAATTTTTTCAGAAAATGCAAATTATTATTTTTTGAAGATTAGGGTGGTGTTCTATGATAGGACTTGGATGAAGATAGATTTTTTATAGGGAGTCTAAAAAGCAAGAATAAATATGTCTAGTTCATATTTTGGCTTTTGGAGTGGAGGTGCCAAAACAGGGAAAAATCCACTATTTTGGGCCACTATTTTGGGTGTTTTTGAAATCTTTAAAGGAGGAAAAGGGGCCCGATATCAAAAATCTATAAAAAATTGTTTACTTGACATTTTACCTCTCATTCCCCTAAAAAATATCCCATTCCCCTCAACCTGCACAACCCAACGAAGTGTACCCCCTTCTTTGCACTACAATCCCTTAGGTTGTACCACTTCCCTCTAGGGATCCAGTACAAGGTTAGACACGAAGTCTCAAAGATATGACATTGAAATATCCAAACCTTCAAATATTTGTAGATGTGCCTCTTGCATTGCATCCTTCAACTCCACTTTGATTCTTCTGATTTGCAACTTGGACTTTCCTCGTTGCATGATTTTTTCCTTGAGCTCCATTTCCTTCTAGTGCTCTTCTTTCCAAATATTCAGTTCATGTCTTCATTCTTCAATTTCTCCTATACAACCACTATGAAAACATACATGTTATAACCATTATACTATAACAATTTTCATATTCAGAGGAGTTCTTGGCTCCAAATTATAACATTTATTCCAAATAAGTTTGTACCTATAAATAAATACTTATCTGTATGTCTATCCAATGTTTCAAAAAGATGCAACATACAAGAATTCAACCCAATGTTCTTTCATTACACACCCTCAAGATCCCATCCACCAAGGCATATGAATTATTAAGTTTCCTATTCCTTTCTATATCACCCTCCAGGCTCAAGCATCCCTTTCTTTACTACACAGTCCCTTAGGTGATCCATTATTTTGCAAGGTGTCCTCGTGCAAGGAGAGTGCCAAATTACTGCTAGAATTCCACTAGCAGTCTATAACCTATGGAAATCATAGAGTTCCAACATAATAACAATAGATTTATTCCCAAGCTTCCCAATTTCAATAGCCATTATCTCATTTTTACACACTCATATAATCATCATGAGACATCATCATAACAATTTCAAGTATTAATTCAAATCTATTTCATATAGGAAAATCAAATTTCCCAAGCATGAGATGCCCTCTCAAAATGTTTGGTTCTTGCAGTAGCAGGTATTGATATTCCTTATGGGATTACACCATTTCCATATCTAATACCGTTCCACCTACAATATTTCTCAACTTTCATTCAACCAAACAAATTGTCAGTATTAATGCAGATTATCCTTTTTCTCATTTACAATAGCTCGCAAAGTGATCTCAAAATTGTACATACTACCAATTCAATCACTGTTGTCTGTTAATCATATTAAATGGAATGAAACTATAATTCCTTACACATGCATTGTCAATGCCCAAAATGTTTGTAAGATTTTCCTGAAAATCCACCCAAGAATGAAAATGAATCAAGGAAAGCAAACATAGAAATCAGAAATGAGCAAGAATAAACTGTGTTCTACTCAAGAGAATGCAAAGCATACAATGAAAATGAGATACTCATATGAGAGAAATGGATGAGTATATATGGGATTTACCACCCAAGAGACTAAAAACACGACCAATATGGGATAACATGAAAAAGTCCCTAAGTAAACTTAACTTAGTTTGAATAGAGCTAAAGCAGAGAACTAGCTAAGAAATAACTAGATAGCTAAATAACCCTATTCACACTAACACCCCCCCTTAAGTGAAACTTAGGGGGAAATGTAAAAAAAGATGAAAATATTGGTCCTGACTAAAAGGTATGATGAGGTACCCCTGTACAAAATATTCCATTAAATAGAAAAGGAAGGAGAGAACGCAATGAGAAAAAACTCTGCTCCATGAGAGGATGAAGCAAAAAGGGCTAAGTGATTCTCTTAGAAGAAATGTCTCACACCCCCAAGATAGACCGAAGATGTAAATACTTGTTCTAAGTGAAGGGTTTGGTGAAGATGTTTGCAACCTACTCTACTATAGAATATTAGTACAAATCTATGATCTACTCCTCAATCGACTTCTTGAGAAAATGCATGCGGATCTCAATGTGTTTGGTCAACTGATGATGAACTCGGTTCATTGAGATTTGGATGGCACTTTGGTTGTCATAGTATATGGGTGATGGCTTATGAAAAGTGATTCCAAATTCAATGAGGATATTCTTCAACCAAATAGCCTTAGTGGTGGCATTAATAGTCCCTCAATACTTGACTTCATTCGAAGAAAGAGTAATGACATGCTACTTCTTTCTCTGCTAACAAATGAGATTAGATCCAAGGTGGAAATTTTAGCCAGATGTAGACTTGTGATAATCAATATCAATAGCCCAATCCGAATCCATTTATCCAATCAAATATGAACTTTCGCCTATTCATATTGAATCCTGTACCTGTGAGTTCCATGTATGTAGTACATAATGCAATTGGCAACCTTCTAGTGAAGCTCATGTGGCTTCATCATGAAGCATGAAACAATAGATGAAATGAAATGAAATGAAATGAAATGAAATGTCAAGTCAAGTATGAGTCAAGTATGAGTCAAGTATATGAGGTTTCCAACCATAGATGATTTTAGGGGCTAAATTTCGCAAATGGGCTAATTTTCCATGGTTTTTCCCAGAAAAAGATTCGCTAATTTCCATTTTTTCTAAAAATGATTTTCCCAAATTCCATAGAATAATTTTTGTTTACCTTAAAAATCGCCAAAATTTTATAGAAGCTATATAAAGTCCTTATAAATTTGAATATTTCTACAAAACTATCGCCAAACATTTTACATTTTACATATTGAGAACTAGTAAGATTAGCCCATGTTTCTACATTTTAATATAAATTTATATCCTTAAAATCATCCTTGCTTCCAACAAGCTAATGATATAAAGTGGCATCAACTATTGGTGTGGAACACTTTGCCTCAAGCTTGACTCTAGACAGAAAGGGAGTCAGTGCAAGCTTACAATCAACCATGTGAAAACAAGCCAAAATATCAAGAGCATACTTGGGATGCACAAGAAAGATCCTAGAAGAGGACCAAGCGATATCAATCTCGAGAAAATAGTGCAAGAGACCCAATTCAATCATGGAAAAACTATTATGCGAAGAAATTTTGATGCTTGCAATGATGGATGAGGTGCTCCCAGTGACAATCAAATCATCAATATAGAAATCCAAGAATAGAACAATATCCTCCCATCTCAATATGTACACATTCAGATCCGAGTGGCATCTATAGAACCCAACTAAGAGAAGAAAGGATCCCATTTTGGCATACCAAGCTCATGGGGCCTATTTGAGACCATAGAGATACTTCTACAATTTGCAAACCAATGAAGGATCCTAGACAATTCCTTGTGGCTGCTACATGTAGATCCTTGTGAAGAAATTCACTCTTCACATCCATCTGATGTACAACCCAACCTTCAATTGCAACAATATCAAGTATTAGGCAAAAGGAGTTCATTTTGGCAATGAGGGAAAAGGGTTTAGTGTAGTCAACACCATGAACTTGAGAAAAAAATTTAGCCACAACTTGTGCTTTGAACTTGTCAATTGATCCATCCGATACAAATTTGGTCCAATAGATCCACTTACATCGAACCAATTTTCTTACCTTAGGGAGTGGAACACGATCCCAAGTTTTGTTCCGAATCAATGAGTTGTACTCTGTTGGGCGCATGCCAATTTTATCAAAAATCCATTTTTGGAAGGTAGAGCGTAATAAGAAAAGTACACCTGGAAGGAAAAGCAACATGTGCGAGGAAAGCATGTAAGATTTTCTTGAAGGAAAACCTAACCTAGTTAGGGTTAGGGTTTTTGTAAGAGAATGTAACAAATTTTGAGTTGAGAATTAGTATATATAAGTACCTAGGAGGTCTAGGTAGGAGAGTTCATAAGTTTTGTAATATTCGAAGAAGGAAACTACTGTAAGATATGAAACCATTTTTGTAGGTTGTTGAGTTGTAGGAGAGTCAAGCAACTCGATCCCAAGGGTTAGATCGTAGGCTGAGGAGCTAGGTGCGATCTAGTCAGTCTCACATGGATCGTGGAACCTGTTGTGATTGTAAGATCATAAACTGTAGTGCACACAATTCCATATATTGTAGAACCATAATAAAATAGGTTTAGAGCCATATCTTCCTGGATGTAGCCCAGGAGGGGGTGAACCACGGTAATATCTATGTTATGTGATGTGATTGATTGCATGTTTCCCTTCTACAAGTAGTTATATTAGGAATGAATGAATGGATAATTCTGTGAAATATGTTATATGTTAGATCTGGTAGAATGCATGCATAGATTGAGCATATGAATGGATATTAAGAATAATAGAAAGAACAACCAGATCAAGGTCTGAGAAAATGAAATACAATCCCAGATCCCCACTCTTTTCTAGATTGCAAGCATCTAAGCATTGTGGTCACCCATAGAACTATCTCAGGTGAGACTATGCGGTATACTCTGTGTGCTGCGTTGCATTCTGGTTTACCAGGAGGGATGATATTTTTAGAGGGATTTGTTGGAAGCTTGTTTAGATATGAACCCATGTCAGACCAAGAATTAGGAAGGGAGAGTAACAACCAACAAATGGTTCCGTTGTTGGCTGGAACTACATGGGATTGAGTGAGTGGGATCGGTGAAAGAATCACACAGAAAATGAATGTATATAAGGGAATGTTCATACCATGGAATCAAATGAAGGAAGATATCAAAATATGGTTGAAAACAAAGGAGCTTGATTTGTGCAGAAGGAAAACAAAAAACCTAAAAATAACACCGCACAAATATCTCGACAAGTACGTGTTTAGAAACGACTTGCATGAAACATTTTTCTATGATTTCCCATATGTGTTGCAGCAGTGGATATTGAGGTTGAAAGAAAACCATCCAAAAAATTAGATCAGACAGTTAGAGTGGAATCACGTGGATATCGCACAGTTAAAACAAGTTGATAATAAATTCACCTGCGCAATAGATTTCTGGCTAGATAGTATTGTTGTAGGATTTATCACATAATTTGTAGTAGATACTGTGAAGTCTTACAATGCAACAGAGAAAGAGTTCCTGAAGGGACCTAGAGTTAGGTATATCAGATTGTTGTATACTTCCATCAAGATCCTACTGTATAACAAAGGTGTAATGACTATGACATCAAACAACTAAACTTCCCTGCGTGCATGGGGGAAGTGGGGAAGCACTGATAAGAGCTGGAGAAATGGAGGAAGAGATGGCTAAAGGAAAGAAGGAGGAGGCATTTGAACCAATCACGATGGAGGAAGATCAGATCAAGTAGATCATGTCAACAACTGGAAAAACACGTAGTGGATTACCCTACCAATATAAGATGAATAATAAGAAGAGTGCCATAATAGAGAGAGAGGGCTTGGCAAGTGATGAAGAAGAGGTAGAGGATCTCCGGGCTGTGGAGAAGATTGAGAAAATCTTGTTCACAATGTATGAAAGGAAGATGAGAGGTCCAAGGGCAGGAACAAAAGGAAGAACTCCTATCCATGTCAGTGTCAGTGTGGAACCCATAAATCCATGTGTGACTAATACACCAGAAAGAACACGACCGTTTAGACAACCAAATTTTAGTGGAATAAAGACAACAGGAAGTGCACCCAACCAAGGAGAAGATATTGGAGGAGCCATTTCAGGAAGTAGTAGTCAAGTATCTACATAGTGCAGAGGTTGTAGTTCATCACCTTTAAAAATGGCATGACATGATCCCACCATTAGGTTACCTAAATTCAAGGGAGACACATAGAAGATCCTGAAAAACACTTGTTTATCTGTGAGAATATTTGGAAAGAAAAGAATATCACAAATGAGGATACAAAACTTGCGCAGTTATCTATCACGCTAAGATACCACACATTGGATTGGTACATGAGCTTAGCTATAAAAAATCCACCAGGAACAACAAGGATGATTGCAGATATCAAGAAGCTACTGATAAATGAATTTCAGAAACCTAGTTCAGAAGATCAGTACATGAATGAGATGATTGAGATCAGACAGAAACCAGGAGATTCTGTTTGGGATATTGATCATAGCTTCAAATGATTGAAGGGAAAATTGAAGTATGTCATGACAGATATGCATCATAGACATCTCTTTGTGAATTCACTACTACCACACCTAAAATACCCTTTGAGGCAACACCAGTTTCAAACGAAGGCATAGGCTCTAAATGCATCCCTATAAATCAAAGAGAACCAATACCATAAAATAGATCCAACAATAGAGGAGTTGAAGGAGGATCTGAAGAACCTCACATTTCAACTAAACCAGAATAGGGGAAAAGAGAAAAGAGAAGTTGTTTGGTGTACCACATGAAGTACAGAAGGACACCACAAGAATGAGTGCCCAAATTTCACGTAGTACCTAGAAACATGGATACCAAACCCTTTGCCAACATGAGGAATATGGTACAAGATCTGTAAAACACATGGACATGACCCATATCATTGTCTAATGATGCAAAAATATCAGACAATACCCAAGAGTTCATATTGCAAACTTTTCCAAATCAGTGGGTCATGATGATAAAGATTGTAGGACAATGGAATTGATGCGAGAGAGAACATCAGATACCTATAGGGTGCAAGAATAAATGATGACAAGGAAAGATGAACCTCAGTTTAACCAAGTAATAACACTACACAACCTTAATATAATAACACTACATAGCCTCAGTATAATAATACGCAACCATAGTATAACCCCACATAGTATAATCAGGTGCCTCAATATAATGCATCGCAAGGAGATAGAGGGGGATACAAAGGTGGAGGATGAGGTAGAGGAGGATTTGGAAGAGGCATAGGTCCAATAGCGTGCCATAACTTCCAATATACAAGACATTATTCAAGGTAATTTCCACTTCCACTTCCGAAATGCATGTATTGTCATGCAACCGACCATAATACATAGGAATGCCCCACACTTTTAGGGAAGATACAAGAAAATAGGAATCAAAATAATCAAAATGTATAGTGGATCTCTGTAGAATCTAAAGAGGATGGCAGGAACATCAACATAGTCATGTGTGGAGGTTCTAAAACAAGATCTGATGCAGTAAGACAAGAGTCAGCACAACACCAATGGGTGAAGAAGAATACTGAACCACATAGACAGTTTGATGCGGGGAAAGAAAAATAAATATTGAAGGAGGAAAGACAAGAGCTCCTCAAGAAATATGTTGCATCTACATCAACTGCACAACATACTTAGAATGTACCAATGTACAAAATGCCCTTATCAATGGACCACACAAGTGAAGTACCACCTTTAGTGCAAGTAAGTACCATAAAGAATTTTCTACAATCCTGTGTTAATCTATTGAATGACCAATCATTTGTTAAATTTTTTCAAGATATGTTAGAAAGATGTAACACAGAGGTAGAGAGGAAGTTAGAGAAAAAAATGGTCAATCACCTCCATACAAGATAAAGGACAAG
>ML777432.1:0-20111 GCA_009831015.1 Picea engelmannii | reverse complement strand
CTGCTGTGGCTAGCCAAGGTCTACCCAGAATTAGAGGGTGCCCCCCCAACTTTGTTTTGGGTTGCAACACTGTAAAGTCGACTGGATAATTCCAGGATTCCACAGAGATACTGAGGTCTTCAATGACTCCTTCTGGTTTAATTTTGGATCGATCAACCAATTCTAGGATAGTTGGGGTCTCTCTGACTTCATCTTGTAATTGTAGCAGTTGTAAGGTCTCTAAAGTCATGATATTGATGGCTACACCTAGGTCTACCAGGACTCGAGGGATTATCGTTTTTCCAACTTTTACTGTAACAGTAGGGTCGCTAGGATCACCATATTTGACTGGGGGAGTCTTGCCTGACATTAATGCAGACAAATCTCCCATAACATGGGCTGTAAGGGGATCCTTAGTTTTCCTACCAGGCTTTTTAACACAGATATCTCGCATTGTCCTAGCATAGATAGGTACATCGTGGAGTGCTTGTAGTAGAGGAATTTTAACATATAAATTTTGTAATTCCCCTAGGAGATTAAAGGCTGGTGGTTCAGGCGTTTTAGTTAAGGCTAAACGCTCAGGAAATGGTGGTGTTGCTATTTCAGCAGCATTGTTAGAGGATGATTGTACCTTTTCAGGTACATCATGCTCTTTTGTTTCCTCTTTATCAGAAGAGGTAACATCAGCTATGGTCGGTTCCACTATTCTCCCAGATCGAAGATGAATATCTTTACATTGTGCAGGGAGAAGGGAAAGTGTAGGCTGGTTATAAATATCAATGCATTGCACAACTTTATTATTCGGGTTGGGGTTAGGTTGCACAGGTAGCTGGGGTCTCATCATTTGATTGTTTTGAGGAGTACCTGCTGGTAAGGCGAGTGGTTGTGGGAATTGGGGTTGTTGTCCTCTCCAATTTTGATTCCATTGATTCTGATATGGCTATTGTTGTTGTGGAGGCCAAGAGGTCCACATTGAGGGATCACCAAAGGGTGGGTTATTTTGCTGCATGGGTGGGTAAGTTTGCTGCATGGGTGGGTAAGTTTGTTGCATGGATGGGTAATTCATTTTATTAGTGTATTTCATTTGGTTGAAGGGGGGGTAACTCATCTGATTGAAAGAAGAATAATTATTCCAACGATTAGAAGATGCAAATGGCATGTTAGAGTTCATACCTTGTCCTCGCGGTTTCCATTGTCTCCTTTGAGTCATCAAATAGACAGCTTCATCTTCTTCGTCCATTGGTTGTAATGTTGCCTTGATCCCTGGTAAAGATGGACAATTTTGGGTATCATGATATTTGTCACAGATAGTGCAGATTGGTTTTCTGTCCAGTGGACATTCTCTTCATGGGTGCTTATCTCTGCATTGAGAACAAAAGATGGACAAGGCTGCTTCTGCTTCTGCTTTCTTTTTCTTAATCTGTAGGGCATCCATTTGTGAGGCAAAAGAGCTTAACATTTCAGTTTTAAAATCTTCAAGTAAATTACCTATCTCGACTCTTGGTTCTCCCCCACTGGATGATTTTTGGACTCTTGAAAATGTGGTGTCCCTGCTGTTTAATCTGTTTCTTGAAGCTCCTCTTGAACATCTTTTGCATAAATTGACAATTTCATCATATGATTCCTTGGATATGTCCCCTTTTCCAAGCATGTTCATCATATCTAGAAATTCATCCCTTACTCCTTTTAATAAAATAGTTTTGAGAATATCCTTACTTACATTGGGATGACTGGATCTTTGTAGATTGTATTGTAGTCTTTCTACAAAGTCTTCTAGATTCTCGTCCTCTTTCTGCATCATTTTAAATAGCTCCTCCCTCATTTCTCTTGTTCGGAAGTAGTCCTGGTACTTGTTCAGGAATTTCTGTTTCATTTGGTCCCATGTTGTGATTACATGGCCTCCAAGACTCATAAACCATCTTAGTGAATTCCCTTTTAGTGTTGCTGGAAATAACTTTAGTTTTTGAGCATTAGAAACATAATCATAACTCCTACATAATATATCAAACTCAAACAAAAATTCATCAGGATCTTCTGAAGATAGACCATGAAAATTAGGCAATGCTGAGAGTGGAATTTTTTTCACGGGGG
Source organism: Picea engelmannii (assembly GCA_009831015.1). Lineage (NCBI taxonomy): Eukaryota > Viridiplantae > Streptophyta > Pinopsida > Pinales > Pinaceae > Picea > Picea engelmannii. Next base: position 18,041 of record ML777432.1, on the reverse strand, counting down.
CTACTCCCTTAGGGAGATCGCTAATAGGAAATCCTAATGTAGAAAAATAGTTTTCATCTTTTACCTCTCCTTCTGCCTATTCTTCGTGATGCAATTCTTCATTGTACTCATCCATGTTTTCCTCTGTATTCTCCCCTGCAGCACTTGCTCTATCCTCAATGTCTCCTACTGGCTTCTGGACTGTCTCAGGACTCCAAACTTCTTTCCCTGTTCCAAAAATTGCTCGAAATGAAGGCTGGGAGTTCTGTTTTTGAAGGTTTGGTCGTTGAGCAGCAGATTCAGACTTCGACTCGTCAATGTAAGTCTTTCTTCCTCCTTTTCCTTTTCCCTTGGCACCTGTAGGGTTAGTGTCTTTGGGGTCTTTCATGCATTCTTTTTATCTAAAGAAAAGTGCTTTTGAAATCTATAGCTATCTTCCCCGGCAACGACGCCAAAATGTTGGTCACTATAATTGCTTAATTGATTCAAACAATCAAGTGATACATAAATTGTCAACCCAAGGAAGTCTTTTTATTTCAAAGATAACCACGCACTATATATGCTCAATTCCAAAAGAAACTTAGAGTTGTAGTAAAGAAACTTATACTAATCACACTTGCTTGAATAAACTGAAGTTCTGAATTAAATCACAGGAAAGCAACTTCCCTATTGCAGATCTTAAAGATTAATCTAAGAATCCTGGATTACATTAGAATAACACTTGCAATAGGAAAGAGCAACTATTCTGCAACCAGAGAACATGACCCTTACTCTCAAACAGAGACTTCAGTACTAACGCTCTTTCATGAAAACAATAATGCAGAAGACAGTTAACTCTATCTAGCAGAGAACAAGGCCATCTAGTTCCTTCCTTTCTAAGCAAGAGCTTTAAGCCCTATTTCTGTTTAGCACATTTGTGAAATTGAGGTTTACAGAGAACAAGATAGTTTGATCCCTTCCTTTCTGAGCAGGGACCCTTAACCCAGTCTCTGGCTAGCACACTTGCAGGAATAATGGAAATCTACAGAGAATAGGATGTTTCGGTTCCTTCCTTTCTGAGCAGGAACCCTTAACCCAATCCCTGGATAGCACACTTGCAGAATCTACAGAGAACAAGATAGTCTGATTCCTTCCTTATTGAGAAGGAACCCTTAACCCAATCTCTGGCTAGCACACTTGCAGAATTAAATGAAATCTACAGAGGACAGGATGTTCTGATTCCTTCCTTTCTGAGCAGGAACCTTTAACCCAATCTCTGGCTAGCACACTTGCAAAATTAAATGAAATCTACAGAGGACAGGATGTTCTGATTCCTTCCTTTCTGAGCAGGAATCCTTAACCCAATCTCTGGCTAGCACACTTTGCAGAAGTAATTGAAATCTACAGAGGACAGGATGTTCTGATTCCTTCCTTTATGAGCAGGAATCCTTAACCCAGTCTCTAGCTAGCCTCATAAAATCATCACACAAGATTTCTAATAAAAAGGATTACGAATTTCATTCAATAAACTAAGACATAGTCAGTAGTGTTTCAGCAAGGCAGAATTCATTAAAAGCAGTGTTTCAGCAAACAAAAGTTAATCAAAGCATAAACATAAATTGTACTAACACACTTCTAAAACTAATGGGTGAATCTTGTGAAGAAGGTGGGCCCTCCCTTCTCACTAGATTCCCCTGGAACGAGAAAGCTAGAGAAGGATACTCAAAGAAGTCTTTTATTCATCTGTCAAAATATCATATTACAGTCTGAAAAATGAAGTACGTCCCTCGTCTGAAGCTTTTCAATACATAAAAATTTGCCTTCCTCGAATGATGATTTCCTCTTATTTAAAGAGGGAATCCCTTCGATACAATAACTTACAATGTGTATCTGAGTCCTATCTTTAGTCAGATATACTTTCTAAACCAGCATAGGATGTCCTAATCTCACGCAACATAATGCTATTACAGGAGCTGAATGAGGTATTGCTGTTACGGAAGGTGTAACAACTTCTTCTCGTTGCTACTGATGCAATTTCAGCATCGCAATTCGCGGGCTGTTTCAGCCACGTGAATTGCGCTCTGACTGTGTCGGCATTCTTGTGTAGGAGCGACGGTTAGAGATTTGTTGACCGTTGACTGTAACAACTTCCTTTGTGTTTCAGCATCATCGGTCCTGGCAGTTTCCTCTGTGTTTCAGCATCTGCAACTCTGGACTGTGTAATAGCTCCGTGTTTCAGCATCTGCGACCTCAAACTATATAGCAGCTCTGTGTTTCAGCATCTGCGACCTCAGACAGTATAACAACTTCGTGTTTCAGCATCAGTTCTGTGTTTCAGCAACAACAACCTTGGACAGTTCTATGTTTCAGCAATAGGCCTCAAATGCTAATCTGTAGTTTTGAACACTTATGCATTTCTAATCAATGGTCAAGTACGAGAGTGATGTAAAATATTATGCAAAACAGATGAAACGTATAGTAATGAGAAGGGACGTTGTATACCTTTGGGATGATCAGATAAAGTGATAGTATGAGTCTAAATATGGGTGATCAAGAGTATAATAGTGGCAAAAAGTATAGGCAAAGAGGTACATTGTGTGGTCCTAACACTTTTAATTGGGCAAAGATGCTTTCGGATAGCTTGACCAATCGGGTCACAGAGTATCGGGAGCAGAAGGAAAATGGGAAGGCGTCATCATTCTTCATGTCCGCATACATTATGGACGCAATTTGTTCTATGACACCATTTCCATTGATGAACTGGAGTTGGACTCGGGCCGAAGATGAACCCATACATATATATCACGCAAAATTATGGGAAAACAAAGCAGAAAATTTTGCGTATGAAATTTTTAACTGGGTGATGGTGCCCCTACATGTCACCATTTTTGGTCACCCGCCACCCCGGATCCCGGACATCATAGTAACAAATCTGAGCATCATCGCGGACTGGTACGTAGAGGCTGAATTTTCCTACTTTAGAGTCTTCAGGGCTTCTGTTCCCTCACATGCACTGCCATTGTTCATTCCCGACAAGATGGCTTGTCGTGAGGTTGCCCGACAAACGGTAATTAGTGGTGTGAGCAAAGAACTTAAAGGGTATTCGAAAAAGGTATGGTCATCGTTTCTTGTTCGTTTGAATTCTTCTTCTTTATTAGATTTCTGGCATGCCAAAGCTGAGGTGACAGCCCTGGAAGACCTAAATTTGGTCTCCATCGAATACAAGAAGCACGATCCACAGAGGGTCATGAGTAATCATTTGGCTAATTACGGGATCAAGAGATTTGAGCATGAGAATTCACCCTCGGATGACATTTTCCGAGGAGCGAGGTCCTATGAAGAAATTCTAGCATGGATTCAATCCTTGGCACCCGAGGAAAGAGCCAATGTATTGAAGTTCCATGAACACTGACATAATTGTCTCCCCGCTTCATTGCAAGGTGAGGGTCTAGGTGTTTCAGAGACAAAACAGAAGGATGCCGAAGGTTCTAAATATGCAACTCCCGACCAAGGAAAACACTAGGATGATGGGAAAAAAATGAAGAATCCAGAAGCAGAGAAAAAGACTCCAGACCCGCCAAAGAAACAAAATCTGGAGAAAGAGATAAAGACTCCAAACCAGCCAAAGAAACAGAATCCGGAGAAAGAGATAAAGACTCCAGAACAGCCGAAGAAGTAGGGTCCGGTTGATACTCCAGAAAAATCTACGAAGCAGATCAGAGAACCCATCACATTAGTTACCCCCTTGCAGTCGACGTAGGGAAATATCGATGCAGGATGGATTTTCAATGAAGAGCTGAGGCCCATAAGAGTAGAAGAACTCTCTTCGAACGTGTTTTTCTTCAATAATAAGAGAAAAGAAGTAGTAAAAAGGGAATTCTACCAGGAAGGAGATTTGACTGCCAAGAAGTATAAAGTTATGACCGAGGGAAAGGATAAAAAGAATGAGCGATTTTCCACTGAAATAGCAGGGACACTGGGAGCGTATGCCTCGGCGAATCAATTCTCAGTTGGGCTCTTAAAGAACCAACTTAAAAGAAAAAATTTCCTAATTAGGACCCTTGCAGCCAGACTGGCCATAGCAACAGAGAATGCTAAGGATCAGGCGAGCGTGGGAATAGAGCAGGCCAGATTGGCCAATAAAAATGAAATAGAGATGCTAAAAAATAAGCTTGAGCAAGCACAGCTGGTGGTCCGGGATGGTCGGATGCAAGCAAGCCAACAAAGGGATTTGATTGAACAGCTGCGGGCTAGGGTGGAGGCCATTGAGAGTAGAATGATAAACATAGGGATGTTCAAATCCCAGGTGATCGAGGTTCGGAGAAGAGTCTCTACGGGGCAGTGAAATTTGCTCGCCAGGGTAGAAGCGATCCAGGACAACTGTCTGTTGGTAAAACAGGTTTCCTAGATCTTATCTTCCAGAGAAAGGGATACTGGAGCGGCTCGGGTCGCCTTCCAGGAGGCAGTGATAGCTACGAACAACAGGGTTTCGGCAGGTACTCCCAGGCTCACCATTTTAGAGAAAACCAGAGGAAACATTATGTTAAAGGAATGGGAGCATAACATCGCCAAAGGCAAGCAACAAGCCCAAAAGATAACCAACTCCTTGGAGGAGGCCTTTAACTCTATAGATGGCGAGCTGCTGGGCACTGACAACAGGTGCGATGCCGAGATGCTAATGCAAATGAATGTGGAAAATATCTCACTTGATCTGAAGGATAAAGAAGAAAGAGATTTGGCCGATATCTCTCAGATGACTATGGTGGACATAGTCCAAGTGGATAAATGCATGATCAAACCTAGTGCACAATTATGCACCATCGACATCATCGACGGAAAGATGGAGGAGAGGCTGCAATAGTTAGCCGAAGAATGTTACTTCTTCGAACCCAGCTGTCAAGCAGAACCATCACGGCTAATATCTCAGCTGGTGGAAAGATGTATCACTTGTACCGAGTTCGCGCAACGACAAACATTTTGCACCAAGTGAGGACAAAGTAGGAGAAATGGAGCGATTGCACTCCTCCTTGTTGTAACCGAAATTTTGTGACTATTGAGATTCTACCTTATTTGTAAAATTGTATAAATATATCACAGAAAGAAATAAACATGGCTGGACCTTTTTGTGTCGTTTGTAACAGATTTTTTTACATTTGAGAGTTAATACAAGCAGATCTGAAGATTCTCAATTCCATCACGACTGTGTTACAAGTTTTCTTCCTTGTATCTCATATTTCATTTCATTTCATATTCTTAATTGATGTGCTTTGTTATAATTTAGTACGACCACTACTATAGCAAATGAATTTTGGTTTTCTGCAATTGTTTACTGTTTTTCCTCTGTACCGGCTATCAGCGGGTGCAGGACTAGTCTTCATTTTTAGGATTCTACACATATTCTCTGCTACATCTGTTAATTCCTTACATTTTTCCTCTCTTGTTTTTGTGTGAGACTCTCCCTTGATAGGAGCCTTACACCATAGACAATCAAGTGTCTTTTCTCCCATATCACACTTTTATTAAAATATAATACAGTTATGGGAACGAGCCTTTGATTTGCATCCATATTTTATTTCTAAAACCATAAATTCTCTTTTATACGACCAAATTGAGACAACACTTAATCCCTCTTTGAAGTTTTTTCCACTTTTCCTGTTCCTCCATGAATGTCCCTGTACCAACACAGCTTAACATCGAACCTGGACTATCGAACCAAACGCACATTGCCTGAAACCTCTTTGACACAATTCTTAAGACAAAAACTAATCGGTCCGAACTTGAATGATCATGGGCAACCATTGAACAAGACATAACTATCCAGGAACAGTTGGAAGCCAGACAACGCCAACGAAGAAATCTTCCTTAGTTTCCTTTACCTAAGGTTGACGTTTCTCCCTTCTCCACCTTTTACCCACTTTTGGATGCCTTGACACTGTACTTCTAAGCCTTAAGTACAGACTCAGGAACAACATCTTTTTGGCGCCATTGCCAGGGAACAGAGTTACAAAATCTTTTTCCCTGGGAAAATGACATTTGTTTTTTGTTGAAAGTGTTACCCTTTGATAGTGAACAAAGAGTACACACCTTTTAATGCTTTCTAAATCTTTCACTTGGTGACTCCACAAATAATAAACTGGCATCCGGTCGAAGGAATACCAGACAAAACCCGGATGGTAAGCAGATTACGTCCGTTACCGATCCCGAAAATATTTTAAAAGCGAGAGGCTCTCTCAATCCAAGCGCTGCAGTTTACAAGCTTAAAACCCCACCGTTGAAGACTAAAAGTTCTTCTGAACCCTCAACTTCACTCAGTCCTCTCTTTGATACTAAATTTTCAATGCCAAATTGCTCCGAAATTAGGAGTGATATTCATCTGACAGTCCCGTTAGTATACAAAGGAAAGGACCCTATTGAAAGTTCGTCGACTTTTGACGTACCATATTTTCTTCAGTTGAATTTCCCGACTTCACCAAATTTTGAAGAGTGTGTTACACACTCGGTTTCCACACCCATCGGTTCTCCCGATTTCATCTCTTGCAAATCCAAGGAACTGAGTCCTCGCGTTCCTTATCTTTCCTCGTCGGATTTCCCTCTTCACGAAGAAAACAAAGAGTCACTTTTGATTTTCCAAAACCCCCTTTATAACTTTCCACAAATAACAATGGCAGCTGTCGAAGGAGGAGGTGGAGGGTTTGTAGGAGGAGGTGGAGGGTTTATCGGAGGAGGAGGGGGAGGAGCCCCTCTAGGAGGAGCTGGAGGCCAAGGGCCTGCCCCCCCTCCCATAGTTTTTGCGAAAGTTGCATCCAGATATGCTCCCCTAGTATTGCCTGTCCCTTTACATGACCTTCCCGAAAATTACATAAAAAATCTACCAAAATTCACCAGGGAAGGGGATCTAACCGCGACAGAACATATTAATTTCTTCGATCAATTCGCTGACATTCTAGGTATTGAGCATGAGGACGTATATTTGAGACTCCTTGTCCAAACCTTCGAAGGTCAGGTCATAACTTGGTTTCGGAGCCTACCCACAGCTTCTATCTTGTCTTATGATGCTTTGGAATATGCTTTCCTCAGACAATGGGGTGAGAGAAAAGACCATCTATATTATTTAACCGAATTTGGGTCTTTAAGGAAAAAGAACTCAGAAACAATCATGGAATTTATTCAAAGATTCAACAAACTGTACAATAAAATCCCAGTCGAGGTTAAACCGTCCCAACCTACGACCAAAGTAACTTTCGCTGGAGCTTTTGAACCAGATTTCACACTCCTTTTGCGAGAGAGAAGGGGAGCCACCTTAAACCGAATGCAGGACGATGCGATAGAGATAGAGTCTAATATGATGGCCTCAGGTAAGCTTAAATCTAAATTAGAAACTGGAAACCGAAAGACCAAATGCTTTAGAGAACTAGCAAGTCCTTCAGGGTAAAATAGATCCGCAGATGATAGGGTGGACGATATGACCAGAGTGATTAAAGAACTAGCAAATAAAATATCCAGAATGGAACTCGAACAAGCCAAAGCTGACTCTTTCCCCAAAAAGGATTTCAAGAGGAACCCCAACCCCCCGAACAAACAAAGATAAATAAAAAATGAAGATCAAGAAATACAAGCTCCCTTGAAGATTGAAAATTTTATAGGAGTGAACGATTTTCAAGACTTCGGAGATTCGAATAATGATGTTGCGAATTTTGGTGATGACTGCACTCAACCATATCTGACCCGAGAAGACTATGAAAAATCTCTAAACACGCAACAACCGTCGAATAAGGGTGAAGAAGGTGATCACACTGATCTCTGTGAATCTCAACCCGAAATTGAAATGATAATGGTGGAGTTTCAACCAAAGTACAACCTAAGATCTAAGAGTAAGCCTACCTCAACTACTAAACCCAAGAAAATCCTTCAAAGAGGTCAAGATTATGAGCCTCCTTCGGAAGAGACCTTATTACCCAACAAAAAAATGAAAATGGTAAGCACACAAGAATCAGAAGTGGAAAAAGTTGAAACCCAAGCACGAGGAGACGAACTAGTAAATAAAGTTATGTCTTCAACCAGGACCATGAGTGATAAAGCTATCCAGAAAAAGAAGTCGGAAAGGAATGAATCGGAAGTCTCAACCAAAGAAACAGACAGGGTGAGTGGAGCTTTCAGTTTCGAAAATGAAATAAATAAAATTAAGATACCAATCCCTTTGGTAGAATTAGCGAAAAACCCCGTTTATCACAAGCAAATTACCAGAGCGATGGGTGTCTCTGAGCTAGAAAGTCAGTCTGATATTTTAAATTTAGAAGATGACAAACCTAACATCACTTTTCATCCCCATTTTGAAGGGGCCAAAGAAACCATTTCTCCCTTTTATATCACTCTGAATGTGTATGATCAATTGCTACATAATTGCATGTTAGACTCCAGAGCCTCCCATAACGTTATGCCTAAGATTATAATGGACAAGTTGGGTCTCCAGATCACCAGAACTTATGAATATCTGTACTCTTTTGACTCGAGAAGGGTTAAGTGTTTGGGGATGATAAAAGATCTGGTAGTTACCCTGACCCAGGTCCCGGTTAAGAGTATCCTGATGGATGTGGTTATCGCGGATATTCCCCCTAAGTATGACATGATGTTATCTAGGTCACGGGGAGCCAATTTGGGGGGTTCTATTCAGTTGGACATGACGTATGCCACAATCCCTATGTTCGGTGGTCAGTTCACTCGGTTGTACAGAGAAACAAGATTAACATATACAGTTAGTGACCCTCAAAACCCAAACAACTTCCCTATTTACATTGCGGACCAAGATCTGGGAAATTGTATCTTGTCTTTTGATGATGGTTTGGATGGTTGTCCGGAAGAAAATGATATAGAGTGAGAAGAATCAGACTATATGATTGAAGACCTGTGTAACACTAGTGTCTGGAAAATGTATTTCGACGGTGTTTCATCTTCCGAAGGGGCGGGTGCAGGAGTGCTTTTAGTATCTCCCGGAGGTAAGTTTGTTGTTCCTTTTTCCTATCGTCTGCAGTGGGACATAGATTACACTAACAACGTATGCGAATATGAAGCGATGATCTTAGGATTAGAGGCTGCCAAAAAGATAAATATAAGTAACTTGGAGGTATATGGTGATGTAGAGTTAATAGTCAAACAAATAAACCGACAGTACCTAGCCAAGCATCCCAGACTAAGAACATACAAAAATTGTTCTTGGGATCTCATGGAAATTGTTTTCTCATCAGTAAATGTCCATTTTATCCCTCGCGCAAAAAATTTACATGTTGATGCATTGGCGAAAGCAACTTCAACCTTCTCTCCTCCCATGACTTTCAAATTGAAGTATCACATTGAAATCAGATACAAACCCTCTATACCAGACAATATCCGACACTGGTAGGTCTTTGAGGACGACGAACAAATCAATAAATTTCTTGCAGCAATGGGAGAATTCTCCGAAACTCATGCAGACCAAGAAAATCAAAATGACTCGATGTGGATCATGCAAGAAGGGGAAGACCCTGAAACCTTCCGAGAAAAAATTGCGGACCATCGTATGCTGGTCCTTAAAAATAATTAGATTCTGAAAGGATTGATTCCTTTGGAAAGACTTTTTGATCAGAACGATGTACCTGTAAAATCCACTTTGCAGCTCCAACCAGAAGACATGGAGGACTGTGATATAGGAACTGAAAAAGAATCCAAGGTGGTAAAAATATCCAAGTTCCTCCCTCCTGAAGTGAAAGATAATTATAAAAACCTACTCAGACAATATAAGGATGTTTTCGCCTAGTCCTATGATGAGTTGAGAACATATGACACTTCCATAATTGATCACAAGATACCTTTGAAACCTGGGGTCAAACCGTTTAGGAAAAAACTTAGGCAAATTAACCCCATTTTGTTACCCGTGATCGAAAAAGAAGTTAAAAAACTTTTAGACGCGAAAATAATCGTACCTCTGAGATACTCGGATTGGGTAGCAAACCTAGTCCCGGTTAGGAAAAAGAGTGGGGAAATCAAACTGTGTGTGGATTTCCAAAACTTAAATAAGTCATCTCTCAAGGACAATTATCCGCTGCCCAAAATGGATCATGTGTTAGAAAAAGTTGTTGGAGCTAACCGAATGTCTATGATAGATGGATTCTCTGGTTATAATCAAATCACCATGAATGAACAAGACAAGGAAAAAACTGCTTTCACCACACCATGGGGTACGTTCATGTATGACAAAATGCCTTTTGGTTTGATGAATGTAGGAGCCACTTTCCAACGCGTTATGGACATCGCTTTCATAGGAGAAAGGGACAAGTTCATAGTTATTTACCTCGATGATTTGATGGTTTTCTCCAAAACAGATGAAGAACACTTGGTCCACCTTAAGCAGACTTTCGAAAAGTGCTGCAGGTTTGGTCTATCTTTGAACCCAAAGAAATCACATTTCGCTATGTGTGAAGGTAATATTTTGGGCCGTATCGTATCCAGGGACGGAATCAGGATTGATCCTAAGAGGATTGAAGCGATAGATACTATAAGTATTCCCAGAAATATAAAAGAGATTCAATATTTCTTAGGAAGAATAAATTTTTTACGAAGGTAGATTCAATATTTCTTAGGAAGAAGAAAGACAACGAAGTAAATTGGACAATTGAGGCCAGAGCATTGTTCGTGCATATTAAAAAATTCATAAGCGAGGCACCTGTGTTAGCAAGCCCAGACTATCTGAAAGATTTTCTTATCTTCTCATTTGTCTCCAAACACACTATCGTCGCGGTACTCCTACAAAAGAATGAAGAAGGGTTCGAACAACCAATCCCATTTTTTAGCAAGAGCCTTCGAGACGCATAACTGAAGTACGACATAATAGAAAAACAGGCGTACACAATGGTGAAAGCATTAAAGGCATTCAGAACTTATGTACTACATTCAAAGATAACCGCGTATGTGCCTACCAGTTCTATCAAAGATATATTGGTACAACCAGAAAGTGATGGAAGAAGAGGGCGATGGCTCGCTAAAATCCAAGAATTCGATCTGGAGGTTAAGCCGACCAAATTGATAAAAGGGCAAGGCCTGGCCAAACTCTTATCTGAGTCAAATTTCAGAGCCCTTGATATCAATTGCCTGCAAACAAGTGACGAAGACACAGACCTAAAAGAGATGAATGAAGAAACGAGTCCAAACAAGATCGAAGAGAAGTTCTTATCATTGGGCTGGTACAGAGACATAGTGTCATACCTTCTAAACCTAAAATGCCCAAATGAATTATCACCATCTAAATGAAGAACTTTAAAAATCCATGTAGTCAAATATTGTATAGCCGAAGGTCAGCTATATTGGAAGGATCCACTCGGTTTCCTGTTAGTCTGTTTAGTCGAATCGAAAACTCAGCGGGTTATAGATGAACTTCATGAGGGAGTCTGTGCGGGGCATCATGCATGGAGAGCTACAACCTACAAGATCTTGAGGGCTGGATACTACTGGCCGAAACTCTTTTCAGACGTCAATGCCAAAGTGCATGCCTGCAACCCTTGTCAACTATTCGCAGGTAAACATAAGCTCCCTACACTGCCTCTAGTTCCAGTAAAAGATGAAGCCCCCTTTCAGCAATGGGGTTTAGACTTCATAGGAGATATTAATCCCCATTCCAGTGCTCAACATAAGTGGATATTAAAAACTACAGATTATTTTACTAAGTGGGTGGAAGCCATTCCAACCAAAAGGGCAACAGATTCGGTGGTAATCGATTTCTTGGAAGATAATATTTTGTCAAGATTCGATTGTCCCTGAAAGATATTTATTGACAACGCCTAGGCTTTTAAATCTATGGCTATGATCAGCTTCTGTCAAAAGTATAACATTGTTCTTGGCCATTCCACAACATATTACCCTTAGGGGAATGGATTGGCCGAGTCATCTAACAATATCCTGGTAAATATAATCAAGAAAGTACTAGATGAAAATAAAAGGTCTTGCCATGTGCACTTAAAATATGCATTATGGGAAAACCACATTAGCACTAAAAGGTCTATCGACATTTCACCATTTCAAATGGTCTATGGGACAGATGTTGTTCTACCTATAAACCTAGCGCTACCAGTAATGAAGTTATGGCAGGATCAAAACGAAGAACCCAATCATGTAACCAGGAGAATTAATCAGCTGACTGAGGTTCAACGACACAAAGTTGAAGTTGACGAAAAGATGCAGAAGTACCAAGATGATATGAAAGCATTGTTCGACCGCAAGGCAAAGGACAGGGAATTCCTCCCAGGCGATTTAGTGTTAAGATGGGATGTCAGAAAGGAAGAAGCCGCAAAGCATAGTAAATTTGACCACCTTTGGTATGGACCATTCAGGGTCTCGACTCCAGAAGGAAAAAATTCTTACCTACTAGAAAATATAGATGGAGAAGTCCTCAACGCCCCTGTCAATGGGCGATATCTAAAGCATTACATGACGTAACAGTCGCCATATATATATATATAAATAAATAAATAAATTTTTTGTGTACATATACGCATTTTTATTTAAACATTGCTTTTTGATTTTCTGTTTTTTCGTTCATAAACTTTCGACACATTTCGGATTAGATTCGTATTTTTCTTTTACAAGATTCCAGCTACATACGAAACAAAAATGAGGAGTAAACTGAAAGTTGGTGTCAGAAATAAATAGGCATAAACAGGTGATACCTAAAGTAATTTCATATTGCGCAAAGAAAGTAAAATGAAAAGGTAAAGATGAGATTTCTCAAAAGACATGTTATGAAGGACTGTTAAAGAAAACCAAGGTAACACAATTCAAATTGCAATAGCAGCTGAACTGATAGATAACAGAGTTGTTTCTTGGTTTGGTAATCCCTGAAAAAATTAAGACAGTTTAAGCGATTCTCCCAATCTAAAAATAGTCAGTCAAAGTAAATTATCCCCGAAAATACTTACAAGAGTCAGTCTTAAATCATTTGACCTCTGTATTTTTAGTCAGTAAATCGCTACCTGGCATCCTTTTTATCTTCGAGTTTTAATTTTTAAATTTTAACAAGTCACCATCTTTCCGTTTCGTATACAAAGGGATACAAGTTTTTCGTTTCAACCTCATGAGTTTCAAAACAGATTGTGGAAAGAAAGCAGGTCTTCACAACTACTCGTACCCCTGCTAAGCGAAGGAACGTTTAGAGTGATCCTAACTTTCCTAGGTTTTTCAACGGCATTGGAGGATTGAAGCTTGCTCAAATGGAATACCCTTAAAAAGTTATTTTCCTTTTTCTCCCTAAGAACGAAGATGTTGTGAAGGTCAAGGGAAGGTTGGTACCAAGTAATCAAAGTAAGTTGATAGACCTATAATGCAAAATATTACACAGATATCAACCCTGATACAAATTGATTGCCCCCATCTTCGCGCTCTAAAAAGTAAAATATAGGACAGGTGGTGAAAGGAAATTCAGAAATTATTTCCCCCACCTAGTCCAAGAGACGATGAAAGGAAATTCAAAAATGATTGCCTTCGTCTCATCATTTAAATGCATAAATATATTCCGAAGTGGTGAAAGGAAATTCAATAAAAAGGGTCCAGATAACTTGACCAGGGTACTGAACAGGCTCGTTGGTAGTGAAGCAATGTCTGAGATATCTGTAAGGCTATTATACATGAATATCACTATACTCTAGTAACCAATGCTTTTAAAAACCTGATCCACATCCCAAATTCAAATGGGACTCCCCAATTAAAAACATATAATCTTATTCTTTAGTGTAAGCCGATAACCACAAGATCTATTGGGTCTCCTAGGACTGTTTCGATTGTCTTAAAACACACCTGAGTTTAGTAGCGGGAAAGGGAAAATTGTGAAAGAGACTACAACTATGTTTAAAAAGAATATCTGATTTTGTAAAAGATTTTTGAGGTAAAGAACGAAGTCTTTTTCCCCCTTTCCTACCCTCTTCTTGGGAACCTTTTCGCTTGATTGAGATTTTGACTCCATTTACCCAATATTGGCAAATGGTCTACTGTTCTCCCTGCCTCACAGGAAGGCGGGATCCCTAGTTGGAGCCTATGTTGGAGCCACCCCTGTTTTTATAGCCCTTCACAAGTTTCATCCTTAATGCTTGAAATTTAAAAATGGTTTTCTTTTTTTCCTCTGAGATATTGATGAGCTCTGAAGCTTGATCACGCGAGCAATGATGATTATTCCACTCTCGAAACAAGTCCTACCTATCGTAAAATGTTTCCTTTCTCATTCTACTTCGGGATCTCATAGATCAGATACTATAACTCATGCAGTTCACACGTCCTGAGTCACGAAACAACGAAGTCATTTTTGGTCTTCACTCAAAACACTAACGAGGGTAAAGTTTTCCCCAACTCATGTTTAAGTGTCGTCGGGGTTTCACGCCTCGGCGATCGCCAAACCCAAAAATTTATTTTCATAACCCTGATAGTTGAGAACACGAGTTCCTTATTTGAGTAACTCATGTCAAGGTTGAGGGTAAAAGCTAAACTGTGGTAAAAGATTCTCTCGGCATTTCGCCACTTGACATTGTCCTTTTTGAAAGTTTGACCGTCTAAACCCCGACTCGCGAAGTCACGATGGAGTTATAACGTGATTAATTAATTACTTAATCCAAGATTATATTCCCCTTTAATTAAGTCATGTTATCACGATCTCGCGATTTCGTAGCTCGACAGGTAAATCTCCCAGAAACTTATCTTCGAAGCCCCAAGTCGCGATATGGCGAATATAATAATTATAAAATTAATCAAGCCCCAAATCACGATTACCTTTAATTAACCAAAATCGATCTTTGCAGTCTCAGGTGTTAGAGACTCAAAATGTTAAAGGAAAATCCCCGATATAGCGAGTACCGAAACACTGTTAGCAGCAGTAAAAACCAAATTACTTAAGCTAAATCAATGAATATCTCGTGCTTTGATGTCTGCATGATTTATGAGGTAGCCTTTTCCTCCATGCGCCAACTGAGAGTTTAAAACCGCCAAAATTTATGACATTGATGAGGAAATAGGGTAAATCGATGTATAAGATCAGATTTTTATGGCATAATTTATTTCCAAATGTGATTTGACAGACTTGTTCTGAAAGGTACCGAGTTTTCAAGTATATATCAGAGTTGTATTTCATTATAACAAATGCATTTTCATAGTACGCAGAGCTCACCACCTTTGAGTAAACTGACTTCTGTATGTATACGCAGTTCTATCATAGAAGAGCTAAAACACAAGCTTCAGCCATGGCTCCACGAAAAACAGCAAAGGTGAATGTCGAGGTTTCAGGACAAGGCTTAGACAATGTCTTTGATACTTCACCCCGAAGTATCAACTCGGTCCCGAATTGGTCATATGTTTCAGATATTCTGCAAGTAGAATTGGTGGATTACTCCGATGACTCTGACGACAACGAAAGAGATGATTTAACCACCAAGTACAAAATAGTCGTCCAGTCCGGAATGCACAGAGTAGCAGCCAGACCACGGTTGCTTCCATATTATGATATGTTCTGATGGGCACTGGACCATGTGGACATACCGACCAAGACTATCATGAACGAGAAAAGAGTTACCATCAGGACTTTCAGGCCGGAGCATCTGCAAACCATGTATAAGCTGCCCGCGACGTCCGACCACACATATGGCAATGAGTTCTTGGAAGAATTCAATGAGAAGGAATGCAAACAATATGATAAAACCATGTCCAGTTTGATAAAGGATTGGGTTTCAAACACTCCGAAGTTCAGAGCTGATACCCACGCCATATATTCAATCGCTTCGTTAGAACCAAAGTACATATATGTGGCCATGATGACATGCCGGTTATATGAGAAAGAGGACACATCACAGTTTTTCCTTGCGTTCGCTAAAGGCTATTCTTTTAACTGGGAAAATATGCTTTCGGATAGCTTGCCCAATCGGGTCACAGAGTATCCGGAGCAGAAGGAAAATGGGAAGGCGCCGTCATTCTTCATGTCCGTGTACATTATGGACGCAATTTGTTCTATGACACCATTTCCATTGATGAAATGGAGTTGGACTTCGACCGAAGATGAAGCCATACATGTATATCACGCAAAATTATGGGAATACAAAGCAAAACATTTTACGTATGAAATTTTTAACTGGGTGATGGTGCCCCTGCATGTCACCATTTTTGGTCACCCGCCACCCCGGATCCCGGACATCATAGTAACAAATCTGAGCAGCATCGCAGACTGGTATGTAGAGGCTAAATTTTCCTACTTCAGAGTCTTCGGGGCTTCTGTTCCCCCACATGCGCTGCCATTGTTCATTCCCGACAAGTTGGCTTGTCGCGAGGTTTCCCAACAAACGGTAATTGGTAGTGTGAGCAAAGAACTTAAAGGGTATTCGAAAAAGGTATGGCCGTCGTTTCCTGTTCGTTTGAATTCTTATTCTTTATTAGATTTCGGGCACGCCAAAGCCGAGGCGGCAGCCCTGGAAGACCTAAATTTGGTCTCCATCGAATACAAGAAGCACAATCCACAGAGGGTCATGAGCAATCATTTGGATAATTGCGGGCTCAAGAGATTTGAGCATGAGAATTCACCCTCGGATGACATTTTTCGAGGAGCAAGTTCCTATGAAGAAATTCTAGCCCAGATTCAATCCTTGGCACCCGAGGAAAGAGCCGATGTATTGAAGTTCTAGGAACGCTGAAGTAGTTGTCTCCCCCTGCGTTGCGAGGTGAGGGTCCAGGTGTTTTGAAGACAAAACAGAAGGATGCCAAAGGTTCTAAAGATGCAACTCCCGATCAAGGAAAACACTATGATGACGGGGAAAAAATGAAGAATCCGGAAGCAGAGAAAAAGACTCCAGACCCGCCAAATAAACAGAATCCGGAGAAAGAGATAAATACTCTAGACCCGCCAAAGAAACAGAATCCGGAGACAGAGATAAAGACTCTAGAACAGCCGAAGAAGCAGGGTCTGGTTGATACTCCAGAAAAATCTACGAAGTAGATCGGAGAGCCCATCACATTAGTTACCCCCTTGCAGTCGACGCAAGGAAATATCTATGCAGGATGGATTTTCAACGAAGAGCTGAGGCCCATAAGAGTAGAAGAACTCCATCCAAACGAGTTTTTCTTCAATAAGAAGAGAAAAGTAGTAGTAAAAAGGGAATTCTACCAGGAAGGAGAGTCGACTGCCAAGAAGTATAAAGTTATGACCGAGGGAAAGGATAAAAAGAATGAGCAATTTTCCACTGAAATAGCAGGGACACTGGGAGTGTATGCCTCGGTGAATCAATTCTCAGTTGGGCTCTTAAAGAACCAACTTAAAAGAAAAAATCACCTAATTAGGACCCTTGAAGCCAGATTGGCCATAGCAATAGAGAATGCTAATGATCAGGCGAGCGTGGGAATAGAGAAGGCTAGATTGGCCGATAAAAATGAAATAGAGATGCTCAAAACTAAGCTTGAGAAAGCACAGCTGGTGGTCTGGGATGGTCGGATGCAAGCAAGCCAACAAAGGGATTTGATCGAACAACTGCGGGCTAGGGTTGAGGCCGTTGAGAGCAAAATGATAAACATAGGGATGTTCAAATCCCAGGTGATCGAGGTTCGGAGAAGAGTCTCTGCAGTGCAGCGAAATTTACTTGCCAAGGTAGAAGCGATCTGGGACAACTGTCTGTTGGTAAAACATGTTTCCGAGAACTTATCTGCCAGAGAAAGGGATGCTGGAGTGGCTCGGGTCGCCTTCCAGGAGGTGGTGATAGCTACTAACAACAAGGTTTCGGCAGGTACTCCCAGGCTCACCATTTCAGAGAAAACTAGAGGAAACATTTTGTTAAAGGAATGGGAGCATAACATCGCCGAAGGCAAGCAACAAGCCCAAAAGATAACCAAATCCTTGGAGGAGGCCTTTAACTCTATAGATGATGAGTTGCTGGGCACTAACAACGGGTGCGATGCCGAGACGCTAATGCAAAGGAATGTGGAAAAGATCTCGCTTGATCTGAAGGATAAAGAAGAAAGAGATTTGGTCGATATCTCTCAGATGACTATGGTGGACATAGTCCAAGTGGATAAATGCATGATCAAACCCACCGCGCAATTAT
>ML777431.1:641072-654597 GCA_009831015.1 Picea engelmannii | reverse complement strand
CTTTCTTGTTTTTCAAGTGGAATTTCTAGGTGCTAAAAAAGAAGATCCAACCGACCCGAAATTATCTGAAAATGATCTTCAAATATATGTTGGATTCCATCTCATCTTCTATAAGGTTCATAAGGGCCATTTTATTGACATTTGACCATTAGTATCATATCATCTCCTAATGCAATTTTTTCTCGACTTTTTTTGTCATCTAATGATGCAAACCACACCTCTTAGTGTGACATGTGCCTTGTGGCACCATGAATATCATGCATCCTTAGATGGATTTAAGTTGTCATGAAGTAGAAATCATCCATATGGATATTGGTGCCCACCCACCTATTCCAACTGGCTCCTCATATCCATTTTTATTCAGCACGTTCTTCTGTACTTCTTTGTAATTGTGGGTTCTACACTTCTGGGGCTGTCTGAAGCCCCACACATCCTCCATGTGGATACAGGTGGCATCCCACCTAATCCAATTGTCTTATTTTGTATTTTTTCATGTCAGCACATCTTGATGTACTTCCAAGGCCGTTTTGGGGCCTAAGTGTTGTTTTTTTGGCTCGCCATAGTCAAACTATATATGGAGTCAGTGTTTTATGAAGAAATGTGTAGTTCTCTGAAACACCTTTCCAACAGGCTATCACATGCCTAAAAAGGAGGTCGTATGCAAAATTTATGACCCTGGGAAGTTGAGGTACCAAATTACACCAACTTAGCCATAGGACCCACATGACTTTTGGCATTTCACCTTCCAGGGTTAGGTTTTTGGATGTCTATGGTTTTGGAATTCATGAGTAATATAAAAAATGCCTCTAGAGCCTCATTGTAATCCATTCTTCTCAGACGGATGTGTGTAACAACCACATCTCTTCTCAAAGATAGCTACCATCATTCAAGCAAGTGTTTCAATTCTGCAGTTTTATAGTTTCAGCCTATTTCATTATTTAATAGAAGATATTGTTCACTAGATATTTGTGTTATTATTCATCTATGTGTTTATTGTAGTCAGTATTTTAATTAGTTTGTTCTGCTCCTAAATCTGGATTAGTGGTATCAGAGCGGTCTGCTCTTCATTTATTTTTCTTCATGCATGTCCCCGACAAGATCTGGGTACAAGAAGTTGGGACTCGATCCAATCGAGCCATTACAAGATCGACAACGTCGAGCCTGACAACAACCCATGGGGGAAGAAAAGAAACATGATGGAGCAAGAGATCCTATTAAAATGTTGCTTGAGGAAGCCCTCGCGTGACAATGGAACGAAATGATGGAAAACTTCATGAAGATCATTTGAGGACTGTCCACATGAGAAGCATCTTCATCAAGCGGCCATACAACCTCCTTCAAGGTACATGTAAATTTTGATATTCCATTATTTCAAGGATTGATAGATCCAGATGTTGTAGTTAAAGAGTTGAATCTGCTCAAAGGATATTTTTCTGTCCACAATTTTTTCGATAGGGAAAAACTCAATTTTGCACTCCTCAAGGTCGTTCCCCATGTTAAAGACTGGTGGAATACTTACTCTAAGCAAAGGGATGTGGAGGAATCAATAATGTTTGTGGTAGCCCCTACATGGGATTCCTTCCGAGACGCCATTAAATAACAATACTACCTTGTTCGAAGCTACGAGGACCAATACACCAGATGGACCACCCTACATCAAGAAAGGGACCAGAAAATACCATATTTCACCAATATTTTCCATACCCTACACACCAAATTGGGTATCAAAGACTCTGACAATCATCTGGTGATCAAATACCACGGTTTTTTTCATAGATACATTCAAATAGAAATGGAGTTCCTAGACATTGCCTCATTGGGCATGACTTAGAGATATGCAGTCAAGATCGAGCATAAATTTAAGGAGAAATGACAATAGTTTGGATCTTCAAACCCATCACAGTCGAAGCAGGGAAAAGGTAGCACCAACCCACATAGAAAGGGACCAAGTCAATATGGTCGCCCTCGGGACAATTAGTCCAAGTCACAACACAAGAAGGGTAATGAGAAGACGAAGGACACGGGAAAATGGTGTGAGTACCATAAAATTACTTGGCACAACACTGAAGAATGTTGTTCCAAGAAGTCCCTCGTGGTCAAGCTGAAGGCTTCTGAGTCAGAGGCCGATTCTGATTCTGAGTCAAATCCTGAAGGAGGGAAGCAGATTATCGATGTTAATCCTAGTGCCACTGTCACTACCACCAAATCCTGGCTAAGAAAAATAGAAGAACAAGAGGAATGGGAACACCTCTTTCACTCACAGATGTGGGTCAAGGGGGCTACGATTCATTTCATTGTCAATAGCGATAGTTTGAAGAAACTAATTTTAGCAGAGGTCGTCAAGCGGTTACACCTGCCAATGACACCGCACCTGCAACCATACACCATCGAATGGCCTCGTCAAGGAAGATATCTTCGTGTCATCCAACAATGTCGTCTACCCTACGACATCAAGAATTTAAAAGATGAGGTACTGTGTGATATTTCTCCCCTTGAAGTTTGTGATGTTTGTTTAGGACAATCATATTTGTGGAAGCACCATGCTGTGTATGAATCTAGAACCCACAATGTTATTATTACTTTGGGTAGACAATTGTACAGGATCCCAGAGGTAGCGTCACCTATTGTTATTTCTTTAATCTCTGCTAAGCAATACAATAAGGTTATTTCACAGGCTGAGAAGTTCGTCTTCTTTGTGATCCACGCTCATAGTAAATAGAAGGTCTTTGCCACATCCGTGGCCTCTACACAACGCCTCTCTTTGCAGCAGAATCAAGTGGACGAGATCTTGGAAGAATACAGAGACATATTCACCTCACCTATAGGGGTACTGACACACTACCAAGTCAAGCATCCAATTGATTTGACCTCCGATGCACCTCTACCTAATGGACCATTCTATCGGTGCTCGCTAATGGAGAATGAAAAAATCGGGCGTAAGATCCAAGAGCTTCTTCAAAAGGGGCACATCAGACCTAGCTCCTCCCCTTGTGGAAGCTCGATTGTACTGGTACAGAAGAAGGATGAGACTTGGTGACTCTACATTGATTACAGAGCCTTACACAAAATCATAGTAAGGAACCACTACCCCATTTCGAGGATTGATGGCCTTCTTGACCAACTCAAGGGGGAAAATTTCTTCAACAATATTGACCTAGATACATAGATACATAGATACATTCAAACAAAAATGGAGTTCCTAGACATCACCTTATTGGGCACGACTTATAGATATGCAGTCAAGATCGAGCAAAAATTTCAGCATAAACGATGAGATTTTGGATATGCAAACCCCTCACGGTTGAAGGAGGGAAAAGGTAGCCCCAAACCACATAGCAAGGGACCGAGTCGAGATGACCTCCCTCATGACAAAAGATCCAAGTCGCAACACAAGAAGGGTAACGAGAAAACGAAGGACACTGGAAAATGGTGTGAGTACCATAAAAGTCCTTGGCACAACACCAAATAATGTTGCTCCAAGAAGTCCCTCATGGTCAAGCTGAAGGCTTCCGAGTCAGAGGTTGATTCTGATTCCGAGTCAAATCCTGAAGGAGGGAAGTGGATTATCAATGCTGAACCTAGTTCCAATATCGTTACCACCAAATTTCGATCAAGCGAACTAGAAGAACCAGAGCAAGGGGAACACCTCTTTCACTCACAAATGTGGGTCAAGGGGGCTTCGATTCATTTCATTGTCGACAACGATATTCAGAAGAACCTGATTTCAACAAAGGTCCTCAAGTTTTTGGACCTGCCAACGACACCGCACCTGCAACCCTACACCATATACTAGCTTCGTCAAGGAAGAGATCTTTGTGTCAGCCAACAGTGTTGTCTTCCCTACGACATCAAGCCTTTCAAAGATGAGGTACTGTGTGAAATTTCTCCCCTTGAAGTTTGTGATGTTCTTTTAGGACAACCATATTTGTGGAAGCATCATGCTATGTATGAATCTAGACCCCAGAGTGTTATTATTACTTTGGGTAGACAATTGTATAGGATCCCAGAGGTAGCGTTACCTACTGTTATTTATTTAATATCTGCTAAGAAATGTAGTAAGGTCATTTCACAAACCGATAAGTTCATCTTCTTTGTGATCCGTGCTCACAGTAAGAAGAAGGTGTCCGCCACATCTGTGGCCTATACAAAATGCCTCTCTTTGTAGCATAAGCAAGTGAATGGGGTCATGGAAGAATATAGATACATATTAGTCTCACCTACAGGGGTACCGACACACTGCCAAGTCAAGCATTCAATTGATCTTACCCCCGACACGCCTCTACCTAATGGACCAGTCTATCGGTGCTCACTAATGGAGAATGAAGAAATCAGGTGTAAGATCCAAGAGTTTCTTCAAAAGGGGCACATTAGACCCAAATCCTCCCCTTGAGGAAGCTCGACTGTACTGGTGTAGAAGAAGGATAGGACTTGGAAACTCTGCATTGATTGTAGAGCCTTAAACAAAATTACAGTCAGGAATTGCTACCCCATTCCCAGGATTGATGATATTCTTTACCAACTCAAGCGGGCAAAGTTCTTCAGCAAGATTGACCTAGATACATATATACATTCAAACATAAATGGAGTTCCTTTACATCCCCTCATTGGACATGACTTATAGATATGCGGTCAAGATCGAGCATAAATTTAAGCAGAAACAACGAGAGTTTGGATCTATAAACCCCGCACAGCCAAAGCAGGGCAAAGGAAGCCCCAACCCACACAGAAAAGGACTAAGTCGAGATTCCCTCCCTTAGTAAAATCAGTCCAAGCCGCAACACAAGAAGGGTAATGAGAAGACAAAGAAGGACACGGGAAAATGGTGTGAGTACCATAAAATTTCTTGGCACAACACCAAAGAATGCCTCTCCAAGCAGTCCCTCCTGGCTGAGATGAAGGCTTCTGAGTCAGAGGTCAATTTTGATTCTGAGTCAAATCTTGAAGGAGGGAAGCAGATTATTGATGCTTAACCCAGTGCCACTTTCACTACCACCAAAGTCTGGCCAAGAAAACTAGAAGAAACAGACTAAGGGGAACTCCTCCTTCACTCACAGATGTGGGTCAAGGGGGCTTCGATTCATTTCATTGTCGACAACGGTAGTCAGAAGAACCTGATTTCATGATAGGTTTTCAAGTGGCTCAACCTGCCAACGACAACGCACCTGCATCCCTACACCATCAGTTGGCTTTGTCAAGGAAGAGATCTTTGTGTCAACCAACAGTGTTGTATGCCCTACGACATCAAGCCTTTCAAACGTGAGGTACTGTGTGATATTTCTCCCATTGAAGTTTGTGATGTTCTTTTAGGACAACCATATTTTTGGAAGCATCATGTTGTGTATGAGTCTAGACCCCACAGTGTTATTATTACTTTGGGTAGACAATTGTACAGGATCCCAAAGGTAGTGCCGCCTACTGCTATCTCTTTAATCTCTGCTAAGCAATATAGTAAGTTCATTTCATAGACCGAGAAGTTTTTCTTCTTTGTGATCCATGCTCATAGTAAGCAGAAGGTCGTCACCACATCTGTGGCCTCTACACAATGTCTCTCTTTGTAGCAGAAGCAAGTGGATGGTATCATGGAAGAATATAGAGACATCTTCACCTCACCTAGAGGGGTACCGACACACTGTCAAGTCAAGCATCCAATTGATCTAACCCCTGACACACCTCTACCTAATGGAATATTCTATCGACGCTCGCTGATGGAGAATGAAGAAATCAGGCGTCAGATCTAAGAGCTTCTTCAAAAGGGTCACATTAGACCCAACTCCTCCCCTTGCGGAAGCTGGATTATACTGGAGTAGAAGAAGGAAAAGACTTGGTGACTCTGCATTGATTACAGAGCCTTAAAAAAAATCACAGTCAGGAACCGCTACCCCATTCCCAAAATTGATGACCTTCTTGACCAACTCAAGGGGGAAACGTTCTTCAGAAAGATTGACCTAAACCCTAGCTACCACCAGGTTCCCATTGAGCCAACTGATGTATGGAAGAGAACCTTCAAGTCTAAAGAAGGTCTCTATGAATGGCTAGTCATGCCCTTTGGATTAACAAATGCACCAACCACTTTCATGAGGTTGATGGATGATGTATTGAGACCCTTCACCAACTCCTTTGTGATAGTATATTTTGATGACATCCTCATCTTCAATGGAACGTGGAAGGAGCACATGTGACATATTCAACAAGTGTTGAGCACTCTGCGACAGCAGAAGCTTTATGCCAACTTGGAAAAATTCTCTTTTGGCATGAAAAGGTTCCAATACTTGGGCTACATTGTTGATGAGCATGGGGTACATGTTGATCCAGCTAAGATCCAAGTCATTCGTGACTAGATAGCCCCAACCACACTGACTGAGCTTCAAAGCTTCTTGGGACTAGCCAACTTCTACCGACAATTCGTGTTAGGATTCTCCCATATGCATGGGCCCTCAACTAGGTGACCAAGGGAAATGGTAGGGCCAAGTTCATGTGGGGGAAGGATAAACAAATATCATTCAATGATCTGAAGTGTTAGCGTCGTCATTTTCCTTTTTTAGTTAGATTCGGTCTTAGTCAAGTTATGGTCTGTGTGTCAAAGCATGTGAAGTTAGGTACTAAACAACGAAGGGGTCGAAGTCAACAAGTGGTCGGTTGGCCCTTGGAGTCAGGAAGGGATGTCAGAGTCAAAACATGTGTAAATGGTACAAGTCTGTTCCCAAAAAGTTGAGTCCTATCATAAAGGAAGTTTTACGTGTTGAGGGTCGATGCAAGTTGTTAAATAGAAGTTGCATCAACAATTACAATGACCATATTCAACTCATTATTAGGGCTGAAAGAATGAAAAATCACGGTGCTCATATCACATATGCCCTGCATCCCTTATCAACTGTACTTTACACGCTCCGAAGTGTACTCGTTGCGCGGATGTGCTACGAAAAATCTTTAGTTCGCTTTGAAGCATCCATTCACCATGAATTCAGTGTTCCCTAGCACGTTTCCACCTCCCACCCCCTCTGTTATAAATTATGGATGTTCTGCATGTATTTTGTTCACCATTCAAGCTTATGCACTATTTGTAGTTTTCTCTCGCAAGCCCAATTTGATTAGGACTATTGCCTTGGGCCTATGCCTAATCCACAATGCGCAGGGAAAATATGTGTTGCACCATGGCAACCTCCCAAAACATAAGGAAGGGCACGCAAAGTGGAAGAAACATTGGGCCCGAGCCCCAAAACTTGATGTTGATCAATGCATATCTGGAGGTCAGAGTGTCCTTTGAACATTTCGGGTGCATGGCCTTTTGCAAGAAAATTCATGGATTCAATATGAGACTGGTTGAGCAGTTCACACTTAGTTTCGATGGATTCCACGCGGTGATCTCGGGTGTCACTTTTCAGGTAATGTAGGAAACTCTGTCACCGCAACAAAGATCCCTCTACATGGTGAAAGGTGGTTTAAAGGCATACCCTTAGATGTGCGGTGCTATGAAGACTTCATCAAGCGAGATTGTTTAGGTGGGAAAGTCGAGACAGGCATTCCGGGTAGATATTTGCAGGAACCTTTTCAGAAACTACTTGGACTAATCTGGAAATATTTCACCTGTGAAGGGAGGTTCGACAGGATACATTCACATCACATTAGATTGTTGATGCACTTCACAGGAAGGAGACCATTAAATATACCCCTTTTCTTACACCAGAACCTCTAAGAGATGGAAAACAACACATAGGCTAAAGTGGATCAATCGAAAAGGAAACTTTCTCATGTCTCACTGATTAAATCACTGGTAGTTAACGAATTAAGATGATTGGGGAGAAACTGGGATTTGTTCTTACTCACAACGACCATCCCCAAGGATCCAAAAGGAGATTTCCCTCTATACGTGGAAAGGGTAATATCACACCGTGCAGAGGCTGGAGTGGAAGAGGCTGCGTAGGAAGGAAAGATGTCGAAAGCCATGTCCTCCCAACAACAAATATCTTGGAGGAGGGGTAGGCCAAAGAATAACAAGGAAGCTGGGGAAACCTGAGTCCCGAGCGAATCACACGCAAGGTTGACTGCCAAGGAATTATGTATGCATGCTATATAGTTGGAACCTATCGAAGGAAAAATTTGAGAAAGCTAGAGAAGAACGAGGAGGACAGATGTCAGAGACACAGATGTTCAAGATTCGTCTCAGCAGCTAAAGCAAGCACAACTTGCATCGCTGGTTCCCAAGATCCAGGAAGTCCTCTCAATGCCACATTCACCAACTCAACATCCTCCACCTTATCACGAATAGCCATGAGCCGATCTCAAATATGTGTAATCTTCATAAGATAGTTCACAACCATGTCCTCAACGGACATCTTGAAAACTTGAAGATGATGCTTCAAATGCAACTTCCTACCTGTAATCCCATTCTGGTATAGAGAGACCATAGCATCATATATCTCCTTGGCGAATTTCTTCTCAATAATGTGAAGAATCAAGTGATCCTTCATGAATTCTAGCAATACCCTCTTGGCCTTCACTTCTTTCTTCTTGTCTAATGCCAAATCTATTGGATCAAACGTGATAGGGACCACATCCTCAACATATTCTTTGAGGTCATTCTCCTAGCCTAGCCTTCCAGGCCCATAAGTTTGTCGTCCCTTCCAATCTATCCTCAAGCTTCAATGTGTTCACCATCTTGACTTGCCCAGAACAAAACAAGAAATTTGCAAGCAACTGTAGCAACTACGTGTCTCAAAAATGATCCCCTTCTCTTCAAATCCCAAGCTATGATACCATGTCAATTTTCACATGCAACCTTATGTGACTAGTTTTTAGATCTGAAAATTGCTTCCTAGTGAACTAACAGTAAAACCCTGGTTGCTATTATTGAACAATTTTACACTAAAAATTATTGACTAAAAGCATATGCAGCATAAACAACAAGATCATAGATGAATAATCAATACACAAGATAAACATTTTTTTTGTTCTTTAACCTTGTCAAATTCAAAAATCCCAAGGGAAAAAATATCCCTCCCAACCAATACAGTATCACCAAATATGGGGACAACCTTTCCCTCTAAGCCAATACAAATATCACCAAAATCTGAGGACAACCTTTTCCTCCAATAACCATACAAATCAGAACACCAAACCTTAACAATTTACTTGAAACTTCCTCTACCCACAAATATGTTGCAGACCTCCTATATGACCTGATGAGATCATATTTCAGCTAGTACGGACCTACTCCTTCTCATAAAACTATCTACGCAGTTCACCTTACTGCAACTTGCGTACATACGTGCTTTGCTCCACTGCAACCCCGCGTATACGCGACTGTTCCCATTGCAAATTGTGTACATACATAATTTTCTCACCTGCAACTCGCGTACATATGCGATTGTGCCAACTCCCAACCCGCATACATATAGAAAACCCTTGTACGAACACATCCATACATCTAGCTCCCTGCGACTTCTCTTCTTCTAGGCCAGATTTGACACCATGCAGAATTTTCCTTTACTGAAATCACCAACCCTCCTAGAACAAGTTCAAACTCACTTATGCTAACTCCATCCTTTTCACAATGAGAAAATGTCACAATGACTTCTCTCCTTTCTATACAAGTCCAATGAGTGAGTTTAGGAACCCCTTCTAAACTCAACAATTAATTAGAATATTTTAATCCTCTTTGTGGGTGTGAAACCCCATCACAAGCCCACCAACTTGCTCATGAGTCCCTCGCTTCATTCCGAGGCCAATTTCATTGAAACAAAAGGCCAATATGGTGCCAACAAATATACCCACATGCTTGACACCTTGGCATCTTGTGGGAATACCTCTCGAAGATACAATAAACAACACTATTTATAAAGAAACATGTAATGTATTTAAGGTATATGATGTGTTCCTAACATCCTACATTAGGGAGCATTTGTTTTCATACCAATTTCATCCACCCGAGACATTTATGTGATGTTAATCGAAGAGATCATAGATTATCATTAACCACACCTAATACACCCAACGCATGGATTAAAGGCCAATTACATACCTTAAATCTGATTCAAACTTCAAGTTGACTGTCACATGGGTTGTGTGATCGTTCCTTTATTAGTTACTTGGCCATAATTGTGTGACCATCACATAGGTCACACTACCTTTCCTTTGTTAGTCATGCAATTGTGTTGAGAATATTTTGATACGTGCATAATACCTATAATTGTGTGATTTGAGCATTTTTATGATGCATCAATATCCAAAGTCACTTAAAATAGTTGGAGGATGAATGTAAGTCTCTTCTAGTCGTCCCTTTTCATTAATGGGAGGGTACTTGGACCTGCTTTATGTCAAGTCAGGAACATAGGAGCACATGGGAGCCTATGCCTAAACCTTAGGAATTACCACTTGAACTAGTGCACCTTTCATCCTAACATCAACGTATAAATACATGCCTCACCCATGCATTTAGAAGAGGCTACTTCTTAGTGTTAAAGTTGCATTGTTGATATTTTTCCAAAGGGTGAGAAAGGAATTCCACACACATATCTTTTTTTTCCTTACTGTTGTGCTACCCATTTTCCTCTCCAAAGCACCATTGCATATGGGGAATTTCCCCTAGATTGATTCCATTTTAGAGAGGGCCCATTGAAGGAATAAAAGAACCTTCCCATAGAAAATGATTAGATTTCACAAGATTTTTCTTAGGTGATACATTTCATGTTGTATTGCCTTTCCATTGGATAATAAGTAATTTCTTCTCTTCCCCCCAAAATGTTTGAATCATTTAAATTTATTATTTAAATCATTTGTTGGTTAGTACGAGATACTGTAAAAAATAACCATATTGAAGATAAGAAAAGCAGGGAATCCTCAACTCACAAGTCACTGAATTTTCATTGTTTCAAAACTAGGGACCTCCAAAGCATCCCAACTTGATAAAAACATGCAAAGTATAGACAAATTATGTTGGTTTTGGATAGTCAAATTCAATACATAATCTAATTTATCATAAACATTTAAATTGGCAAGCTTAAAAAGATTAACTTTAGAAAGGTTAACCTCTAACTTAGACATTCTATAGGAAACACAAAATTCTTTTATAAATATAAACATTTTTCATGGAAAGGAATACCAAAGGAAATCAAAATTCAATTTCCATTTACTTACAAGAAAAACAAGAAATATAAAATAAACTTGAACAATATATTTCATAATATTTTGGATAAATTTTTTTAAAGGATTTTAAATTACAATTAAGACTACTTATAAACCATGAAGAAAAGATTATGTCCATATAACAATATGGACATATAAACCACAATTTAAAAAAAATAATAATAATACTATTACACCTTATTCAAAAGCACACTCTACTCTTCTTTTACACCATATCCAACATATAACAATATAGACATGTAAACCACAATTTAAAAATAATAATAATAATAATATTACACCTTATTAAAAAACACACTCTACTTTTCTTTTACACCATATCCAACTTCAAGCTAATCATCAAATGATAAAAAAAACTAGAGGAGTTTGAAAGATCCTACTCCATATGATAATTCATCAAATAATTGAAAAATAGAGCGATCAGTACAAAATAATATTCTTCCACTGAATAAAAGAAAATATTACACCATATCCAACCAACTTCACGCTAATCATCAAATAAATAAATAAAAGATCAGGTTCGAAAATCCCTACCCCGTATGATAATTAATCAAATATTTAAAAAATGGAGTAGGTCCAGTACAGAGTAATATTCATAATATTCAACTGAATAAAATAAAATACCAAATCAGGTTTAGAGCACTTCACGGAACTTCTGAATAAATAAATATTTATTTATTAAAATATAAACATTCCATGGACGCTGGGAAGGCACTTTCATGCCGACAGCAGAGCATTTTTTTAGAGCATCGTAATCAAATAATCAAAATAATAAAAGAAAAAAAGAATAGGTTGGAAGATCCCTATCCCATATGATAATTAAAAATAATCAAATAATCAAAATAATAAAAAAATTAGAGTAGATTTGGAAGATCCCTACTCCATATGATAATTAATCAAATAATTAAAAAATAGAACATATCCAATACAAAATAATATTCGACTGAATAAAAGAAAATATTACACCATATCCAACTTGACGTTAGTCATCAAATAATAAAAAATAGAGCAAGTTAAAAGAACCCTACCCCGTATGATAATTAATAAAATAATTAAAAATGAAGCATGTCCAATACAAAACAAAATAATAATCATCAAATAACTAAAAAAATAGAGCAGGTTCAAAGATCCCTAACCTGTATGATAATTAACCAAATAATTAAAAAATGGAGCAGGTACACTACAAAATAATATTCAAGTAAATACAAGAAAATATCAAATCACGTTCCATGCATTTCACGGAAGTTCTTAATAAATAAATATTTGTTTATAAAAATATAAACATATATGTGGATTATTCCGTGGAAGTTGGGAAGGCACTTTCACGCCGACAGCGAGATGGGCAACTGACAATTAAATGACAGAGAGACATTACTTATCAAATGCGCCTTCGAGGCTCTTTCGCTTATATCATTGAAAATTGGGGTTTTATATTTCTAAATTGTTATCTTCACGACTTCCCTCATCTGACCACCACAGACCACCAGGGAACGAGAAATTTTGAGTGCATATTATTGATATTAAATAATTATTGAGAGAGGGGACTGCTAGACTGGTTGGTGTCACGTTAGTAGAAAAGTCTTGCCTTAGCGCCTGTTAAAATGTCAATCACGCCTTCGAGGCTCTTTCGCTTAAACCATTGAAAATTTACGTTTTATATTAATAACTTCATAACATTTCATTATAAATATGGGAGATAGTTGAGCCCCCATTACGCCCTGCTCATCGAGAACGCACGCATTTTGCTTTGTTTCAGCCTCAACCACTCTAAGACCTAAATATCTTCGTTTTCCCTTCATCTTATTTGTGTCTCCAATGGCTTCTTCTTCCAACCCCATCGCTGCGTCTGCAACTACCAGCAGCAACTACTACGATGTTTTCTTAAATCATCGTGGTACCGATGTTAAGGAAACTTTAGCAACTCATCTCTACAAACGCCTTAGTGACAAAGGACTGCGAGTCTTTCTTGACAAGGAGGAATTGCAGGAGGGAGACAACATACCTGCTCAGTTAAAGGGTGCTATTGGATCCGCCTGCATCCATATAGCAATTTTCTCCACTAATTATGCAGAGTCAAGTTGGTGTCTAAATGAACTCCTGTTGATGTTGGAGTCGCGGAAAACTATTATTCCAATCTTCTACGGTGTCAAGCCTGATGTGCTTCGCTGGACGCTCAGTGGAAATGGAGTGTATGCTCGACATCTGAGCATTCTAGAAGGGAAGAAATCAATTGACTCTACAACTCGTTTACAGAAGCCTAGGTATGACACCAACACTATGGAAGAATGGAGGAGGGCTCTTTCTCAGGCTGCAGATTTAATGGGTTTCGTGGTGGAGGCTGAGGCGTTTAACAGGTAAGAACCACTAATTCTTTAGGCTAGTC
>ML777431.1:607127-617679 GCA_009831015.1 Picea engelmannii | reverse complement strand
CTCTATCTCCCTCTCCTTCACTCTTTGTTGGACCCGAGATATGATCATCTTCATGACGTTATTATACACTTTTTGCCGTATGTACATATGCGTTTTTTTATCTTTCAAAGGAGATTTTTTAAGACTTTTATGGTAAAATGATACAATCGGCATGAGGTACGTATAATTCGTGTTTTGTGATTCAATCAAGTTTAATTTATCATATTTTATGGTTTTCAAGAGTTAATTCATGTTTTTCTGCTATTATGGGGAAAAATGCACCATGTTTCTTGGTTCGACACTTGTTCCGGCACTTGATCCAGCACTCGTTCTAGTACTTGATCCGACACTCGTTCCAACACCCAGTATTGAACAAAAAAGTAAGGAAAATTGGCGGTTATGGTATTGGCGACCAGTGGTGGAAAAGTTGGGCACATGGGTTTTGTTTGCCATCGCCCCCTCCAACTACTAGGCTCAAGACAACTCAATTTCAGTTGTCCAAAGAGGGCGATCATTGGGTTCCTCCGTTTTGACAGTTAGAGAATCATTAATTGTAATTTGCCAAATTTAGAGGTGGTTTGACCCTCCTGTGGTCCACCACTTCGTTTTTAAATGTTATAAATACCACTGAGGTGGTTATATGATTGTTAAGTAGAAGAACCAAGTAGCATAAGCAATAGAATTGCTAGAAAAACGATTTTTCTCTGTTTGAGTTTTTACATTGCCAGAATTATGCCAGAACTGCGTTTTTGGATCTGTATGGTGAATTCGGCCTGCTAAGCTCATGGTATACTTTTAGAGAGTGACCAAGACTTGTTGGGCGGCCCACCAGCAGTCTGGTAACTCTCTTCATGTTGATTTATGCATTTCTTAATTTGATTGCTCTTTCTTTATTTGTTGTACATGCATATTTTTATTTAGTTTATTAATTTGTTGTAGCTTAACTGATTTGCTTCTCTTTTACAGGTTAGAATGATGAGATGTATTAACATGCATTAATCTTGTAGATATAAAATGCTTGCAAGTCTCTCTCTAACTATACTAACCCCACATGTAGTTAGATGATAAATTGTGCTTTCTTTTATATTTTTACGGTCGATCTTAGAACATATTTTTAATTAGAATAGAGCATAGTTTTAATCTAAGTTTCTTCTAACAAAGATTGATGGATGGATATATTTGCTTCCAGTTTTTGAATCATAGCTTGCTTACTTCAGTTTTAGATAGATTTCACTTGCTTCGTTATTGGTTAAATGTAATTGTCAATTCACTTTTTAATATCATGTTTTTAATTTCTGTTTTTAGTCATTTTCTTATCATAGCTTGAATGATTAAACTAGACATAGTATAGTTTCCTTTCACGGAATTTCCTTTCATAGATTAAGATGCAATTGAATTTCTTAATTAGATAATGATGATCTCATCATGATGTTGATGGTTTATACATGAATATGTAGGGTATTTAACATTACTTTTATCATGGCTAAGTTTTCATTGGACTGTTTATTTCACACCTTTCATTTGTCCATTGAAATTAGTATTGAGCTTATACCATTAGAATTGTCCTTTGTTGTCAAGTGTCATCGAGATATCATCCATCACCACCGAAGGCATTCACACAACCACTAGCATTACATTTGAGTGCTTCATAGATTAAAGATAGTTTCTTGCTTTTGTAGATTAGACGAGATAGTTTCTTGTTTTCATAAGTTTAGTTGATAGTCTTTCTTTCTTTCAATAGAATAGATTTCCTTTCATGCAGTGCATTGAGCATTTAAACTTCCTTTCACACAAGATAAAAAGTTTTGCATTAGGCATTTAGTTCACTTGCCTCTTAGGCTAGGTAGTTGTTCAATGAGAAGTCTTTGCTTACTTGTATTTTTCTTTATGCTTTTGCTTGCTTGTCTATTTTCTTTAAAAGGTTAGTTAGGTGCTTTTGCCTGCTTGTCTATTTGCTTTAATAGCTTAGTTAGGTGCTTTTTCTTGCTTGTCTATTTGCTTTAGTAGGGTAGTTAGGTGTTTTTTCTTGCTTGTCTATTTGCTTTAATAGGTTAGATAGGTGTTTTTACTTACTTGCTTATGTATTTTCTTTCATAGGGTAGTTGCTCATTGGAGATAGGTTGGCAAGTTAAAGAAATTTGCTTTTGTCATTTGCTTAGTATGCTTAGTATTTTACCTTTTCTTACTGTCATGAACTAGTTTTCTTTGAAGAGGGTTTTTACTTGCTTTCTTAGGAACTATCCATCAGTCGTTGGCCCAAAAGTACTTAGGTTGCCTAGTTTCAAGTTGCTTAGTAGGGTTTGCTCATTAGATAGGTTTTATTGAATAGATTAGTCTTAGATAGTTGCTTTCCATAGTTAGACTATACTCCTACCAACCTTTTTACCTTTGGCATATATTTTGCTACAACTCTAAGTTTACTTACCCCGGGTTGACAATTTAATTGAGGGTATTTTAGTGTCTTTTTTAGTACATATAAATCACCTAACATTTTGGCGTCGTTTCTGAGGAGTTTTCTTAAGGTAATAAGTAATTAGGAATTAGATCATCCTTAGACCTTATCATTAGTTTGGTGACAGGGGAACTTTAAGATGAAAGCTAAGAACCTGTGCATCTGCTATAGCAGGTTCCCCCAAAGCCAATAGTAGTTTTTCTTTTTGTTTACTTTCATGAATAGACCTAGGAATCAAATGGTATATTTTTCTTTTGTTTTTTCTTTCTTTCATGAATAGGCCTAGAGACCCACAAGGTAGATACATTAAATGAAAATCATACCTTTCAACCAAGGTTCCTTCCAATCTCTTAGGGGGAAGGAACGTTGTGCTTATAAAATCTACAAACCGATACCGAAAAACAGAAGCTAGCTCGACTCAAAGAGATAAAATAGTCTTTTAAGGGACTAACACAGGGAGCACTATAGAACAAGAAATTGAAGCATCAATCATATTAGGAAAGGAGGCAAGACCACTCGAGTCTTCCACAGAACCAAACAATACAACCTTTTCTTTTACACCACCACCAGGGGACTCTAATTTTAAAGATATCATAGACCCTGAGGAGGTGAATCTTTTGTTTGGTAGTTCAGCCAATGTGATTATCTCTCTGATTAACATAGAAACTTTGGCACCAATAATCTCAACCGGCACGATTAGAGTCCCAGACATCCAATTAGTAGGAAGACCTTTTCATCAAAGGGAAGCCTTGTTATCTTCAAAGATAAAACCATTTAGGTACTCTCTTTTTGGAAACCAAGCAAGTATGGGTGATCAAGAGGACCATAACAATGTCAGACACGAAGAGGAAGAAGAAACTGGAAACCAAACCGAAACTACCTTCAGGTTTCCAATTTTAGACACCACTCCAAATGTCAACATGAAGAATATTCCTCTCTCAGCACTTCCTATCTTTTATGGTAAAAATAGTGAAGATCTAGACACCTTCCTATTTGAATTTGACATCTTGTGCAGGAGCTACAACTATGTGCAAGATGTCCAGAAATTAAAACTCTTTCCTGGCACCCTGAAAGACTTTGCACTAAGATGGTTCATGGGGTTGGGAGAATTCAGTATTAGGTCTTGGGAAGCCATGAAAGACATATTTCTCAAGAAGTACCAAGACTACTGAAAGACCAAAGAGTATCGTAATGGCATCTTTAAATTCCAATAGTTAGAAGACAACACCCTTGAAGACTATATGGAAAGATTTGGTTATATCTCCTAGAAGTCAAAATACCATGACCTCCCAGAGGATGCAGTTAGGGCTCTTTTCCATAAGGAAATTTCAGAAGAATATTTAGAGATGATTAACATAATGCCATCAGGTGATATTTCTCGCAAACCATTTTCTGAAATATATGAAATGTGTAAAGACTACTCAAGGAGTAGAGCCAAAACAAGGAAGAATGTTTGGGACCCTTACAATAGAAATTTAAAACTAGTTAGTTTAGGTGGTATTACAAGAGCAGAGATAGGGAACCTTCTAGAAAACTTCAAGAAAAACATCCTAAGTACAATAGGTTCCCAGTTGGATACCCTTAAACTCAAAAAGAAACAGGAGGAGGAAAATGTAGCAATGAGCATATATTGCCCAAGATGTAAGAGGAAGCATTCCTCAAGGGAGTGACCATTAGATAACATTTCAGTTTGTGGCTTCTATACAGAAGACCATCTGACTGAAAAATGTCCATTATTTCCCAATTTATTAGCCATCTATAGGAGGGGAGATCCTGGGGAGTCTTATTATGCACCTAGGAGGCCATGGCAGCCTAGGAATCAACCCACATACCCGGATCTATAGTCTCAAGTTCCACCCTATTATCAACAACAACAGTGGAACTCACGAGGTTGGAAAAATGGGTCTACTCAGTACCAACATCCTTGGATTCAAGGATGGAGGGGAGGACACAACCAAGGAAATCCTCAAGCTTCACCTATTCCTATGTACAACCATCCTTATTCTCAGTTCTCATCAATCACTCTACAGCCTTTGCCAGGTTTTGTTCCACCACCTTTACCTCCTATCCCACAACAACAACTGCTCCAATTTCAAAATACAATCTCCCCAAAACCGACACTATTACTAGCATAGTCAGTGCCGAATCCCAATAATAAGCCCCCTCAACCTCTTGACAATGTTGAGATGCAGGCCTTCCCAACATATGTCATTACTCCTGTTCCATTACAGGAAATTCAACTAAGATTGAGAAAAGTTCTAGATAGGAAGAGACCCTCAATAGTCATCCAGGAAGAAGAAGAAGAAGAAACCACTCAAAAAACCACATATGACACTAGGTGGGAAGATGTTATTATCCCGAAGAATGAAGAACCCAAGATTCCCCAAAATGAACATTTACAAATTACGAAGGTCCCTCCTTATCCAGACCGCTTAGTAACCGAGAAACCTACCACCTAACTGGAATTTGACATTCTTAATGAATTGAAAAATATTTGTGTCAAGATTCCTCTGCTTCAAGCCATTAACGACATTCCAATCTATAGTAAGGTAGTCAAAGAATTGTGTATCAAGAAGGCAGGTAGGAAGAAAAAGGACCCTCCTACAATACATTTGGTAGGAGGACTCTCTGAGTACATATCAAAGCAGCCAAAGCTAACAAAGTATGGGAATCCAGGAAACCTCGTAGTGACTATAACCATTAAGGACGTCTCCATCGGAGACACTCTCATAGACCTAGGGGCAACCATCAATGTTATGACCGCTACTACCTTGGAATGATTACAGTTACAACCTCTTCTTCAGCCTACCCCAACCATTTTGGAATTTGCAAATAAGACTAGGGTTACACCTGAAGGGATTTTAGATGATTTCATAGTTGCTTTAGCCTCATGGGAGTACCCTGTAGATTTTCTTGTCATTCATTCAAAGGATCCTTCCTGAGGCCATCCTGTTATTTTGGGAATACCTTGGCTAGCCACAGCCAATGCATTTATTGGCTGTAGAGAAGGAGAAATGACCATCTCAAATGGTCTCTCTATCCAGAAGCTCACCATTTACCCTCCAACTCAACCTATTATGGAGAATCTATGGTGGATTGAATGTCCATACGAGAATGAAGACTGGGAAGAACTCGTATTGCCTAGTGACCATGCAAGGGAACTTCAGGAGCATACACTAGAAAATGTGTTAAACCAATTCATTTCTGCTATTACATGTGTGGATTTTCCACAGTCTTTTCCCCAATTTGAGTACATGTTTGGGGAAGAATTTCAAGAAAAATTAGATCCATCGATTTTTTCTTCGACATATTTTAATTTTGAAATTGATGAGTCTACCATGTCTTATACTATGCTCTATGAGATTAGTCCAGGGAAATTTTTACATATAAACTCTAGGCTAGATATAGACCAACATAAACAGTTAGTAGATATCCTTAAAGAACAATCAGGAGCATTTTCCTGGGAATACATTGACATGAAGGGTATACACCCTGACACATGCATCCATCATATATACACCCAAGGGGAAGTAACACCTGTTAGTAAACCCTAGAGAAGGATGAACCCAACACCCAAAGACATAGTCAAGGATGAAATCCAAAAGTTGTTAAATGTCGGATTTATCTATCCCATATCCGACAGTAAGTGGGTATCCCTGCTAGTAGTGGTTCCAAAGAAAGTGACAGGGAAATGGAGAATTTGTGTTGACTTCCAGGAACTCAATAAGGCCGCTTTGAAAGACTACTTTCCTCTTCCTTTCATTGACCAAGTTCTAGATACCTTGTCCAGAAAGAACTATTTCTTCTTTCTAGATGGGTACAATAGGTACAACCAGATTCTTATAGCACCTGAGGACCAGGACAAGACTACCTTTACTTTTCCTTGGGGCACCTATGCTTATATGGTCTTACCATTTGGATTTTGTAATTCTCCTGCCACATTTCAATGAGCAGTATTAGGGATATTTGCCGATCTTATTCATGATTGTGTGGAGGTCTATATGGATGACTTCATAGTCTATGTTAACACTTACCAGGAAGCCTTAGAAAACTTAGAAAAAGTCCTCATCAGATACCAGGAAATGAACCTATCCCTAAGTCATGAAAAATGAAAAATGTTGTTAACTAAAGGAGTGGTTCTAGGACATCATGTTTCATCTGAAGGAATAAAAGTCGATCTTGTAAAGATTGATGTCATTATTATACTTCCACCCCCCAAGAATCAGAAAGAGGTGAGAATCTTTCTTGGACATGCCAGATATTACCGATGGTTTATTAAAAATTTCACAAAGATTCTTGCACCTATGTTTGGATTATTGATAAAAGATGTTGATTTTGTTTGGACTGAGCAGTGTCAAACTGCCTTCGAAACCTAAAAGTTGAGCTATATGTGGCACCAGTTATTAGAGGGCCCAATTGGAATCTCCCATTTCATATATCCACTAATGCCTTCGACACTGCCATTGGAGGGGTATTATGGTAGAAAGAGGACCAACAGTCCTATGCCATTTACTTTATAAGCAAGAACTTGTCGCCTGCTGAGTTGAACTACACAGTCATGGAGAAAGAGTTCTTGGCAGTTGTTCATGCTATTAACAAATTTCGTCATTACATTACAGGTTATGAAGTATTTGTACACACTGATCATTCCTCCATTAGGTTCCTCATGAATAAACCTATAACTAATGGATGAGTGACTAGGTGGCTCTTGTTATTACAAGAATTTAATATTACTGTGCTTGACCGACCTGGAAAGGGTAATGTAGTAGATGACTTTCTTTCCTGAATAAAGAATGAGGATGGTGACATCCCTGAAGATGATAGTTTCCCAGATGAGCATCTCTTTGCCCTTTCTTTCAATACCCCATGGTTTGTAGATATGGAAAACTATCTAGCTACTAGGAATTTACCATCTCATTTGTCACCTCATGAAAAGCGGAAAATTATTACACAGAGTGCTAATTACTCTTGGGTTGGTCATGATATTTTTCACATAGGTCCTGATTTTATTATTCATAGATGTGTCCAAGGGGATGAGGTACCTGAAATACTATGAAATTGTCATGATGGACCATGTGGTGGCCATTTCTCTGACAAGCATACAACATATAAGGTGTTACATTCAGGTTACTATTGGCCTAGCATTTTCAAAGATGCTGCCAAGTATGTGAGAAGTTGTGATAGTTTCCAAAGGATAGGAAGACCTACATCATCTGATGAAATTCCTTTCCAGGCCCAAGTTATGATAGAACCCTTCGAAAAATGGGCCCTCGACTTTGTAGGACCAATTTCACCCATGTTCCATAGGAATAACTATGTCTTGGTTTGTACGGGCTATGTCACCAAATGGGTAGAGGGAAAAGCCCTATTTAGGGCCACAGAGAAGTATGTTGTCGAATTCATCTATGAAGACATATTTACCCACTTCGGTGTCCCTCGTGAAATTGTTACCAACCAAGGCACTCAATTTACTTCCAAGCTGATGAAAGAGATAACAGAGAAAAATGGGATTAAACATTGTAAATCTTCTCCATACCACCCGCAAGATAATGGTCAGGTAGAATCCACAAACAAAGTTTTGGAAGCCATCTTGACCAATACTGTTTAGTTACATCACTGAGATTGGGCTGATAGGCTCCCAGAGGCTATGTGGGCATACTGAACTACCTGGAGAAATACCACTGAGCATACCCCTTATGAGCTAGTGTACGGGAAACCAATACTTTTACCAATAGAATTCCAAGTAAGGACCTTCTGTATTGCCGCAGAATTAGGATTGAACCTCGATGAGGCTCAAAAGAAATGAGCCCTACAATTGAATGAATTGGATGAGATCAGGCAAGATGCCATCCAATGGACAATATTGGTCCAAAATCAGAGGAGCAAGTGGCATGACAAGTTTATTAAAAAGAAACACTTCCAACTTGGTGATTGGGCCCTGTTGTTTGATTCTTGGTTCAAAACCTTCAAAGACAAACTTACCACCCGTTGGTTGGGCCCTTACAAGGTAGACATTGTATATGACAATGGAGCTATAAAAATTAAAACAATTGACGATGGACAAGTCTGCTTTTTGGTAAATGGACACCGAATTAAGTTTTATCATAAGACCATTTACAAAGAGGATTTTCTACAGGTCATGTCAGCTGACAAGGCATTGGCATTAGTAGATGGGGAAGCCCCCCCTTGTTCTTGAAACATTTTCTGAGTTTCCTATTGTATATATGTAAATAGTTTTTGTATTTTGTTAATAAGGCAATTCTAGATATTTCTGTAAGTAATTATTTCACCAGGAGTACTTCGTTTCAAGGATATTTCATCAAAACATTGTTATACTTGAATCTTGTGTCTGATAAAGCATCAAATGAATAGTGACTTACTGTAATTAGCCATGTTTTTGAAAAATTATCATTTTTAAGGCATTCTAAAGCAGTTGCTCTTGAAACTCTTCACCACTGTATAAGGAAGTGATACCATAACTATCAAGCCTAGAGGTCTCTCGTACAGTTTTTCCAAGAAACCTGAGTATGTGAGTCAAGTGTTTTTATCAAAGAGTAAAAAAGAAGTCTAATTAGCAGTTAGTCATGGAAACATCACAATAATTACAAAGGAAGAAAGTAAGTTGAGTCTAGAGATACCTTTCTATTCTTTCTCAATGGTACCATCCACTACACACTAAATAGCTTGTTTATATCATATCTTTAGATAGGCCATGTCTGCTTAAGTACCCCTTACATCAAGACAACCACTAAACAATATAACGGAAAGTCATCCTCTAACATAAATACCATCCCAAGTGAAAAAAAAGAAGAAAAAATTGTTTCAGACTGTTCCTCCATCTTCTTGCATAAGCAATCTTATACTAAAATCTTAAAGGAGGAGGGCCAGTCTCTGAGGGTTTAAGAGGATAACCTGTCGGGATACTGAACAGGTCTGCTGGCAGTGGGTATTGGCCAGCGGTATGACTAGGTAAACCCGTCGGGGTACTGAACAAGCTTGCTAGCAGCGAGGCATTCTACCTAGCGAGGATGATGATCTGACAAAAGTAAATAATAAATCTAAACTTGTCCTGATGTACGACATTACTTGCATACAAAGCTGACATGAAGTATGTGTGGTTTAGCTAAGGTTAATGAATCTCATAAACTTTCCATCAGGGAATGACTCTAAGACTATCTTGAAACTCTCTTGCCTACTTCTTCTTATCTATATATAGGATCTCTTATCCTATAGGTGGGGCCATCTCCTAACTGTCTCGTTGGACCAATCTGTGAAATTTCATCTTTACACTTGACATACTGTAAATCTTTGGCTATTGGGGGATACTGACTAGTTTCCTATACTTTTGATTGTGAGGTGTCACAATACTTAGGTGTGGGGGAGGGGTTCATGAGCTGACAAATGATCATTGCCTAGAGAAAGGAGTCTTTGCAAGAATTTTTGTATTATTACCATGATACAAGTTATTACATTGACAGTCATGTTATTTTTAAATGCTCAACTCTTGTGTGCTATACATTACTGAACTCATGCTTAACAGACCATTCTTTGTTGGTTATCTTCCATTACAAGTTGCATACTATAGGTTTGACAATACATGTTTTATGCTTTTTATAACCCATTTATTATAGGTTTTGACACTATATGTCATATACAAGAAGAATGAGTAAGCATGGAGCACTCTGCCTCTGTTCATTAACCACTATGGTGTTGGTTGTGGAGCCTGATTATCTTCCTGATTCAGAGGTCCTTGCTTTCAGCCGTTTTTATACCCCATGAAGTATTTACACCCCAGAAGTATGTACACTCTTCCATGCGGGGGAGTGCAGAGGCGGGGTACCCCCTCTGCGGGGTCCATCCCCCCGGCTGGGGGGTCTGGGGGCAAGCGGGCCCCCAGCGGGGGTTCAGGGGTAGTGTCCTCGGATGGGGGTTCGGGGGCAAAGCCCCCGAAGCAAAAATTGCCTTGTAAAAGTATATTTAATTTCATTGTAAATCTGGACCGTTCATTATAAGGTCGCAGATCTAACGGTAGAGATTATGTTAGGGTTTTTTTCCCTAGAAGGCAACCCTCTTTTATGAGGGAAATGTATTACGGCTATGTATGATGGTGAATATTGTATT
>ML777431.1:555567-597436 GCA_009831015.1 Picea engelmannii | reverse complement strand
TTCTCTCTTTACCTCTATCTACCCCTCTTCCCTCTTTCTCTCTCTCTCCCCCTTGCTCTCACTCACTCTCTCTCTAGACCCCCTCTTGGTCTCCCTCTCCATCCCTCTCACACTCTCAAACACTCCCTCTCTCTCTCTCTCTCTCTCTCTCTCTCATACATCTACCCCTTTCTCCCATAACTTTGTATATCCCTCCCTCTCTATCCTCCAATCTTACCCCTTTTTCTCTTTACCCCCTTTCCCTCTCTCCCTTCCTTCCTCTCACACTCTCTTTCTACCTCTCCTCTTGGTCTCCCTCTCCCTTCCTTCCACAATCTCAAACACTCCCTGTCTACACCCCTTCTCTCTTTACCTCTTTCTACCCCCATTACCTCTCTCTCCTGCTACTTCTGACTCTCTCTCTCTCTCTCTGCCCCTCCTCTTTGTTCCCTCTCCCTCCTTCTCACACTCTCAAACACTCCCTCTCTACACCCCCCCTCTCTGTCTTTCTCTCTCCCCCTCTTACACTCTCAAAAACTCCCTCTCTACCCCCCTCATCCCTCCCACTATCTCACGTCTCTCTCCTACATCTACCATCTCTCTCCCACCTATCTTTCTCTAGCCCCCCCTCCCCCCCTCTCTCTCTCTCTTTCTCTCTCTCTCCTACATATACCCCTCTCTCCCCCTCACTTTGTATCCTCCACTTTACCCCCTTTTTCTCTTTACCTCTTTACCCCCCTTTCTCTCTCACTCTCTCTTTCTCTCTCCCATTCCTCTCTCTCTCTCTCTCTCTCTCTCTGTCTACCCCCCCTCTTGGTATCCATCTCCCTCCTCACACTATAAAACACTCTCTCTCTACCCCCCTTCTCTCTTTACCTCTTGCATATAACCCTTCCTCTCTCTCTCTCATTGTATCCCCCTCCCTCTCTCTCACCCACTCTCCCCCTGTTTCTCTATTTTCCTCTATCTACCCCCCATCCTCTCTCTCTCACTCACTCTCTATCTCTATACCCCCCTTCTCTGTCTCCCTCTCCCTCACTCTCACACACTCTCTTTTTCTTCATCTCTCCCCCTCTCAAACTCTCTCACACACTCTCTCTACCCACCCTCTTCCCTCTCTCTCTCCCCTTCTCTCTCTATATACATCTCTCTATCTCTCTCTCTCTCCTACATATACCCCTATATCCCCCTCACTTTGTATCCCCCTCCCTCTCTATCAACCACTCCAACCCCTTTCTCTCTTTACCTCTCACTCTCTCTCTACACCCCCTCTTTGTCTCCCTCACTCTCACACACTCTCTATGTCTTCCTCTCTCCCCCTCTCACACTCTCTATCTTCCTCTCTCTTCCTCTCATGCTATCATACACTCTCTCTCTACTTTCCCTCTATGTATTCCTCTCTTTCCCTCTCAAACTCTCACACACTATATCAATTTTGGTATGTCGCAAGGAAAGAAATGGCCTTGACCTAGACATGTCAAGACCTAGACCTATACCTATACCT
The DNA here is from genome assembly GCA_009831015.1 of Picea engelmannii. Taxonomy (NCBI): domain Eukaryota; kingdom Viridiplantae; phylum Streptophyta; class Pinopsida; order Pinales; family Pinaceae; genus Picea; species Picea engelmannii. Next base: position 595,953 of record ML777431.1, on the reverse strand, counting down.
AGACATAGCAAGGCCTAGGCATGGAAATACTTATACCTAGGCCTAGATCATGACCATATACCTAGACATAGTAAGACTCGGGCATGACAAGGCATTAAAAGACCATGACCTAGACCATATACCATGACCTAGACCATAGACCATGACCTGGGCCATGACCTAGGCATAGATGATGACCATGATGTAGACCATGACATAGAATTAGAGCTAGACCTAGATCATGAACTAGACCATGACATAGACCTAGACCATAACCTAGACCTATACCATGAACATGACCTAGATCATGAGTTAGACCTAGAACATGACCTAGATCATGACATAGACCTAGAACATGACCTATACCATGACCTATACCCCCCTAGATCCATATAATCCTAGGCATAACCTATACTTGACCCTTAACCCCCTCCACACCCGACCCCTAAGTGTATTATTCATATACCTCTTGTTGAAGGCCCCACAACCCTTGCACCTCCATGTTGGTGCTCTAACCACTTTTCTATGCTTAAAAACACTTTTAATATTAGGCCCTTAGGTCCTATTTGTCCCCAAACCCATATACATATTTATTCATAAAGTTGTTTGGTCTGCAATAAATGATATATCTATTGCATTAAGAACATGCACGCACTCTTGTGAATTGAAATAATTAAGGTTGAGTGTGATTGGAATTCATCCCTACCCATCAAGGACCCACACACATTGCTAGAACACGTGCACTCTTTAGTGCACATTCATTCGAGGAATGCGTGTGTATTCCTGGTGGGAATTTTTATGTACCAAGCACACTCCTCAACCTCATCTATCTCAAAAAATTGAACAATCCTGACATCTGCACACAAAATTAGCAAGAATACACATGCTTTTGTTCTTTTTGTTTTGTTGTTTAGTTCGTAGACAATTTTGTTCTATTGGAAGACAATTTTGGGACAAATTGAGAGATGGATTTGTCTAATTGGAATTGGAATTTTTAGTTGTGTCTTCTTGTGTAATACCAAGAAAAATTTGTCCAATTGGAATTGTGTTGAAGGAAAATCTCCCTACGGACAGGTACATCTCCTCTTGAGAGATAGACTCTTAACTCTTAAGACATAATATGCTTATCATGGACGCTGACTTCATTTTAGATCTATATAAACTAATGTATGAGGAGGAAAGAGAAAAGAAGTACCTTTTACTGGTGTTTGTCCCTGCACACTCCGAGTTGAGCTCCAATCTTTCACTCCTTGATAAGCCCTGTAGACAAATAATAGTACAACCACTTCCTAGTCTACTGATATTAGCTTGAAATAGACCTATCTATTAGAGACAAGTTCATGTCATATCAAGCACAAACTAGAAAGAAAGAGGCCAAGCGTGTCATATTGATGAGAACAATAACAAAAGAAACTTACAACCGTAGATGTGAATGCAAAAACTTCGTCAAATCCTCTTTATCTAACCCTTGCTCAAAAGATCCATGATCCAGATGACAACAACTTCACTGATTACTCTCCTCCAATTCATTGTGTGTTTCCTATGAGATCATATGTTTCATGCTTCTAATTCTTCCCTCTTTTCACCATGAGAGATCCTGCTTATATAGGTTTAGAGAGGCCCAACCTCTTGAGGTATCTTTAGGGTAAGTTGAGGATTCTCCTCCTTAAGTCATGGATCTTCCCTAAGATCATGGCTGGACCAGGAGTTCAAATCTAACTGCCTTCCAAGATTGAAAATATCTTCCCCTTATTCTCCTCAACAGACCAACTTCTGCCCAGAATAGGCAGTGCTCCCTCAAAAGGGCCATCAGAGCGCTATAGCACTCCCTAGTAGGCTTTAGGGGAAGCCAACACTCCTAAAAGAAATAGCGCTCCTCCAGAAGGGTTGTTCAGTGTTATAACACTCCCTAAAACTCTATAGGGGAGCGCTAGGGCTCTTGAGAGAGGTATAGGGAAGCGCTCTCCTCTAAAAACCTAGATTCAATGGTTCTTTCAGATGGCAAGAGGTACATAACTCCAATTAACCATTCCTCTTCCTCCAAATCAAGTGTTTGAGGTGTTTTAAGTGTCTTTTTGATGTCGTTATAAGTATGACATAGGCAGCATGGAAGTATGCTTTGCTTGACACTTGCGACACTTGTGAGCAAAATGTGACACTTATCAAAGCAAGTAATGTTGATGTGTAACAGATTGCCCCCCAAAGTATGAAGTTAGAAGATGAGAACTAAAACTGAAATGCTTTGTAGACTTTCAAGAAAGGGTATAGATGTGGAGAACCTGACAGAAGCTGCACACAAATATCCAACAAATATTATGACATGTTTCAAATCCAAGGCAGGCATACCTATGCTTGGGTGATCAAGACTTGCAAGATATGGCCACCATAAAATACACCACGGATCCATAATTGTATTGATAAAAGGTATAGCCACCAAGGATATAGTGTGGATCTATACTCTTATGACCTGAACTGATTGAAGCCACGAAGAATACACAATGGATCTACGAGATTACAAGACATAGCCATGACCAATACAAAGTGGATCTATGTGACAATATATGTGCCACTGTTCAAGAGAAACTCCTTCGCAACCTGGGAAAAGTACATATCAGAGTGATGACTCAACCCAAGGTCTTCTTACCGATCCCAATGTAGTACAAATCTAACCATGTGAATAGATGTCCTAATGTCGAACATGGAAGAACCACTTGATTACCGGTCAATGATGTAAACCGTTAACAAGCACGAGGGAGATCACCACTGATGTCAATGATTCCCAAAGTAATCTAGTACATTCCAACGAATGTGAATGGATGAGATGAAGTCGAACATCTGTGGAATCATCCGATCAGAGGTCAATGATGTAAACCCACTGTCGAATGTGAGGAGGCCTACCATTGAGGCATGTAGGTACCAAAGTACTAACTGGTTTCTAAGTCTAGTTCCTGGATAATGTGTTGAAGTCGACAGGAATAGACTCGTCGAAGGAGGGCCTTGATGTATCCCCCATCAATGACAAGAAATAGACACAGAGATGTAATTGGTAGATCAAATGAACATGGACTGACACAGGTATTGAGACGAGATATTTTTGATGGCTGACTCTCGAGGAAGATACTTCCCTTGAACACTGAGGCACAATAGCAGAAACATTATATGGACCAAAAAATGATGATGCAATGGATACTGTGACTTTTGTCGGGTGACCCAAAGGAGTAAGAAAAACTCAGAGGATTGGTTTAGTGCAAAGGTTCAGCAGATTAAGATGTGTGCAAAGACAAAGTGTCGTGTTCAAGGGTGACTCTAAGAGTTACTTGGTAATGTTCTCAAAAAAACTTCTTGGCTTGCTTCTTTCAATTTTTCCCCCATCCAGATAGACGAGTACCTATTTTTAATTTAACAAGCTCGAGGAGGGTAACACATGCTCGATATAACTCACCTTCAGTAAGTTCCTCTTCCTTTGTTTAATGAACTGGAAGAAGTAAGGGTTCGGTCTTGTATGGGCCTGTCAATGTTTGTTTTAGCTAGTCCAAAGACAGAAAACTCAAAGGTTTTTCATGATTATAGAGTCTGGAAAAACACTTAAAAGAGAACTCTTCGAGTTCCTTTTTCGTACAGTTAGTCTCACGAGGCCGAAAAAGAGATAAACTACCACTCGAAAGATGCCCTTTCGAACCTTTTAATGAGTGTGAAAGGAATCAAGATCACTCGACGATCTTTTCATATTTAGAGAGTCTGAAAAGAGTTTAAAGGTGACTCCAGGGGGTTCCTTTTTCGTGTGTCCATACAGGTTTGAAAAAGAGATAAAAGTTTACCCGATGCGTTCTTATATTCTTGAGCTTGAGAACAAACTAAGAGTATGCTCATGGATGTGACAAGGTAAACAAACAATCAAAACTTCTTTGAAATCTGTAATGTCAAAATTGTAATCTAGAGGTTTAGTGAGGCCATTATATTGTTAAAGAAACCCTCAAATAACTATACCTTATAAAAAATGGAAATTTGTAAATAGTAATACAAGAAAAATCTTCAATTACCATTTCATTTGCATAAGGATTTGTAGCATTGGAAATTATCATTTTGGAGGTGGATCTTGTTTTGCTTGGTACCAGAGCTACAGTTGATCATTTCTCTCACCGTTTGGACCAGGTAGATCTTCATTCCCTCCTCTTTCAATTACAGGGTTCAAAATTTGTTTTCACAACAATATTTGAATAAAAAATCGAAGCCCTAGGTCATCCAAAAAAAGATCAAATCGGCCCCTATTCAAAACGATGGATAAAAGACATTTGTTTACAAAAATTCCTTCAGAGGGTTGTATCATAGATGCCAAAGCCTTGATGCTTGAGTGGATTGTTTTTTTTTGTTAAGGAATACATAAGAAACCCAAAAATGTGCCCATGCAACCATTGATGAAAGTTATTTTAATTTAAAATGTTTTATTGTAGGCTGTGGGGCTGCGTAGTGATTATTGAGTAATAAAAAGAGGGCGTGGTCCTTTTTGAACAACATGGACAATGAATTTCAAGTTTTTTTAATTACTTAAGAAATTGCTGAAAGATTGAATAATGAAGTTCTTTGTTCTTTTTTGTTTGTAGGTGATTTTGGCAATGACCATGATTGAATGGAAGGAATGGGAGCATGAGCTCGATGATTTGGATGCTTTGTGGAGTCCTCGCATGTGGGTCGCGTTGAGAGATTGTGGCCTTCTCAAATTCTTCAAATTGAAAAAGATGAAGAAAGAGATCCTTCTGCTTGAGCACATAATCAACTTGTGGGATGTCGTAGATCAAGGGTTTCGGATCGGAACACAACTTCTAACCATCGAGTTGGAAGATGTATACTTCTTGACTGGCCTCTCGAAAAGAGGGGCTCCTATAGCTTTTTTCGGACAGAGGGAACTTCTTGAACAAGTGGATGTGTACCTGGCACGTCATTGTGTCCCAGCAACAAGACTGGTGGGAGGTAGAATCCCAATCAAGGATATCAGAGAATTACCCCTTTGGTCTATTTTGTTCGCCATCACGAGTTTGACAGGAAGCACCAGTGCGCACCTGGCATCAAGATCACAGGTAGCTTATGGTGTACAATGTTTAGAGCCAACACTGTTTAACTGGAGCGCAGGGTTTCTTCGGAACGTGAAGGAACAGATTTCGAGATGTAGGATGGGGAAGAAGTAGTTTGGATATGGTTCTTTCTTGGTCTCATTCTTCTTAGAGTGCATCCCCCAGATGCAGCCTCAGATTTCATTAGCGGTACAACTGATGGTAGAACCACGGATGGAACGATGGACTAGTTTGTCTCCGAGACTAGTGGCAGAGTCAGAATTTCGCTTCACTGGTGACTTCTTCGCTTGGCTGAGACACCAATATCTTTGGATAGAAGACTTTCCATATGCCGAGGTGGACTTTTTTGGGAGTATGGATCTAATTCTACCAGCGAGGGAATATTGGGATGTGTCAGGTGAGAGACTAAACAATACCTTATCTAGTGTTTTTAAGTTTTTTAACGTATGTATATTTTTTGGGTACGTAGAAGAGTTTCTAAGAGATGTATTGTTTTCAATATGCAGACAAGGGAGCAGTGCGTCCAACTAAGATACCAGTACCGGGACATCGCAGGAATGCTCAGGTTGCAATAGATCTGGGGGCACCGGTGCTAGGTCTCCGGGAGGTTGAAATAAACCTTCAAGGCCTTACGATGGGCATTCCTCCTCTACAGAGGGGAGACGTTCCTTTACATCTACAGAGACACACCGTGGGGGTGCCCAAAAATGTTAACTCTCTACTGAGACGAGTAGTGCGCGCAGTGATGTGTTATTCTCAGCATAATGCAGTGCAGAGAGATTAGAGTCTCTCTGGTGATTATATATTTTGTATAACTTGTCGAACAATGTTGTATGGGTGTGAAGACCCGAAATTTTTTCTCTTCCAAATACTTTTTGATGTAAACAAAAAATTTTCAGTCACATTATATATATAGATATAGTTCTGAGTTTTTACAGTGCTAGAAGATTTGTAAATGATTATGTCTTTAATGTGATGTGTTTTAATTTACATGTGGTGTACAATTTGTTTTCCTTCATGAAACCTTATCTATGTGCGAGATATCGATCCATGATGTAATTGGCTAACGAATCCGAAACATTGTTGAGTTCTCTTGGAATATGTCTGTATTCGATGTAATCAAATATTCGTTCAAGATGACAAACTCGTAGGTGGGGATGTAGTAGGATAGGATTACGAATAGCGTAGACACGATTAAGTTGGCAGACCATGAGTTGCGAGTCTAGGTTAACAATCATACGAGAGATACCTAGGGAGGAGGCTTGGGTCAAAAGTCCTATGATAGCATGATATTCTGCCATGTTATTAGTCACTGTTCCTAAGCAAATACCTCCTAAACTCACCAACTCATCAGATTGGTAAATGACCCATGATGCAGAAGCAACATTCTGGGTGTGTCGACTAGTGCCATCCTCAAACCCGACAATGATAGGAAAGGAAGACGTCATCTACGCATGAAAACACAAGACACAGTTATGAGTGGAAAAGGTAAAGACTCGAGCACGCAAAAGAAACAGACACACCAAACCAAAATACAATAATGTACAAAGTACACATGCTAGGTGATCTAGGCATAATACTTTTTAAGGTAAAGCTTGTTCCAGGGATCTCCTAGGGATATTCCATCATAATCGACTAACTCGTAGGTGCCTCTATGCAAAACATGTTTCACAATGTAAGGGCCATGCCACAGAGGTTCTAACTTGCTTGTCCCTAGTTTGTCATGAGCCTAGTCATAGACGAGGACTAAGTCTCCTTCTACAAAAGTCTGAGGATGGACGGAATTGTCATATTAATTTTTTATCTATTTCTGATGTGCCTCGTTAACGAGAGCGGCATCATGACATGTTTCGTCCAGTTTGGTCATATATAAGAAACTTTCTTCTTTGGCAGAAGCGTGGGGTATGAGTTCTACTTTAAGTTTCAGAGATGGAATCTCACACTCGATTGGTAAAATAACTTCGATGCCATACACTAGTTGGAAAGGAGTGAACCCCATTGTGGTTTTCACGGAAGTACGGTAAGCCCCGAGAGCGGAGAAAAGTTGTAGATGACAGGATGTCTTATTTTCCCCTACCATACGTTGAATCATGGTTTTAAGGACTTTGTTGATGGCTTCAACTTGCTCGTTGGCCTGAGGATAGTATGGGGAAGAGTTTTCATGGTGAAAACCCAACTTGGCATGCAATTTAGTCATCATCTAGTTCTTAAAGTGTGAACCGTGATCAGTGACAATGGCACGTGGTACACCAAAATGAGTTATGATGTGGTTAAAAACAAAAAGAGCTACGGTACGACCATCGTTCAGAAAGGTAGGCATAGCCTCATCCCATTTTGTAAAGTAGTCGATGACGACAATTATATAACCGTGCCCCCTGGCTAAGGTAGGCTTACATTGCATGAAATCGATACCCCACTTGGCAAAGGGGCCGATGGTGATAACAGGGTGTAGCGTAATAGGGTGGGTGCGTGCCTTGTTATTAAAAACTTGGCAGGGTGGGCATTGTTTGACTGCTGCAATACAATCTTTGAAAATCGAGGGCCAAAAATAGTTGGAATGTAGGATTTTCTGGGCTGTAGCCATCCCAAAAAGGTGACCGCCACAAGCTCCAAGGTCACAGTCATTCAAAACACGTTCAGCCTCTTCATGAATCAAACATCGTCAAAGGATAGTATCAATACCATGGAGATACAAGGTGTCGTCGACGATAAGGTAACGACGAGAATGGTGGCGAATACATTGACGCTCTTCACGGGAAATGTTAGGCTGAAAGCGCTGGGTTTGGAGATAAAGGAGGATGTATCCATACCAAGGATCAAAGGTGCTGATGAGGAAAAGAGTTTCATCAGGGAGAGAATCTCTGGGTTCAATATCTTCATCAACATGAGGAAGGTCGCAAATAAGCTCCGCAAACACCAAGGACTTTTTGGTTTTGGACTTCACAAAGTCAAGATCGAATTCTTGAAGGATGACGATCCATTTGGAGTATTTTCCCCTAAGCACTTGACGTGTACAGACATGGTACATGGGGTTTGAGTCCGCGATCACAGTGGTGGTGCATAGCAGGATGTAATGGAGAAATCTCTGGACAACGATGACGACTGCCAGAGCCAGTTTCTCTACATGTGAATATCGGAGTTTGGGTCCGGATAGACTCTTTCTCAGGTAATAGAGCACATGTTCCTCAACATTGGGGTCCTCCTGAACTAATACCATCGCAATAGTGGAAGTGGAGGCAGCTAAGTAAAGGATGTAGTCCTTTGTATACTCTAGAGGATGCAACAAAGGTGCGTGGGTCAAGGCATGCTTGAGAGCATCAAATGATCATTGATCGATGTCATCCCAGATGAAAGGGGTGTTTTTCTACAACAATTGCATGAATCCTTTAGTTATCTTAACATAGTTACAAATGAAACGGCGAAGGAAGTTTGATTTTCCTTGCAAACTTTGGAGTTGGGTCAAACTAGTAGGCAGGGGTAAGGCCAGAATAGCCTTAATGTTTAAGGGATCCACCTGAATCCCATCTTTAGAGACAACGAAACTGAGGAGTCGACTGGATTCGACAACAAAAATACACTTATGTGGGTTCAAGCGGATACGGTAAAACCGACATCAAAGAAAAATAGCCCGTAAGTGATCAACGTGATCTGATTGATTGGATGAGTGGGCAGGTAAGTCGTCAAGGTAAGATTCTGCAATATTCTTGATATCATGGGAAGTGTACAACATAGCCCGCTGGAAAGTAGTACCAACATTTTTGAGACCAAAAGGGAGCTTTCGGTAGGTGAAAGTTCCCCATGGGAAAATAAAGGCTATCTTGTGTTGATCAGTAGGTAAAATTTCAATCTGGTTATACCCGGAGAAACCATCCATGAAAGAGAAGATTATGCTCTTAGCGCAATTATCAATGATCTGGTCGATGAAGGGCGTAGGGTAGTTGTCCTTTGGACAAGCATTATTGAGATCCTGATAGTCAACGCAAACACGAATGGTCCCCTATTTTTTGGCAACTGGAACAAGGTTGGAGACCCATTCTTTCAAAGGGATAGGATAGATAAAGCCAGATTTCAAAAGTTTCTCAACTTCTGCCTTTATAGCTGTGATTTTCATGGGATGAACCGGGCAGATTTTCTATCGAACAAGTTTTGTACCTAGGTAAGTCTTGATTTCATGCACAATGATCGATGGGTCGATCCCTGGCATTTCTTCGTAGCTCCAAGTGAAGACATCACAGAATTCTTTAAATAGAGCGGTGTAAGATACCACTTCTCCAGGTGTGCAATTAGTACCAAGTTTAATGTTTTCCACAATGCCTTCTTTGATCAAAATATCAATAACGATCGTAGTAGAGATATTACCCTGATTCCCCTTAGAAAGAGTATCTTGTGTGAGGATGGGAGATTGTGGAGAATTGGTAACATAAGGAGGGAAGACAGAGTGTATGTCTTTGTGAATTTATTCTAGAGGTGGAAGAAAAGAGGATCAATGATGGTTATCATCCCAAGGTGCGTCGTCAATACTAAGCATTTCCATTATAGATTCGTCGGAAGGAAAAATTTCGGAAATGTAATCGATTGTAGACGATAGGGAATCCAACCATGATGACATTGAGTAGGCATCGGGTGCCAATAGATGTGGGTTGTCTGGGAAGGGAGTGGCAGATTGAATAGAAATGTATGTGTCCTCGGCTAGGCTAAGTGGCATGGTGTCACCTAGTACATCGAATTCCATAGGACTAGGTACAATCCAAGGGTCAGATGATTCCAAATATTTATAAGCCATAGTCGAAATCATATTGACGATGGCAATATGATGTGTGGTGGGTGGAAGTGGTGTAGGGAAGGTACCCATAAGGCTAGAATATTTCAACAATCCAACACCAACACTTTCATATGTAACTTTGTGGTCTCCCAAGAAAGGAATGTTGTTGGTAACAGGAGCAGGAGCATCGGGTGTACAAAAATCTAGTTGGTCGATAGTGACAATTTTGCTTTGATGGGGGAATTGTACACATCGAAACACCGATGAGGTGATGATAGTCATAGAGTAGAAACAACTTCTTCTGAGTAGTAGGTTGTAATCGAGAGGGGCATCGACCACCTCGACATCAACAGTAATGGTTTTGCCACCCAACTAAATGGCTAAGGATTGTAAAAGTCCATGAGGATGAAAACCTCACCCATCGAAAGTGCGTAACATCATAGGGGATTTGTTAAGGGTGGGTGATTTCAAGCCATTCCAAAAATCCAAAGACATGACACAAGTAGAGGCTCCCTCATCCAAGATAGTTCGGTGGATTTGTTGATTGTGAACAACAACATCGATTTGAAAAGCTAGTTGGTGGGAGAGTCGAGGCTGATGATCATCCATATTAATGGTGAGGTTATTAGATGACTCAAGATTGAAAGCACCGATGGTAGCCAAGAGCATTCTACGTTGACTAGGATAGTTTTGTGGAACTTCCAAAGCAGACATAGCACACGGTGCTTGAGCCAAATCTTCAATGATGTTGTAGTTTTGGGTATCCCGTGAACTAGGATTAAAGGTAGATTTCCAAATAGTGCTCTTAGGAGGGAGTAAGATGGAGTCAAACGAAGGTTTCTCGATCCAGAGTAGGCCAGACAGAGGGCTAGCAGACGGAGGACTAATGAAATATGGTGATGGGTCCGGTAAGGAATCGTTATTGGTCTTCAACTTATCAGGTTTAATCGGTGTGTCATATTTCATAGTGTGAGTGGTCAGATTAATCTCGTTAAACATGTAAATGTGGGAACTTGTCGAGGCCTCATCATGGGATTGGCTGGAACTGCCCCCTAGAGTGGGGGTTTGAGCAACCGAGGATTGCTGCTGTGGAAAAGGTTGGGTAAGCACAACGGGTTGTGAATTTCCTTTAAAAAACTTGGCCACTTCATCGCAATGTGGACAATCTGGAGTGTAGTGATCATCGCCACAAATGAGACATGGGAATTTCAGTTTCTGTTGTGGTTGTTTTCCTGAAGCATGGGTTTGAGTTTGATTTTTTGGTTGTTCATTGTTATTGTTTTTCTTCGGTTTATTTCTCGTTTTCTTCTTACCTCTGGATTGTTGTGAAGGGGCCGATTGGACTGTATTCACCTCAGAGACCTGAGTTTGAGGGGAGGTAGAAGAGGGTGTGGTCGAACTGGGAGCAGGCGTCGAAGCAGACCGCTGGGTTGTTCCAGTTGACTGGGAAGTAGATTGGGTTTTGATGGAGCCAATGGCTCCATCTGCGTGTGAGGTAGACGATGGTTTGGATGGATCAGTAGTGGCACAGGTAGAATTTGGTATCAATTCATACAGAGTACCAGATTGTGAATAAACCAAATCTAAGTACTAAGCTCGAGAAATAGTTTCTTCCTCGGTGACTACACCACCCATGTCAACATCATGAGCAATTGGGGGTAACAGTGATTTAGTGAACCATTTCGCTAATAATTGGTCAGGAATGATTGCTTTGATTAACCTTTGTCATCATCTCCATTCAGGAATATGATTAGAGATATGTACGAAGTTTGTCTGATGAAGGGAGGTCAATAGTTCGGTACCTGTCTCGTATCGAATGGGTAGTTGGAAGTGTGTGAGGAAAGACATGGCAAGGGAGTTGAAATCGTGAAAGAAGCATGTGGTAGTTCAATATACCACTCTGTTGCAGAACCCGTAAGTGTTCGTTGGAAAAGACACAAACATATGGAATCATCCATGAGGGAGTTCGATGAACACCACAAATGGAAAGTCATCACATGGTTTTTTGGGTCTTCTCCAGACTTTCCATCGAATTTTGGAATATCAGAAGGAAGTTTAGCTGGAATAGTTGGCCAAACCGGAGAATGAAAAATAGGATCATTCAATAATCGAGACAAGTCTGGGAGATCCAGAGTCACCAGGAAAGGTAGTTGTCGGTTAACCTGCGGGTGATACTGGTGTGGCATAGGAACACCAGTAGGACCAGGGTACACAGGATTTGAGGGGGTTCGAGAAACATGTGTGAGAGAAGGATAACCAGATGGGTTTTGAGGTTTATAAGCTAGATTTGGGGTTTTCCCATAAGGGGGGTAGATATTTTGTCCATAAGGAGGATATAGATGAGTCCCTTGAGGAGGAAAAGGTTGTTGTGGAGCTTGAGGATTGTGTCCCGCCGGAAACTGTGGGTTTCCTGGAAAGGGGATATTCCATGGATTGGGTGTTGTAGACACATTTTGTCCATGCGGTTGATGGTAGGCTCCAGTTTGAGGCTTCCCCCCAGCATGAGGGTGCCCTCCAAATGGAGGTTGTCCTCCGGTGGGAGGATGCCCCCCAGCATGAAGTGGAGTTCATAGAATTTGGGAACCAGACATAAACGACTAGCCGGTGTTTCTTAATGGATTAAAGCCACCAAGACTGGTCCCTCAGGGTTGTTGTATAGGTGTAGAACTTCCAGGCATAACTTGGGTAGTAGTGACAATGGAATAATTTAGTTCTCTATACCCAAAAGGGAGTGATGATGAAGGTCTAGGTGTTAGTGGTGTGCCAATTGTAGCTTGGCTAACCACCACATTACTGGCGAGAATAGTCAGAACATGAGGGGCCATTGTAGAGTGGGTCATCTAGAGTGAAAAAGTGGACCTTGGGCCAACGGATGATGTGTTCAGATCAACGGATGGTGTAGGTGAAAAAACAGTAGTACCGGTAAAATGATTTAAGGGTATGGTGTAGTTAACAGGCACATCAACACCTATTCCTATTCCGTAAAGATCTTGCACCGTGCGCGGTGGGCTTCGAACAATGTCTATGGTCCAAAAGGGGTCTTCAACTAGAGGGTTTGAATGAGACCCAGTCAGAACGTTAGAACGATTGACAACAACAAATTTGCTGGCTGAATTCAGTTGGAGAAAATGCCTCTCATATCCCTCAGGAATGCGAAAAGCCTCCAGAGACTCTGAAAAAATTCGTAAATTCTCTAAAGAGGTGGGAACTTTCTCTTGGGAGGTTATAATGTCGTGATCCTTTCTCTATTGAGGATATTCCTCCATAGAATGAGGGGGTAAATGGGTAGTATCTTCCATGTTTTCTGGAGGAAGTCCCTGTACCCTACACAAACGGTTTGGAGGGTCGATGTTGGTGAAAAAAAATTGATGAAAAAAATCTATGGCCAACTACCAAAAAGAAACACCATATGCTAATAGAATCTAGGAATCACAACCAAGCAAACAAAACCTTCTCTCGATGACTGTGCTAGTTGGTGATGAAATACAATGTCACGTGATCAAGTCAAGAAGGGGATGGGATATGATGGAACAGTTACAATGGTGACCTGCTTAATGGACTTTCACCTTGGTGCAAGCTTCCACGTAGTAATTGTGGATTTACCCTCCAAGGAGCCCGAGTGAGTTTGACCAATGTCTGTTGCAGGTACAGTGAGACTTCCCTTCACTGTCAAGTTGTGTAAGACCCTAAAGATTGCAGCTACTAAGGTTACCAATTCACAGTCATCCCCTGGGCGAGTACAGTCGACAATCCATTCCGAACGTAAGGGTAGGGTATCTAGCCCAAAATCAACTTGAAAGGATTCCACTCAACATTGTAGGTATACCTTTAAGCAATCCCCATAATACGATCTGACTACTACAATCAGTCAAACCACGGAGGGATAATCTACATAGCTTTCCTTAGTGACACCTCGTGCATAACCCCTGTGTGAGAGGGGGATCCCAACAAACTTATACGACAATTGTATTTGACTCTCCCTAGATCACAGCCAAATCCAAAGTGTTAATCCTAGTCTAATGTTGGTGGAAGATCCTAGAAAAAAAAATGTTCTAGACAATTTTTAATTAGTGTTCATTTTACAACTGTTCTTTACTCAAAAGGGGTGTATGCAAGTGAAACAGATGGAATGATGACTCAATCCCCCAAAAATTCATAAAAGATGATAAGCAGTCATTTCTTTTCGATGAATGTCTATTTGAGGGAGAGAGAGAGAGTTTTTTTCACTATCAAACACTAATAAGGAATGTCCTCAAACAAATTTTCTCAATCAAATCCAATGTGATGCTAAAAATTTTTAGAAATGTCTTCTAATATGAAAATAAATCACTAAGGTGTCTCTTTATTGTTTGTGTGCGAATAATGATTAATTCAATACGACACTTCCCCTGCCAATTAACCTTTTAGATCAAGGAAACTCAGAGAAGCATAAGGAGGTTTTGTACAAACAACACACCCTCTTGCTATGATCAGAAACAAGAAGCAAAAAGAAAACAAAGATAACAAAGAAAGTCAAGAATTTCACACAAAAGAGAGATGTTCAAGAACAATGACCTCAAAAACAAACCAAATGAGAAGATTCGTAGACTTCTGATGTCCTTCACCTGATGTTTTGCTCAGTCAGATAGGAGAGAAAAAGCAGTGGATTGATTTCAAACTCCCAACAGTAGAAAAAACTCAAAAAATAATGAAGAAGGCCATGAAATCTGAATAGCAAGGTATTTGTTCCTTATAAGGAAGGATGTCAAAGTTCACTGGGAAGAAGCATTGACTCATAGAGAGGCTCAGCAAGTGAAACACAAAGATTGGACCCTAGAAAAAGTAGTTCTGGAAAGGTTTTTTGCCAAAAGAGGGATGGCGCTCTGGTATAAGGGGAACCAAGCATTATAGCACTTTGTCTAACACATCGAGATAGCATTGGTGCTCTGCTAACATGGTCACAGGGGCGCCAGGTTTAAAAAGATCATGAAAATGTCCAGAAACCCAAAATTTTAGTCAAATTTTGGCAATCAAGCTGAGTGTGATGGGGTAAGGAGTCAATCAGCATATGAAATCAAGCAAAAGGGGTGAACAAGGTCTAAAAACAATCAAAGGGTAAGACAAGGTCTATGAGGAAAAATCAAAACCAAAAGTTTCGATTCGATTCCCCAGTGGAGTCGCCAGTTTCTGTTGAAGGAAAATCTGCCTGCGGACAGGTAGATCTCCTCTTGAGAGCTAGACTCTTAACCCTTAAGACAGAAGACACTTATCATGGACACTGACTTCCTTTTAGATATATATAAACTAATGTATGAGGAGTAAAGAGAAAAGAAGTACGTTTTACCGGTGTTTGTCCTTGCACGCTCCGAGTTGAGCTCCAATCTTTAGCTCCTCGATAATCCCTGTATACAAACAATAGTACAACCACTTCCTACTCTACTGATATTAGCTTGAAATAGACCTATCTATTAGAGACAAGTTCATGTGATATTAAGCAAAAAATAGAAAGAAATATGACAAGCGTTTCATATTGATGAGAACAATAATGAAAGAAACTTACAACCGTAGATGCGAATGCAACAACTTCGTCAAATCCTCTTTGTCTAACCCTTTCTCAAAATATCCACGATCCATATGACAACAACTTCATTGATTACTCTCCTCTAGTTCACTGTGTGTTTCCTATGAGATAATAGGTTTCATTCTTCTAATTCTTCCCTCTTTTCACCATGACACAGCCTGCTTATATAGGTTTAGAGAGGCCCAACCTCTTGAGGTATATTTAGGGTAAGTTGAGGATTCTCCTCCTTAAGTCAGGGATATTCCCTAAGATCATGGCTAGACCAGGGGTTCAAATCCAACTGCCTTCCAAGATTGAAAATATCTTCCCCTTATTCTCCTCAACAGACCAATTGCTGCCCAGAATAGGCAGTGCTCCCTCAAAAGGGCCATCAGAGCACTATAACACTCCCTAGTAGGATTTAGGGGGCGCCAACACTCCTAAAAGCAATAACACTCCTCCAGAAGGGTTGTTCAATGTTATAACACTCCCTAACACTCTATAGGGGAGTGCCAGCGCTCCTGAGAGAGGTATAGGGGAGCGCTCTCCTCTAAAAACCCAGATTCAATGGTTCTTTTAGATGGAAAGAGGTACATAACTCCAGTTAACCATTCCTCTTCCTCCAAATCAAGTGTTTGAGGTGTTTTAAGTGTCTTTTTGATGTCGTTATAAGTATGACATAGGCATCATGGCAGTATGCTTTTCTTGACACTTGCGACACTTGTAAGAAAAATGTGACACTTGCGAAACTTATCGAAGCGAGTAATGTTGATGTGTAACAAATTGTTAGTTGTGTCTTCTTGTGTAATACCAAGACAAATTTGTCCAATTGGAATTGCAATTGTTAATTGTGTCTTCTTGTGTAATACCAAGAATTTTTTTTCCAATTGGAATTGGAATTGTTAGTTGTGCCTTCTTGTGTAATACAAGACAAAGATGTCCAACTAGAATGAGAATTGTTAGTTGTGTCTTCTTGTGTAATACCAAGACAAATTTGTGTAATTGGAATTGGAATTGTTAGTTGTGTCTTCTTGTGTAATACCAAGACAGATTTGTTGTGGTGTGCTTGGAAGCCAATCTTCCTCTTTAAACATGGGGAACCTATTGAATCAAGGTAGAAATTCCTTGAGGAAATAAAAACTCATTGAAAAGGTAATTGAATAAAGATAAAAGGAAAGGTTACGTATGTGAAAACACAAGTTTTCAAAAGAGGACAATCCACTTTCTAGTGGAATAGATGTCATTGTTGTTTCTCCACCATCACCACAAGTAAAGCACATGAGTTCAGTAGAGACCAATCCATTTCTTACTTCTATTTTACCTCCAATCAATATCTCATCAAGACAAGTTTTTGTGGATGACAAGATGATGAAGTATTTTCTTGGAGATAATTATACAATAAATGAAATTAGAGAGGCATTTGGTGCAAAACATTCTAGTGAAGAAGTTCTTGTGTTGCAACATCTTGTTGGAAAATCAGACATTCTAGAAAATAGTCATGGGAATGTCCACTCTCCTCCCATAATTTATTCATCGTTGATTGAAGGGGAAATAACTATAACATTGTTAACTCCACAACAGGGAGGTCAAGAGTGCTAGAATACAGGTTCATCGTCCCTACCTAGATTGAGTAGTGTGTGACGAAGAACTCCTAAATGTATTCATGTGAATGAAAGTGGTCTATCCTCACTTGAAGGTAGGTTACCTAACCAGACTATTTGTAATCATTCTTATTAAATCATTAAAGAATATTTTGAACCAAAATATGATGTCGCTAAATGTCAATTATTTTTGGCTTTGTTAAAGTCTAGAAGTTTGACTGTTGTTAGGAGACATTTAGGCCTTAAAATAGTCAAAATTTAAAAAACAAGTCATCATATTGTTAGAAACCTTGTGGATGCTTTTTAAAAAATTGGTAAGAAATATCATTCTAAAGAGAATAATGAAACCCGACATGTCTTGTCACAATTAGTTGTTAGCAAGATCACAGGAAAATATCATTTTCTCCAAAAAACCTCTCATCTCATGAAATGAAATATAAAAACCCTTAGAAAGTATTCTAATGGACGAGATAACATCGACACAGGTGGCCCACCAAATTTTTGGGCCTTCACGGGTAGGCTACCTCATTCTGACGTGAATTTAATTGGAACAGTTAAGGGACTAGTACATACTTTCTAGCATGAGAACACTAGGCCTTCTTCCAACCACAAATATGTATTAAAATTGAGAAGGGGATCTAGGGACCGTGAACCCCATATTAAACACTTTCTTGACATTACACATATAAAATTGTATGATATATTTAGGACAATACATAGTGCACTTAACTTGGGCCAAATATCTTTCCATAAATGCAAGACTTGGTATGCTCAAATAAACACAATTTGTAACACATGTTGTTGTATATATTACATTGAGTATGGTTATTATTATGACACCTACATATATTTTTTGTTTATTTCATAACAAACTTATGAAAAAATGCTCAATTTTATTGCACCCATCATCATCTAACATCAGAGCTTCGTGCATCAGAGCTTAACCACCTGTTAACATCTCGATATTTATAAGTCTGGATTTTGGGGTTTGAGAGCACAAGGGAACATGCCCTTCGGTATCCCGAGTGCCGAAACGCCGAAGTGTCAAACAAGCCTAAATCGGTGATTAGCCCCTTGGGTTATGCCTTGGTCAATATGACCTCTTCCCATATGACCACAGTCTCTCTTCCATCGGGATTTGTCAAGGCGAGAGCCCAATCTCTTGTCAATGGGACTCCCAAATCCCTGATCCCTTATTTCCCGAAATGGGTAATCTCTTGACACGTAGCCACCCGAAATCGGTCGGTCTACGACTGCTTCGAGGTTTCCACCATGGAACATCCCGATATCTCATCGCCAGAACTCCCGAGTTCTCGATTACTGATTTCCCAAAATGGTAAATCTCACAACATGTGGCCTCCTTTAATCGGATGACCCGAATCTACTTCAGGGTTTCTACCATGGAATGCCCCGATCTTTCATCACCAGAAATTCCGAGTTCTCGACTCCTTATTTCTCGAAGTGGAAAATATCTTGACACGTGGCCTCCATTATTCGGACAGTCCAAATCTATTTCAGGGCTTTTTCCCCTATTCACTGGGGGTTTATCCCTCGTATATCTCCTGACAAATCCAATGACTATCATGTTTTTCAGCCGAGATCTGACGGCTCAGACAGGTTCCTAACTTGTGTGCTCTCCCACGACTTCCTGGACGTGGAAAGATCAATGGTCTGGATTCTCTCATGGACCTTAGGGATCTATGGTCCCGATCTCTTCGCTACCCACAAAGACACAGAAAGTCACAGGGGTAAGGCACTTAACATCCTACTTTCTCCTACCAAATCTAACGGTCATGAGTGACCACAGATTTCCCGACAGGATCTCATCCATCGATCAACACCTATCAAGGTTAAGGTACTTATCTTTCCATCTTCTTCTTCTTCTTATCTGATGGTCGTGAGTGACCATAGATCTCCCAATGGGATCTCATCCATCGATTCGATAATTATCAGGGATTTCTTAAGACCTTGCGCCTTCAAATCCTCCTTCCAGGTTCTTGATGGATTTTTCAAGAAGGTTTTCTCTATGGGGAGGTTTAACTAGGGTACTGTCTGAGGCAGATAAGGGTATCTCTCTCTCGAGAACCAGGCGTGAAGTCTGAATTAGATCAGTATGCATATAAATAACGATTTAAGAGAACATAAGCCACATGTAGTCTTTCCATTATAAACATACAACTACCAGTACTAATCAAAACATCATACAGACATTCTTATACTGAAATTATTCACAATTTCACAGCTTATGAGCATAATTGTCAGAATACATATATTTCAAGATGCCAAAGGCAAAACACTTATCAAAAAGTAACACTAGAGGTTATACAATTGTTTAAAGGGGTGCTCATTTCCACCCAACCATAGGCTCAACGACTCCCAGCAGATTTACCACTAGCCACACCCGAGCTAAGACCACGATGCTGTGAGACTGCGTCTTTGTTTGCCAGTGACCAGGAGTGAAGGTTACCCTCCTTCCTCTCTTCTATAACTCACTCTACATATCGCCAGATTTCTCTTTCTCCCCTCGTGTCTACCCCCAATCGCTTTTCCCCCACACCTTATCCTCTTGCGAGGTTGTGTGTGGCGCGTTATCCCTCGCACTAGTCAGGCCTAACGACTCTACGGATGGGCAGTTCTCCTCCCCATCCTTCATTAAGTCCTTAGGATCCATCTACCTACCAGGCTGCAAGACATTTAATTCGGGGCCAACGAGCCGCTTTTGGTTCTCTGGGTCAGTGAAGTCCAAATACGGTATTGATTTTTGGTGGAAGTTAATGCCACCTTTCCAGGTGCCTTCCACCGCCTTTCTTCAGCCATCGTGCTCTCTTTTTCAGCATATCCCCTCTCAGCAATCTTGCAATATAAATTCATAATATTATTCACATTCATCGACCTTTTCCACAAGTTCCAGTCACATCACACATTCTCATTTCTGATTTTTGCCACAGTTCTTGGCCAGTCTAGTTATTTTTACAAACTGGGGGAAACAGGGTGTTACAATTCCATCCCCCTTAAAGGAACATTGTCCTCGATGTTCTATCTATCAGCATGTCATGCATGTACAAATGTAAACAAAATCGGATATGTTTGTTTCATGGAATCCTCCATTTCCCATGTAGCCTCATCTGGGCTAAAATGTTTCCACTGCACCTTGAATTGTGCAATGGTTCGGTTCCGGAGCAGGGTTTCTTTTCTTCCCAATATGCATCGTGGTTCTGGTAGAAATTCTCCCTCCAGTTCCACCTGGATCATAGACCAGTCAATTATATGATTAACATCATGTACATATTTCTTTAATAATGAAACATGGAAAACATTATATGATTTTACTGTGGGAGAAAGTGCTAGTCGATAGGCTACAGGTCCCACTCGATCTAGAACCTCAAATATTCCACAATATCGGGGTGCCAACTTGGCACAAGCTCCCATTTTTAGGGAACTCTTCCTGGGCCTAACTCTTAGATATACATGATCTCCCATTTTGAACTCTCTTGGATTTCTCTTTTGGTCAACATAACTTTTCTGTCGGTTCTGAGCGACCTTAAGATTTTGTTTTATCTGAGTCACTTGCTGTTCCATTTCTTTCAACATGTCAGGTCCAAAAGAAATCCTATTTACAGGATTACTCCAGATGAATGGAGTATTACACGGCCTACCATAGAGGACCTCGAAGGGACTCATCTTTAAGGATGCTTGGTAGCGATTGTTGTAGGCGAATTCTACCAATGGCAGGTAGTCTTCCCATTTCCGGGGTTGATGCATTACATGCATCCTTAACATATCCTCTAATATTTGATTCACTCTTTTTGTCTGTTTGTCGGTTTGAGGGTGATAGGTGGTGCTAAACAACAATTTGGTTTCTAAACCAACCATCTGTGATTTCCAAAAATTGGAAGTAAATTTTGTGTCTCTGTCAGACACTATCTCTTTCGGCATACCGTGTAGTCTGAATACCTCTTTCATGAATACTTGGGCGATATCTATCGCCTTGCAGGTTGATTTGACGGGGATGAAATGAGAAGACTTTCTTAGTTTATCCACCACTACTATAATGGCGTCATTCTATTTGGTTGAAGTTGGAAATCCAGTGATAAAATCCATGGACATGGTTTCCCATTTCCATTCTGGGATGGGTAAAGGTTGCAATAGTCCTACTAGGTGTCGATGTTCTGCTTTAACCTGTTGGCACTCTATGCATCGAGCCAAATATTTGTCCGTGTCTTTCTTCAATCTAGGCCAATAAAATTGTTTCTGGGTGGCAGTGATAATTTTCTGGTATCCTGGGTGACCAATATATGGTCTTTTATGTAGTTCATCCATAATGAACCTCTTCAAGTCATCACAATTTGGAACATATAGTTTATCTATGTAAGTGAGAAGACCTTCTTCGGTCATATAGTAGCCTTCATATTTTACTCCAGAGGGTTCTTGCTGTAGGTACAGGGTCACGGTTTAAACGAAGGGATCTATCTCTTGTGCATTTCTGACTCTGTTCTTGACATTTGTCTCGCAGGTACTCACCATTGCCAGGTGAATTATTTTCATGCTTCTGCTAAGGGAATTGGCCACCCTATTTTCTTTCCCTTTAATGTGTTTGATTTCAAAATCAAATTCGCTAAGGAGGGCCATCCATCTATCTTGTCTGGCATTGAACTTTGGTTGGTCAAACAAATATCGCAATCCACAGTGATCTGTCATAAGTAAAAATTTTCTTCCCAAGAGGTAATGCCTCCACATTTTCAAGGCATGCACTATGGCAGCCAATTCTAGATCATGAGTCACATAGTTGACTTCATGTTCATTCAATTTTCAAGATTCATAGCAGATCACACTTCCTTTCTGCATAAGGACTCCTCCGAGCCCTTCCTTACAGGCATCTGTGCACACAAGTAAGTCAGCTTCTGGGTCAGTGATTTTCAACACGGGTGCATGGGTCAGTAGATGTTTCAGGGTTTGGAATCTTTCTTCACATTTCTGTGTCCACAAGAATTTTGTCCCCTTCTTGTGCAGGGCAGTGATTGGACAACCAATCTTGGAGAATCCTTTTATAAATCTCCTATAGTATCCTGCTAATCCCATAAAGGATCTGATGTCTGAAACATCCTTCAGGGTAGGCCATTCCATGATAGACCTGATCTTGTCAGGATCTACTGCTACCCCTTCCTCAGACAGAACATGTCCCAAGTAATGTATTTTCTTCTGAAAGAAGTCACATTTGCTGAATTTAGCATAGAGTTGATGCTCTCTTAGCACTTACAGCACAAGTATAAGATTCTCTTCATGTTCTTCTCTATTCTTAGAGTAGATTAATATTTCATCAATAAAAACTAGTACAAATTTATCTAAAAATTTACTGAGTACATTGTTCATTAAGAACATGAAAGTGGCAGGGGCATTGGTTAACCCAAATAGCACTACCACAAACTCATAGTGACCATACCATGTCCAGAAAGTAGTTTTATGGATGTCTTCACCCTTGATTCGGACTTGATGGTATCCCGACCTCAAGCCAATCTTTGAGAAAATAGATGCAACTCCCAACTGATCAAATAGATCATCGATCCTGGGAAAGGGGTACTTGTTCTTTATGGTTACTTTATTGAGTTGTCTATAATCTATACACAGTCTAAGGGTTCCATCCTTCTTTTTCAAAAACAGGACTGGTGCTCCCCATGGGGACATGCTGGGTCAAATATAACCCTTATCCATCATTTATTTCAATTGTAATTTGAGTTCCACTAACTCAAGTGTGCTCATCCGGTAGGGTGTCCTAGACACCGACACCGCTCCTGGTGCAAGTTCTATCAAGAAGTGAATGTCTCTTCTCAGAGGTAGACCCGGTACCTCTTCCGAAAACACATCTCTGTATTCTCTTAGGATAGGGTGATCATCAGGGCTTGGTTTATCACCTTCGATTGTTTTCAACACCTGTATTGCATATAGGGGACATCCTTTTCAGCAATACTTTCTCATTTGCAAGGCTGATATTTGCCTCATCGAGACAGGTTTTCAGATCCATTGAAGGGTTATCCTTCTCTCTTGTTTACTTATAAACTCCAAGGTTTTATGGTAACAGTCCAGTCTGGCTTTATGGGTAGCTAGCTAGTCCATACCAATCAACAGATCGTATGATCCTAGGGGTAATACGTTAAGGGTTGCTTGGGTGGGGAATTCACAAAACATTAACTAGCAGGTTGGTATGACCTCTGCTACCCTTCTTTTGGTGCCAATGGCTAACTGTACCAACCATGGCTTGGTTTGTTTTTGTGGCTGTAGTTTACACTTAGCAACATATTTAGGGGCTATATAACTCAAATTTGAACCAGGGTCAATCAAAACAAACACCGGATGGTTGAAAATCATACCTTCGATTTCCACCACTGAAGCTTGGTGGTCAGCTTGGTTATTATCCAATGCTGCATAAATCTGTGGCACACTCCTTGCCACATCATTGAATGCGGTAGCTTCCTGAATGTTATAAACTTTTCGACTATTCTGTTGTCGGTGTGGATAGTCTCTCAGGAGATGCTCTTCTACGCAACCCCATCATTTCAAAGGTTCTCTCTTTGGGTTATCAGTCTTTACTGGTATAGGTCCAGAAGTTTTATTTCCGTTCAATGAGGGAAAGTTCTGCTGGAGTACACTCCAGGCTGGAAAGTTTATTCTGGGGTTCTTCTTGTAGTTCTTAAATCCTGAGGATTTGATCCCCTTTTTCTGAAATCTCGAACCACTCTTCTATTTCTAGTCTCCACGAGACTTTGCCCGATGTCCATATTGTTCATGACAATATGTTGTCTTTCAAATAGTGTTTTCTAAGGTCTTTGGCTCATCAAATTCAATTATGTTCCGGTATTCCGTGGGTAGCCCACTGATGAAGCATTGCACCTTCGCCTTCTCTACTTTGATGTAGGGTACATATCTCAATAAGTCAAGGAATTTGTTGACATATTCCTCTATAGTGAGTTGCCCCATTTTGAGTTCACAAAATTCTTTTGTCTTCTCGTCGAAATATTTTTCTAACAAATACTTCTTCCAGAAGTATTTCTCAAACTGTTTCCAGGACAGGTCGTCCTCGCGAACCCCTTTCACATTCTTAAGATCTTCCCACCAGATGGTAGCTTTTCCGTTCAGGTTGAAAGTGGCCACTTGGGCTTTCAAATTCTCTGAAAAATCATGGACTCTGAAATATTTCTTCAGTCCAAGTAGCCAAGCCTCTACTTCCTCTCCCTTCTTTATCTCACCATCAAAGGAGGGAGGTTTGGCCTTTCTGAATTCCTCAAATTTATGACCCTTGGAAGTCTTGTGCTTCTTTTGTTTTCCTCGAGAATAGGAACCGGCCTTGCTGCTGGAAGAGCCTTCTAAATCGCCAACTTCTTTCTCAGAGGAATTGTCTGGCACTGGTCCTTTACCTCTGGGGTGGACCTTCCCTGAGGTGATTCTCTCAGTATGGCCACTGATATGACCATGTTTTTATATCTTAGGTTCATGTTGCATTTTTCATTGTAGGTTGGATATGCTCTGCAGTAAAACTGCATTAATTTCAGTTTACTTTTCTTGTTCTTTCATCATCATTTCATTGTCGACCTTGCAGCTTTGCAATTCAACCATGAGACTCCTCACAGTATCAACTAGATCTGGAGGGGTTCCTATTTCTCTTCTTTCGTCAGACCCTTCCTCTCTATTGTGGGAGCCTTCTCCCATCTCTTGGTGAGTCACCATTCTCTACGTCTGTGAATTCCCGCGGCTGATCGTCCGCTTGGGTGAAAAGACAAACGCTGGTTATTCATCAAGAGTTAGATACATTTTTATAACTTGCACATAAATTCATAACTCTTTCACATGCATACATAGTCGGGTTCTCGTTTCCAAGTTTTGATCCTGGATAAGAGAGTTAAGTTAGGGGGTTACTCCTCTTAGGAGTGCTTCGAACAGAGCTTATGCGCAACTCGTTCATGAGCCCAATCAAGCCAAGTGTTGTAACCATGCTTTGATACCAATTTGTAATGCATGCACTACCATAATCAAGTTTTCATTGATTTCTACATAATCGGAGCCCCTGAAATATCTACGGTGGCCTAGCGTAAGTTAACTCTCTCTCTCTCCCATGTCATCATGGGTCAGGATCATAGGTCAAATAATCATGGTGCTTCTTGTATTTCATGCCTCGACGCTACAGGAATGTCGAATCATTCGACTCTCCAACCGCTGAACCCTGACAGGGCTAGAGACTGGCCAATAGGGACGAATCCCAATAGAGTTAGCAAATGGCCATTAGGAACGACCCTGTCGGGCGGTTGAGTGGAGTACAGGTGGTGAGAGGGGTAACACGACCTGGAGGGCGACATGACAGGAGGAGGTTCCCACTTCAAACGCCACAACATTTCGGACTCCCCCCCCAAAAAAAAATTAAAGGTAGAATGGTAAGGGGGGTCGGGAATTCACCTGAACGTCGTTGATCAATGCGAATAAATCCTGGCCGTTCGAGAGTTGCGCATTCGATTTCAGACCCCCACCTCACCGCTAAAGGCAGAACAACAAGGGGGCTCTAGAATGAAGCCTTAGTCGTAGATCTGGGTGGGTGGACTCTGGCCGTCCAGATCTTCTCGCCACTTACCCTAATGCGCATTCACACCCCAGCTTAAAGCCGACGTCTCTTCCTCACATTTCATGGTCATCCCAGACCCTGGATCCTCTGAGAGGATCTTGTCCATTCATTGGAGCTTAACCACCTATTAACATCTCGATATTTATAAGTCTAGATTTCGGGGTTTGAGAGCACAAGGGAGCATGCCCTTCAGTATCCCGAGTGTCGAAATGCCAAAGTGCCAAACAATCCTAAATCGATGATTAGCCCCTTGGGTTATGCCTTGGTCAATATGACCTCTTCCCATATGACCATGGTCTCTCTTCCGTCGGGATTTGTCAAGGTGAGAGCCCAACCTCTTGTCAATGGGACTCCCGAATCCCCGATCCCCGATTTCCCAAAATGGGTAATCTCTCGACATGTAGCCACCCGAAATCGGTCGGTCTATGACTGCTTCGGGGTTTCCACCATGGAACATCCCAATCTCTCGTCACCGGAACTCCCGAGTTCTCGAATCCCAATTTCCCAAAATTGGAAATCTCACGACATGTGGCCTCCTTTAATCGGACGACCCAAATCTACTTCGGGGTTTCTACCATGGAATGCCCCGATCTTTCGTCACCAGAACTCCCGAGTTCTCGACTCTCGATTTCCTGAAGTGGAAAATCTCTTGACACGTGGCCTCCTTTATTCGGATGGTCCAGATCTATTTCAGGGCTTTCTCCCCTATTCACTGGGGGTTTATCCCTCGGATATCTCCTGACATATCCAACGACTGTCGGGTTTATCAGCTGAGATCTAACAGCTCAGATAGGTTCCTTACTTGTGTGCTCTCCCACGACTTCCTGGACATGGAAAGATCAATGGTCCGGATGTTGTCATGGACCTTGGGGATCTACAGTCCCGTTCTCTTCTCTACCCATGAAGACACAGAAAGTCACAGGGGTAAGGCACTTAACATCCTACTTTCTCCTACCAAATCTAATGGTCATGAGTGACCACAGATTTCCCGATGGGATCTCGTCCGTCGATCAAAACCTATCAAGGTTAAGGTACTTATCTTTCCATCTTCTTCTTCTTATTTGACGGTCGTGAGTGACCACAGATCTCCCGATGGGATCTCATCCATCGATTCGATACTTATCAGGGATTTCTTAAGGCCTTGCGCCCTCACATCCTCTTTCCAGGTTCTTGATGTCTTTTTCAAGAAGGGTATCTCTATGGGGAGGTTTACCCAGGGTACTATCTGAGGCAGATAAGGGTATCTCTCTCCTGAGAACCAGGCGTGAAGTCTGAATTAGATCAGTATGCATATAAATAACGATTTAAGAGAACATAAGCCACACATAGTCTTTCCATTATAACCATACAACTACCAGTACTGATCAAAACATCATACAGACATTCTTATACTAAAATTATTCACAATTTCACAACTTATGAGCATAATTGTCAGAATACATATATTTCAAGATGCCAAAGGAAAAGCACTTATCAAAAAGTAACACCAGGAGTTATACAACTGTTGAGAGGAGTGCTCGTTCCCACCCAACCGTAGGCTCAATGACTTCCAACGGATTTATCACTAGCCACCCTCGAGCTGAGACCACGATGTTGTGAGACTACGTCTCTTTTTTCCAGTCACCAGGAGTGAAGGTTACTCTCCTTCCTCTCTACTATCACTCAATTTGCATATTGCCAGAGTTCTCTTTCTCCCCTCGTGTCTACCCCCAATCACTTCTCCCCCATGCCTTATCCTATTGCGAGGTTGCGTGTGGCACGATTTCCCTTGCACTGGTTAGGCCTGACGTCTCTATTGATGGGAGGTTCTCCTCCCCATCCCTCATTAATTCCTGAGGAGACATCTACCTACCAGCCCGCGAGACATTTAATTCGGGGCCAGTGAGCCGCTTTTGGTTCTCCGGGCCAGTGAAGTCCAAATACGGTATTGATTTTTGGTGGAATTTAATGCCACCTTTCCAGGTGCCTTCCACCGCCTTTCTTCAACCATCATGGTCTCTTTTTCAGCATATCCCCTCTCAGCAGTCCTGCAATATAAATTCATAATATTATTCACATTCATCGACCTTTTCCACAAGGTCCATTCACATCACACATTCCCATTTCTGAGTTTTTCCACAGTTCTTGGCCAGTATAGTTATTTTTACAAACTGGGGGAAACAGGGTGTTACATTTCCTTTTATTTGTTTCTTAGAATTGCCTTAAATTTGATTGCCTAGCCTTGCCTTTCTTTTTATTTACTTTCTTTCCTAGACTTGCCTTATGTTTCCCTACCTTATTTTGGCTTATCTTGTCTTGGCACAACTTACCTTTCATTTCCTTGCCTTTCCATGTCTAACCTTTCCTTTCCTTGATGTGACTTTCCTTCCCTTGCCTTAACTTTCCTTACTTTTCCATGTCTTACCTTGCCTTTCCTTGTGTTTCCATGATTTGTCTTAACATGCCTTACCTTTCTTTGTATTGTCTTGGCTTGGATTGGCTTGGATTTCCTTTCCTTTCCTTGCCTTTTCTTGCCATGCCTTGCCTTGCATTTTCTTTCCTTTATTTCCTAGCCTTTTCTTTCCTTTCTTACCTAGCCTTTCCTTTCCGTACCTTTTCTTGGATTGGATTGGATTGTTTTTCCTTTCCTTACCTTTCCTAGCCTTTCCTTTCCTAGAATTTACTTACCTTTCCTATCCTTTCCTTGCCTTGCCTTTCCTATTCTTTTCTTACCTTTACTAGCCTTGATTGGCTTGCCTTACCTTTCCCTAACTTGTCTTGTGTTAGCTTGGCTTGGCTTGCCTAGCCTTTCCTTACCTTGCCTAGCCTTCCTTGGCTTGACTTAGATTACCTTGCCTTTCCTAGCCTTGCCTTGCCTTACCTTTCATTGTCTTGCCTTGTGTTACACATTATTTTCGTCACCCTCATGATTTTTAATGATGTAAACCTATATGTTGCCTTCAGAGAGGTCAGTGGCTTAAATTCCTGAAGAAAGAAGGGAGAAGAACTTTCCTTGAGAGAAGAAGTTGTGTTTTCCTCTATAAAACCTCTATTTTGGAAGATTTCCACGGGCTGCACCATAGCTAGGGTGCGGAAATGCCTTATTTTCATAGGCTACACTATATTTAGGGCACGGAATTTCTGCAGGCTGCACTATAGCCAGCTCGCGGTGGCCTTCGTACATAGGAAAAATGACCATTTTATCGATGCTTCTTGAAGGATAAGATTCTATGGTGAGGTGGCCTTTGAATGGTTTGGATCTTAATCACTTTCATGATTTAGCGGGATCATCCTAACCTCCTCACCTTATCCTCTTTAACTTATAAAAGGAGAGGAGCTCTCATGGAGAAAGTTAGCTTAGATTTAGTTTGTTTTAGAGATTGGATTTAGTTCTTTTTGGAGCTTGAATTTAGTTGGATTTGTCTTGGCATTATTAGCTTGGTTAGAGTGGCTTTGAGCTTTGCTTTATCAAGATAGATGTCATATCTATAGTCTTAGAATCCATTGGATTAAGAAGTGTGTGGGAAGCAAGGAACTGTTGGAAGGAACCTTACGACATCATGG
The DNA here is from genome assembly GCA_009831015.1 of Picea engelmannii. NCBI lineage: Eukaryota > Viridiplantae > Streptophyta > Pinopsida > Pinales > Pinaceae > Picea > Picea engelmannii. Next base: position 566,855 of record ML777431.1, on the reverse strand, counting down.
AATCCGATTGTAATCTCTCTTCCTATTATTTAATATAATACAGTGGCATGCTTCTTTCCCATAGAATTATCTTTAATTTATTGCATAATTCCTTGATCATATGCATAGGTTGTCATTGAATATACTCTCTCTGCTTTCACTTTGGTTGGTTTGTGTCTCATTGTAGAATTAGTATCACAAGAGCATCGAAGAGAAACAAGAACAACACAGACATAAGGAAGAGACATTTAAAGGTATGTCTATCGTATTTTGTTCGATAGTAAATTTGATGATTAGAGCCTAGGTAAAGTTCCATGTCCTATCGTGTTTTGTTTTAGATCTAGGTGGATCTAGGGGGATTAGTTCATGTCTGCATCTACTGATTTACCCGTTAAGAAAATTAGCGACCATACTGGGGAACATAATGGTTTCCTAGTTTTTCTTGTTTTCTTGATTTGATTGCTTGGTTTCTATTTTCTAAGTCACTGGAAGATCCAACTTGACTCTCTGACTATTAAACTTCACTGGGAAACCTTCTCAATTTTTAATTTTTTTCCATTCTTGTTTGATTTCCGCACCCTGCTTTGAGGGACAGTCCGATGACTTAGGATTTCTAGACCCTAACTATTTTGACCAGTGCGGAAACGCCGCACCCTACCCATATATGGCCCATAGAAATCAGTGATTTCCGCACTGTGCTAGTCTTCCATCCTGCGGAAATTGTGAAATTCTTGATTTTTGATGGTTTTCCTTACCCAGATCTTGGATTTGGTTTTGGGGTGAATTTTTGGGTTTGATTATGATTTGTTTACACTCTACTTGATATTTTTTGAGCTTCTTTTAGCCATCTTTGCTTTGTTTTCTTTTGAAAGATTTGATCTCTTCCTTTGAGTGTCTTTCAGTTACAAAGCCTTGTTTTTCTTTAGAATTGTTTAGTGAAAAGAACACTTCTTTTTTCTGACTAACTCGCAGTAAAAGATAAACTTTGTTTGGGTCGGTTTTTTTTTTGAAGTGATTTGCTATTTCTTTTAGCTATCTTTGAAACAAAAATCTTATTTCTTTCTTTGCATTAGATTGGGGGCATATTTGCATTTGAAGTAGTGAAATTTCATGATTTTTGGTCTTAAATTCTTAAAAATTTTGCCCCTCATGGTCGAGGGCGGTTGTGAATTGTCTATTGGTGTACAATCTATTTGTTTCATTTCTTGAAAATCTTGATATTGGTGAGTTTAGTAAATTTTGGATTATTGTGCATCTGGGAATGATAAATGTCTTCTCCTTCTTGTAGAATAACTTTCATCGAAATGAAAAGATTGCATCTTCATCTCTTTGCATAAATTTCGAGTCGGTCAAAACACCATATTGTTCATGCCATTTTCCTCTTCAGTAACAACAACCATAAAATAAAGCGCTTATAAAAAAATTGATTAGACATTTTTTATACTTTCTGGTAGCAAACTTACATTAGATTAGTTGTAGGGCTTTGGAATAGGTGTGAAAGATAACTTTCCAAAGTTGCAAACAAACATAGAATCTTGAGTTAGGAAGCAGTTAAATCCACTTATTACATTTTGTCCTGGGAATCCCTTCTAACACAAGGGTCAATCACGAGGTCGCATTGAGACTGATAGAGTTACTCACCCTGCTTAGTTTGTCTTGGTGTAGAGGTTGCGCATATTATGGGGGTCACTTGAGAGGTATAACCACAATGATGAGTGGAAGCCTTTCAAGTTGATTTTGGGCTAGACACTCTGCCCTTGTGCATGGATCAGACTGTCGATTGTTTCCCCAGGCATCACTGTATTGATTAGTAACATTAGTGGCCTATATCTTTAGGGTCTTTACACAAGGTGACTGTGGAGGGGCAAGTCTTCACGGTACCTGTAATTGACGTTGTCCAAACTCACTCGGGCTCCTTGGATGGTATACCCACGTTTATGTGTGAGATCTTGCACCAGGGTGTAAGTCCATTAAGCAGGTCATCAATGTAACTTTTCCACCTGCTCTATCTCAACCCCTTATTACTTTGTTCCCGCGATGTTGGATTTCATCACCAACTAGTGTGCTCATTGTGGGAAGGTCTTGTTTGTTTGCTTGCTTCCTAGATTTTTAGCGTGTGCTATTTGTTTTCCCTAACAAACTCTAGGTTGGATTTTTTTTATATGGCGTTAGTTCCACAAATGACCAATGAAGGAACCCCTACTTCATGGAAACCCTTTGTTTTTCCTTCTTATGGAAACATTGGTCCTCCTCACATCACTACTTTGAGCCTTCCAGGTCTTACTATTGGATTTCCAATGTGGTTGTTTTCTACTCAGGTAATCCCAAATGTAGTAAGTTCTTCAGTCGTAAGCACTTCCCCCCAAGAAACTCAACCTCATGTTGATCCTACACCATCTTCACCAGTATGATCTTCTTTGCCTTCTTCACTTGCAAGGTCTTCTTCCATTTCATCTTCTTCATCGAGTGAAAGCTCTCAAGCTAGTAACTTGGTGAATAAGAAGAAGAAGAAAAGGAAGAATAAGAAGAAGAAGAAGAAAAATAAACAAGGGTCCCAACTTCCAACCACTGTCAGACGTGGTGGAAAGAAACCAGTTACTGTTGATTGTGCTGGGAGTGTTGATGATGCCAAGAGCACCCAAACAACCCGTAAGCCCTTATACGCTTGCACAATTTTCAAGGGTAGCCATCTTCTTAAGGATTTCCCTAGTATATCCAAGGTTATAGAAGCATGGTCTACACACCCTCACCAGACCTTGTCATTATCCTCTGAACAACATGATGTTGACCTCCCGTCAACTAGTCATGATATAGTTGGGAAGAAGAAAAGTAGAGCCAAGTTCTCGTGTATGTTATGCAAAGGGCGCCATCTAACTCATCTTTTCCCTCATATGGAGGAAGCCTCAAAATTCCTGGAAGACATGACTGTTTCACAACCTCAACTTACAGCCGCTTATCGCAAACTTACTCTTTACCCACCTGTAGTTGATGGAATGATCAATTTGGTTCCCCCGTCGGTTAGTTTGATTGATCAAGTGGTCAATTTGGTCACGTCCTTGCTTGAACCATTTGACCAAGTGGTTGATCTAATCCCATCCTTGGTCGATCCCACTCTCCTGTTAGAGAGTGAAACCCAAGGGATCGATCATTTTCCAAGCATCGACCCCATTCTCCCCTTAGAGAATGCAACCCAAGTGGTCAATCCAATCTCGTCATCAGGTGATCCTACTCTCCCACTTGAGAGTAAACCCGATACTGCTCACATTTGTCTCATTGATATAGACTCTACCATGTCCGGGGGTATTCCTCATTCTCCTGTGGAACCCCCTCCAAGTAATGAGACCATCCTTTTTAATTGGGGTGTGCTAACTAGACATCGTCTTCCCTCTCACATTCCTTTCCAGATTACAATGCAAGTTTTTGGTTGGGACGTTCCTCTTACGTTGATAGATGATGGTGCATCCATTATCATTTTGTCCTCTTTTGCTTGGAAAGCTTTGGGTTGTCCTCAGCTTGCCCCGGTTATGCAAAATTTGTTATCTTTTAACAGAAGAACCAGTCAACCTTTAGGGACCCTTCCTCAATTTCTTGTAACTTTGGGAGGGAAAACCGTATTTATTGATGTCATGGTAGTCCAAGACCCCATGGATTTTTCTTTACTCCTTGGGCGGGATTATGTCTATGCCATGGAAGTTATTGTGTCCACTATTTTTCGCGTGATATCTTTCCCTCACGATGGAAGAATGATGACTATTGATCAACTTTAATTCATTGGTCTTGACTGAATTACCTCCCTAAATGGTTCTTATATGTAGATGGTATCACCCCCACCACATGTTAATTATGTGGCGTTGTCTCCCATGCCTTCCACTGCCGATGACAATGAATTGGATCAGGTAGTTGACATGGTGACCTCTTCAGTAGGGCTATTGGTGCCTGACCTCCTTACCCCTCTTGCGACCCTCGACATGTGTTCCTTCCAGAGTGTGTTTCTTCCATCAAATGAAGATCTCTTGGAAGCTATGACTGAGTTTTGTCCCTTGACATGGTGTCCTTCCAGAGCACTATCCTCTTGGAAGTCGTGATCAAGAAGAGAACCAGAGCGAAACAGAAATAACAAAGACATAAGGAAGCAACATTTAAAGGTATGTCTATTGTCTTTTGTTCGGTAGTAAATTTGATGATTAGAGCCTAGGGAAAGCACCATGTCCTGTCCTGTTTTGTTCTAGATCTAGGTGAATCTAGGGGGATTAGTTCATGTCCGCATCTACCGATTTACCCATTAACAAAATTAAAAAAATGAAACCAACTTCAAGCATGATTTTCTGATTTCAAGCTCGTTAAAAAATGAAACCAGCTTTGAGAATGGTTTTTTGCTTTCAAGCTCGTTAAAAAATGAAACCAGCTACAAGGATAGTTTTTGCATCTATGAGAATAGTTCTTGTTTCTGTGTCAAGCTCGTTAAAAAATGAAACAGAGGTCTGGGACTGAACCTAGTTTTACGAGCATAGTTCTTATCCTATTTCAAGCTTGTTAAAAAATGAAACAACTTCCCCCTCTCTGTTTGAGTCAAGTCCTTTGTCTAGTATTTGAAGCTTCTTTTCATCCTCCTATGTTGTTGGACAAATCGAAGCTTGGGGGGAAATGATTTCAGCCTTTGGAGTTCATGCTGAAGTTGAGCCACTAGCTTCTTAAGCTGGGGGCTAAGTACCAACCATGGGAATTCGTGAACCATGTGTTGGGAAGCCACAAGCATAGTTTTCTATGGTTCAAGATTGTGTAAAAATGAAACCACCTAGCTCAAGCATAGTTTTATATGGTTCAAGCTTGTGTAAAAATTAAACCACCTACCTCAAGCATAGTTTCCTTTGGTTTAATCTTGTGTAAAAATGAAACTAGGTCCAAGCATAGTTTTGTTTAGGATTTAATCTTGTGTAAAAATAAAATCTATCCCAAGCATAGTTTTGTTTTGTTTTAAAGTTTGCATAAAAATGAAAACAATCCCGAGCTTAGTCTTAGTTCTTTCTCATAATCATAAATACATGAGAATAAGTTATCGATCTTAGTCTTTGTTCTTTCTCATGCTCATAAATCAATGAGAATGTAACCGAGTAAACATTTATCACTTTTTCAGACTTGTAAAGGTTATACGAAAAAGGAACCCCCTGGAGTTCCTTTTAAGCTCTTTTTAGACTCTCTAAACATGAAAAGATGGCCAAGCGATCTTGTTCTTTTAATGCTCGTAAAAGTATTTGAAGAAAACATTTGATGGGCGATAGTTTATCACTTTTTCAGTTTTATCGAACTATTTTACGAAAAAGGAACTGGGAGAGTTCTCTTTAAGTGTTTTTCAGACTCTCTAAACATGAAAAACCAATGAGTTTTCTTTCTTTGGACTCGTAAAACAAACATCGAAAGGCCCATATGGGACCGAACCACTCCTTCTTAGGGTTTGTTAAACATACTTCGAAGGATGAGCTTACATTAACAAGCATATGTTATCCTCCTCAAGCTTGTGTATAAATAAAGAGGTACTCGCCAGAAATGGTGAGGGAAAAATTGGAAAAGAAATGTGTCTAAACCTGTATTCCATAGAAGAGTCACCTTTGAACATGACACCCTTTCACTCGCTTTGTGTCTAGGTTGGAAAATCCGCTTGTCTCTTGATTATACTCCTTTATAATATTACAAATTGGTCTATGATCCCTATTGTTGAGTCTGTGTTTCCAAGACAGTTGTCGAGTCATCAATATTTTCAAAGAGAAGTTCAACCCTAAAAGTTTTCTATTGTGTCAGCCATTTCTGCAGTCCTTAAGCCTTCTATTGCATCGGCCATCCCTGAGTTAGTCCTGGATCACTTGTTACTCTGATCTACATCAAATCTTTTTACCCGTTTCATATCATTGATGGAGGATACATTAAGGCCTTCCTGTGATGAGTCTTTTCCTGTTGACTTCAAATCATTATCTAGGAATCAGACTTAGAAACCAATTGGTACCTTGGAACCTGCATGCCTCAATGGCATGTTTCCTCTCTTTTGACAATGGGTTTTCATTATTGACCCTTGATCGGAAGATTCCGTCGAGTGTTCGACTTCAGCTTATTAATTCACATTCGTTGGATTGTACTAGAGTACCTTGGGAGTCATTGACATTAATGGTGATTTACCTCGCACTTGTTAACGGTTCTCATCATTGACTGGTAATTAAATGGTTTCTACCATGTTCGACTTCAGCACATGTATTCACATGGTTAGATTCATATTATAGAGTGGTGGAGATGAAGACCCTAAATCTTTTCTCACGGATTCATGTTGCGTTGGAGTATATTCAATTTGTACTGTTGCATAGATCCACATTGTATGTCTCGTGGCTATGTTCAAATTTGAGTCTTTAATACATAGATCCACAATGTATTTTTGGTAGCTATGTTTAGATTTGAGTCATAATGGCATGGATCCACGGTGTATGTTTGGTGGACATGACCTGTCTTACTTGACATGGATCTTCGCATGTCGGCATTTATGCTTTGAGTCATTTGTATTCTGAGTATGGGAATGCCTACCTCAGTGATGATATATTATTTTATTGTGTTTCCTTGTTTGTTGACAGGTTTCTGACCGATGTGTTCCTTGTTCCCTACACACACTCGACAAAGTATTTTAGCTATCACTCTGTTCTAACTTCATACTTTGGGGGCTCTCTGCTACACATTATTTTCGTCACCCTCATGATCATTAATGATGCAAACCTATATGTTTCCTTCAGAGATGTCAGTGGCCTGAATTGCTGAAGAAAGAAGGGAGAAGAACTTTCCTTGAGAGAAGAAGTTGTGTTTTCCTCTGTAAAAACCCTATTTTGAAGGATTTCTGCAGGCTACACCATAGATAGGGTGCGAAAATGCCTGATTTTCATAGGCTTCACTATAGCTAGGGCACAAAATTTTTGTAGGCTACACTATAGCTAGGTCGCGGTGACCTTCGTACGTGAGAAAAATGAGCATTTTCTCGATGCTTCTAGAAGGAGAAGATTCTATGGTGAGGTGGCCTATGAATGGTTTGGATCTTACTCACTTTCATGATTTAGTGGGATCATCCTAACCTCCTCACCTTATCCTCTTCATCTTATAAAACTAGAGGAGCTCTCATGTAGAAAGTTAGCTTGGATTTAGTTGGTTTTGGAGCTTGGATTTAGTTGGTTTTAGAGCTTGGATTTAGTTGGATTTGGCTTGGAATTATTAGCTTGGTTAGAGTGGCTTTGAGATTTGCTTTGTCAAGATAGATGTCAAATATATAGTCTCAGAATCCATTGGAGCAAGAAGTGTGTGGGAATCAAGGAACTGTTGGAAGGAACCTTACGACATTGAGGCATCCGGTTGTAATCTCTCTTCCTATGATTTAATATAATACAGTGGCATGCCTCTTTCCCACATAATTATCTTTATTTTATTGCATAATTCCTTGATCATATGCATAGGTTGTATTGAATATACTCTCTCTGCTTTCACTTTGGTTGGTTTGTGTCTCACTGCAGGATTAGTATCACAAGAGCACTGGAGCGAAACAAGAACAACAAAGACATAAGGAAGTGGCATTTAAAGGTATGTCTATCGTCTTTTGTTCGGTAGTAAATTTGATGATTAGAGCCTAGGGAAAGCGCCATGTCCTATCTTGTTTTTTTCTAGATCTAGGTTGATCTAGGAGGATTAGTTCATGTCCGCATCTACCAATTTACCCATTAACACCTTGCCTTTCCTTTCCTTTCATTTCCTTGCTTGGCTTGCCTTGTATTTCCCTACCTTGTCTTGTCTTTCCTTTCCTTGCCTAGCCTTATATTTCCTATCTTTTCCTTACCTTTCCTATCCTTGCTTGGATTTCCTTGGCTTGGCTTTAATTGCCTTGCCTTACCATTCCTTGCCTTTCCTTCTCTTTCCTAGCCTTGCCTTACCTTGCCTATCCTTTCTTGTCTTGGCTTGGTTTTCCTAGCCTTGGCTTGTCTTGTCTTACCTTTCCTTTCCTTGGCCTACTTAGTCTTTCCTTACCTTGCTTAGCCTTTCCTTTCCCTACCTTGTCTTGGCTTGGCTTGGCTTACCTAGCTTTACCTTGCCTATCCTTTCCTTACCTTGCCTAGCCTTTATTGGATTTCCTTGGCTTGACCTTCCTTGTCTAGCCTTGTATTTCATTACCTTACCTTTCCTTGCCTTAATTTACTTGGATTTCCTTTCCCTACCTTGACTTGGCTTGGCTTGGATTTCGTAGCCTTACATTACCTTTCCTAGCTTTGCTTGGCTTGGCCTGAATTCCCTAGCCTTGGATTTCCTTTCCTTACCTTGTCTTACCTTTCCTCATCTTTCCTAGCCTTTCCTTACCTTTCCTAGCCTTGCTTTGATTGCCTTTCCTTGTCTTGAATAGCCTTGTCTTACCTTGCCTAGCCTTTCTTGGCTTGCCTTGCCTTTCCATACCTTGTATTGGCTTGGATTGGCTTTCCTAGCCTTGTCTTATCTTGCCTAGCCTTGCTTGGATTTCCTTGGATTTCCTTTCCTTAGATTTACTTACCTTTCCTGGCCTTGCCTTGGCTTACCTTACCTTTCCTTGCCTTGCCTGACCTAGCCTTACTTAGATTGCCTAGCCTTTGCTTGCCTTGCCTTGACTTAACTTTCCTTTTCTTTCTTTGTATTTCCTTGCCTTATCTTGCCATGCCTTGCCTTATCTTGCTTGCCTTACCTTGTCTTACTTATCTTGTCATGCCTTGGCTTGCCATGCATTACCTTGTCTTGCTTTCCTTTCCTTGCCTTACATTTCCTTGTCTTACCTTGGCTTGGCTTGGCTTGGATTGCCTTGCCTTTCTTGTCTTGCCTAGCCTTTCCATGACATGTTTTATCTTGCCATGTCTAGCCTCATCTAGCCTTTCCTTTCCTAGCATTTTCTTTCCTTACCTTAATTGCTTAGCCTTGCCTTACCTTTCCTTACCTTTCCTTGTCTTTCCTTGCCTTGTTTTTTGATGCATTTCCTTGTCTTTCCTAGCCTATCCTTTCCATGTCTAGCCTTACAAGTTGTTAAATTTTCGAACATATGTCATAAGCATTGAACAAAACCCTAGTTCTAGAGATCCCCCAACAAATGCTTTTCTAGGAAACAAAATGACAATGGAGGGACCCATCTAGAAGTTTTAAACCTGTGAAGTAAAGCAATGCATATAGATTCTTAAGCAAAATAGAAATTAATCAATGGTTCATTCACATAGTACACAGAGATTTATACCGGAAACCCTCAACTAGGAAAACCTTTCTTATATTCATTATATCGAATTTCACCATTCACTATACGATATATATACAATGTTTTTAGGTATTCCGTAGATACCAAAACCCTAATCCCTTAATTCGAGATTAATTTACAAAACCGCTAAAAATAACAAAAACCACCCAAAAAAAAAATTTCGGGGCGCTGCGCCGAACGCTACGTGTAACCAGGGGGGGCATACCTGCCCCCGCCCTGGGACCCCCATAGGAAAGCACCCGACGCACACAGCACAAGCAGAGCACCAATACAAGGGATTGTTAGACGCAGTTGTCATATCTGACGCACTCACACACACACATGCAAAGAATATAACACATACCCAACACCATCTAGTTAAAACATGATTCCATAGATCTAATGCAATTGAGGGTTCATTCATCCGAGGCTCGGTTAGAGTTTTATCGTGAGTTGCAACTCAACTCCTCAAGCCACTGCGGATTGGAAACCCTCTGCACAAATGGTTGCCAAGTTGGGTCAGTCAGATGACTTGAACGAAATTTGGGAGTACTTGTAGTTTTTCCAAGAATTTGAAATATTTTCTGAATTCTATTGGAGAGTTGACTCAGTTGGAAAAGTTGAGTCTTAAGGGGATAGGTGTTGAATGCTTACCACCATGTATCATGGCACTAAAAAATCTCGTACATTTAAAAGTAGAGTATAGTCTGTTGAAAGAACTGCCATTCAAAAGAGTTGGAGGGGAAAGAGAAACCAGAAGAGATTCAAGAAGCCGAAAGAGAAATCGAAAGACAAACCGGATGCTTTAGTTGAGTGCATGCTTGGCCTTACATTCTTATCGCTAGAATTTGGTAAAGGTATTCTACAGATGTCAAGGCCTAGCGGAGGTTGGAACATTGCCAAATATCCTCACGAATCTAGAGTTGTGTCATTGAAAAACATTGAAGGGCTCTGTGGTCTTACAAACCTTCGTTATTTTATTGTGCTCTTTCAGGTATTTAAAAGCTTTATGCTTCTGATTATGTTAAGATTTTTGTTATGTTAAGGTTTCGAATCTCACTTCATCTCAAATTCAAAGTTTAAAATTTGAACATGGTATGTTTCCCTCCTAACTTGTTTCAAAAAATCTGTGTCCCTGTTGTAGTCACACACTATATATTAGAATGGCCACTGTGGCAAGGGAAATTGGCGTTTCTGTCAATTACAGGATTGCTCCCAAATCGGTCAGAAATTATTCTACTTCACGTGTCTGTATGCCGTCGCAGTGGTTAATGAGTTCGACCCCATCAACATAAATATTGTCGAATGCATCCTCCACATGTGATAGATAGATGTGAAGAGAATAAGAAATTGTACGCCTAAGGGGGATTTCAAATTCCTCAATGAAGTGGAGATCATCAACAGATGGATATCACCGAATTCTGAATTTCTCACTGCACACAGCATACAGAGATTTGTCATTAATATTCAAAGTGTGTAATCACGAGTAAAATGAATTTTAAGATGTGCATAATGCTCGACATTTTATTTTATGTATTGTTTTAAAATATGTTGGCTGAAACGGTCCTTCAGTTATTGTGCCATAATGATCTCAACTGTAATAAACTCATTTTTCTTTTAATATTTGATAGAAGAAATCTCCAATTAATTAATCTATTGTGCCACAAAATGATCTCAACTGAAATAAACTATTTTTTATTTTAAAATTTGATAGAAGAAATCTCCAATTAATTAAATTAGTTTATACTATTTGCAACATCCTTTTAATGATGAACAACAAATTCTGAAGCAACTAAATTCACTTTTAATGATGAACAATAAATTCTGAAGCAACTAAATTCATGGCGACTTGGGAGAGAACTCTTTATATTACTTTGGCAAAGAAAAACCTACAATATTATTATTAAGGAGTATACATTATGAGGTAGAGAATAGTTCCCATAAAACTTACAAATATGATTGATTTTAGATACATAAATATTATTCATATGATTGATTTTAGATACATAAATATTATTCAAAGCTTCTCAATAATAAGGGTTTTTAAGCAATG
>ML777431.1:540079-554703 GCA_009831015.1 Picea engelmannii | reverse complement strand
ATAAAGAGTTAGAGGAAAAAAGAAAATTAAGGTATTATAAAGATGTAATCAACCCTAATCTAGAAGATCAAAATTATCTATGTATTTTGCCAAGTGTAAAGAAAAAAATAAGCATTGCTAAGATAAGAACAAATTCTCACGAGCTCCATAGTGAAACTAGGCGTTGGTCAATTCCTAAAACGCCATGGGATGAAAGAGAGTGTCACCTTTATGACACTAAGAAGGTTGAAGATGAAAATCACTTTCTCTTAGATTGTCTAGCCTGTTAGTAACATTTCTCGTCCGAAGCACAAGAGCGATCAGGTCTGCAAGTTGCACAAGAAGCGCCCGAGCGCGACATGGGAAAATCTCGTTTTTTGGGTTTCCTGGCAAGTAAGCAGGCGACATTATGTTGTCGACGGTCCAGATCCTTTCATAAGAGCAGATTGGCAGTCAGCGGGAAATCGCGAATAGCAGAGTTGTGCCGAGATTAGTGCAAATAGATCGCGCCCATATTGTATGTAGGGAAGAATAACAGTCGTCCATCCAAAGGACGCATGGCACGAGATCTAGTCGTGTCGGATTTTCGACAGTCGCGAGTTCAAGGGGTGAAGGTTTTATGTCGTTGTATATTTAAAAACCCCGAACCCTGAAGCGCCGAGAGCGCCCAAAGGCGGGCCCACAATATCGAGGAGCAGTCTCAGTTGTCCATCTAAAGGGGACACCTGGTGTGCAATTAGGCTCCCCACCTTTTCGCCCATCGCGATTTCGAAGCACAAGGAGCAGCTCCCTCACATCCCCGATGTGCGAAGTGACGAGAGCGTCCAGGACCTCGAGCCCACAACATTGTCGGGAGAGTTCAGAACCGTCATATCTAGAGGGGCGCGTGGCACCAGATTAAGCTGTCTCGGCGTTTCGCTCATCGCGATTTCAAGAAACAGGGATCATCCCATTCCTATTCGCGAACGTCGAAAGCGCCTTGGGAATAAGCACAGGGTCACAGCCTGTGATCACTCGGGAAAGAAAGGAGCTGCGGAAAGGGGGGGGCAAAGGTGTTGAGTTTCAGTCACAGAGAGGCCCGTCCCGACCTCCAGTTGCCATCGGACCTGACCTCAATCCTGGTCTTCGCTTGGAGTAAATGAAGACAAGAAGGGGTGGTTGAAACCTCTCCTCATTCATTAAGTGCGAAGTATGGAGGGCCTGGCGAGCGGTCTGCTTGAGAGGGTTCTGTGTACCCATTTTTCTAGAGAAGCCATGCCGAGTTCTCAACTAGCCAGAGGAGGTCTGCACACACTAGCTCGACACTTAATGGATCAGCTACTCCCCTTGCAGGAGCCATGTGAGGTTAAGGTGACATCTGACAAAGAATTCCCGCCCGCATTTGGCTGAAGGGACACCAAGCCTCAGATGACTGAGGGTGCCGATGTTAGGCGATTTTCTCTGAGTATATAAATAGAGTCTTTGTATTTTGTAATCTATCGATGGTTGAGCAAAGCTCCCGATTGTAAAGTTTTGATGAAGCGTTGGTCGCCCTGGTTAATGTATAAGGCATTGGAGACTTCTTACTTTATGGATGTCAGCCTCTTTTCCATCTCTTTGTTTACCGTGTTAGAACAACTCAGAATTGGAGGATCTAGTCGAATTGTAACTGTTATAGGATGATGTAGGTTGGATCACTGTAGCAGTGGCATTGTTTCTAATTAGTTCCTTTGATTTTCTTAGCATTGATATTTGATATTTGATTTTCTAATAAACTCATTTTTCTTTTAATATTTGATAGAAGAAATCTCCAATTAATTAAATTAGTTTATACTATTTGCACCATCCTTTTAATGATGAACAATAAATTCTGAAGCAACTAAATTCATGGCGACTTGGAAGAGAACTCTTTATATTACTTTGGCAAAGAAAAATCTACAATATTATTATTATGGAGTATACATTATGAGGTAGAGAATAGTTCCCATAAAACTTACAAATATGATTGATTTTAGATATATAAATATTATTCATATGATTGATTTTAGATACATAAATATTATTCAAAGCTTCTCAATAATAAGGGTTTTTAAGCAATGTATGGTTTCCAACTTACGAAATTAGTTTTGGCTTTTCTCATGGTTATAATATTTTCCATTCATTTAAATATAATATGAAATTTTTTATATTTTAATTATTTATATTTAGATTAATAGTAATAGTAATAGTAATACTAATGTAATTTTTTTTTTTTTCCATTTATTTAAATATAGTATGAATTTTTTTAATTTTTGTTTATTTTTATTTATATTAATATTAATGTAAATTCATTTTTAGTAAGATTTATTAAGAAAAAATCATATTTTTATATCCACAATTTTTTATGATATAACTTGACAACAATAATTTGGAGGAAGTGATTTCATACAAATATCTTGGAATTGACATTCACCACAAGCTTAATTCGAATTATAGCATTGAGAAAAGGATTATTGGGGGATGGAAAGCTTATTATGGGCTTGAAAACAATTGTAAATCAACTGAACTTTGTAGTTGGGATAAGAAGAAACTCCTCTTTGAGACTCTTGTTACACCTATTATTCTTTATGGATGTGAATTCTGGGGTTGTAGTATTTCTCGTGAATCCTGGAGAAAGATAGAGCAAATACAAAAGAATTTTATAACCTTTAATCTCAAAATTAAAAGAAATACGCCCTATCCCATCCTCCTCGTAGAAACAAGCCTCTTCCCCATTGAGAGCATGGCTATGACGATACCTAATGTATAAGAACAAGTTAATCAACATGGAAGACAAGAGGCTACCTAAAATTGCTTCCAAATCAAGTCATAACCATTATTGACTCAAGCAAGGATGGCATAAAGATGCCCGATCTTGGCTAAACTATTGGGGAATCATGGAAGAAACCATTTTGCAGAATAAAGATACTATTAAAAAAAATGTCAAATCAAAATTTAAGGAAAAATGTGGTGTGATAAAGAGTTAGAGGAAAAAAGAAAATTAAGGTATTATAAAGATGTAATCAACCCTAATCTAGAATATCAAAATTATCTATCTATTTTTCCAAGTGTAAAGAAAAAAATAAGCATCGCTAAGATAAGAACAAATTCTCATGAGCTCCATAGTGAAACTGGGCGTTGGTCGATTCCTAAAACGCCATGGGATGAAAGAGTGTGTCACCTTTATGACACTAAGAAGGTTGAAGATGAAAATCACTTTCTCTTAGATTGTCCAGCATGTTAGTAACATTTCTCGTCTGAAGCACAAGAGCGATCAGGTCTGCAAGTTGCACAAGAAGCGCCAAAGCGCGACACGGGAAAATCTCATTTTTCGGGTTTCCTGGCAAGTAAGTAGGTGAAATTATGTTGTTGACGGTCCAGATCCTTTCATAAGAGCAGATCGACGGTCAGCAGGAAATCGCGGATAGCAGAGTTGCGCCGAGATTAGCGCAAATAGATCATGCCCATATTGTATGCAGGGAAGAATAACAACCGTCCATCCAAAGGATGCGTGGCATGAGATCCAGTCGCGTTGGCTTTTTGGCAGTCGCGAGTTCAAGGGGTGAAGGTTTTATGTCATTGTACATTTCGAAACCCCGAACCTCGAAGCACCGAGAGCGCCCAAAGGCGGGCCCACAATATCGAGGAGCAGTCTCAGCTATCCATTTAAAGGGGACACCTGGTGTGCGATTAGGCTCCCCACCTTTTGGCCCATCGCGATTTTGAAGCGCAAGGAGAAGCTCCCTCACATCCCCGATGCGCGAAGTGATGAGAGTGTCTAGGACCTGGGGCCCACAACATCGTCGTGAGAGTTTGGAACCGTCAGATCTAGAGGGGCGTGTGGCGCCAGATTAAGATGTCTCGGCATTTCGCTCATCATGATTTCAAGAAACAGGGATCAGCCCCTTCCTATTAAGGAACATCGAAAGCGCCTTGGGAATAAGCACAGGGTCACAGCCTGTGATCACTCGGGAAAGAAAGGTGCTGCACAAAGGGGGGGGGCAAAGGTGTTGAGTTTTAGTCGCAGAGAGGCCCGTCCCGACCTCCAGTTGCCATCGGACCTGACCTCGATCCTGGTCTTTGCTTGGAGTAAATGAAGACAAGAAGGGGTGGTTGAAACCTCTCCTCATTCATTAAGTACGAAGTATGGAGGGCCTGGCGAGCGGTCTGCTCGAGAGGGTCCTGTGTACCCATTTTTCCAAAGAAGCCATGCTGAGTTCTCAACTTGCCGGAGGAGGTCTGCACACGCTATCTCGACACTTAATGGCTCAGCTACTCCCCTTGCAGGAGCCACGCGCAGTTAAGGTGACGTCTAACAAAGAATTCCTGCCCGCATTTGGCTGAAGGGACACCAAGCCTCGGATGACTGAGGACGCCGATGTTAGGCGATTTTCTCTGAGTATATAAACAGAGTCTTTGTATTTTGTAATCTATCGATGGTTGAGCAAAGCTCCCGATTGTAAAGTTTTGATGAAGCGTTGGTCGCCCTGGTTAACGTATAAGGCATAATTTGGAGACTTCTTACTTTATGGATGTCAGTCTCTTTTCCATATCTTTGTTTACCATGTTAGAACAATTCGAAATTGGAGGATCCAGTCGAGTTGTAACTGTTATAGGATGATGTAGGTTGGATCACTATAGCAGTCGCATTGTTTCTAATCGGTTCCTATGATTTTCTTAGCACTGAACGACTCGAAATTGGAGGATCTAGTCGAGTCACCCTTCAGCTCCTTGAGGCTCGGGACCAAGAGGATCTTGGCTTCCGAGTTTTTCATCTTCAAGCTTCCGAAGGCCTGTCACTCGAGGCAGTCTTGCTCGCCCTTCTCACAAGTCTTCCCTCTACCACCCTTTAATCATTTACTGACATAAGTTGGAGCAAGACCTCCCTTGCTTTCTACGTACCAGGCCCGGTTTCCTGAGTTAAGGTTGTATCTTCTTGAGTCTTTATCCATTTGATCACCCATTCAAAACTATCGTGACATAAAACTGATGGGCGTTGGGCTCTTCTCTTGCAAGCAATCCAGGAGTGACTTCTGACGCTAACATTTCTGGCGCCGTTGCCGGGGACGAAGTTGAAAATTCTCCCCGGAATTGAACGACATTGAGCCTCTGATTCTGAAGGTGCATCAGGTATCAGAGCCTTTAAAGATTGTTGTTGTGCACCTGGTGACTCCATTGTGATGACTCCACTGTGGCAAACTTGCTGTGTTAATTGTGGCTTTCATAGGTAGACACATGCGGTCTCATCCACAGCTGCCTCTAGCTACACCTGAAACTGATCCAGAGGTGGTTCTCAGAAAAGGAAGGCCTCTGAAGAAGAAGCTTCCACCATCGAACTAGGTATTTCGCCATATCCTTCTGTAGGAGCTCCATTTTCTCCTCCTTAGTTTCTTAATAGACCTCCTTCGGAGGTTTCCCGTTTCCTAAATTTCGGGAGTGTTCCCGCTGAATTTTCCCCTCCTAGTTTGGGATTGGAGGGAGAAACCCTTGTCACTCCCCTCTCCTCTGAAGCTATATTTTGGCATAGACCCAGGACTATAGAAAATTTCCCCACTCCTGCACAAAGAGGAGCATATACTAACTTGAGCCCGTTAGATTTCTCCTTAAATCCCCTTTTGTTTCCCATTCCTCTCCAAGTTTCATTCCCAATAACCCCTGCGTGAATTCCTTCTCCTCCTAGTTCTCCTCCACCCAATATTCCTATGGATGGTTCTAATCCCCCTCTAAATAGAATGGATGCCATAGTCGCTTCCAGATATGATCCCTTAGTCCTACCCCATCCTATGAATCCTCTCCTTGCTGGAGATTACTTGAAGTATATGCCCAAGTTCACTGGGGAAGGGGACATAACTGCGGAAGAGCACCTGGCTGCTTTCTACAGTTATGCAGACAACCTGAACATTGAAAATGAAGATGTCTGGATGAGAGTCTTCGTCCAGATCCTGGATGGTGAGGTGAGAAAATGGTTTAGAGGACTAGCCCCTGGATCTATTGCTAGGATTGAAGCCCTGGATGGCGCTTTCTTGAAGCAGTGGGGAGATAGGAAGGATTTCATGTATTACATGACAGAGTTTGGGTCTTTGAAGAAGATGGATGGAGAGTCTATCTTTGACTTCTCCAAGAGATTCAATAAGATCTATAATAAAATTCCCGCTGAAATCAAACCCTCAGAAGCATCGGCCAAGATTTCTTATGCTAGTGCGTTTGGCCTCGATTTCTATCTTTTATTGAGAGAAAGGAGAGACGCCTCCTTAGCTCAAATGAAATATGCGGCCATAGAAGTGGAATCAAATGTATTAGCAGCTGATAGACTGAGAAACAAGGTCGACGCAGACAGAAGAAAGGGAAGATCGAAAACCTCAACTTTTGGACCATCGATGCCCCACCCTCAAGTGGATGAGCTGACCAAGATGGTTAAGTCCCTATCTGCAGAGATGGAGAAAATGAAGGTGGAGGGAAGGAAAGCATATAGGGGCCCTCAAAATGCCAAAAGCAAAGGAGGTTTCAGGAGGCCAAACAATATTACTCCCCCGACTGTGCAAAGAGAAAGGGGAAGAGACAGAGAAGACCAAAAAATTCAGGCTCCTTTTCAAAACAATTTTGTGGCCGAGGGGGAAGAAGGGGAAACATATGAGCTTGATCCTGAAATCCATTGCTTCGGGGATACTCCTCCTTTTACTCATCTCACTCAATCAACATATGAGGAGTCTCTCATGGACAGTCGGCTAAATGAACTGAGCAAGGGAGACAAGGCTAGTGGCAACCAAGGCAGGTATGATCTGAGGTCTAAGAAAAGGACAGTAGCACCTGATGTTCCTGAGAAGTTCCCAAGGGTAGAGAAACCTTCTAATGAAGTAGCGGATAGTCACAGAGGTAAGAAGAACCAACCCCTCTCTCCCATAGTCTAGAGTCATTTCCCAAAATAAGAGAAATCCCAAAGCTTACATCTTCTTTTAATTTCGAGCATGAAATTCAAAAGATCAGGATCCCTGTGCCACTGGCCGAATTGATTAAACATGAAGGGTTCAAGAAACATTTCTCCGAGCTTTTACAGTCTGAGGTCTCATTCCTTCCCACAGACTCCATCAATTTACAAGATGAAAAGTCTGCAGTTATTCTAGGTCCTATGGTAGAAGACAGGAATGACTCATCCCCTCCTTTCTACACTTCCTTGAACATACATGACAAAGTACTGCACAACTGTTTAATGGATTCAGGGGCTTCTCACAACCTCATGCCCAAAACCGTCATGGAATAATTAGGACTAGAAGTCACCCGAGCCTATCATGACCTCTATTCCTTTGACTCCAGAAAAGTTCAATGTCTAGGAGTTATCAAAGACCTGGTCGTGACCTTGTTTCAGTTGCCCATGAAAAGTGTGGTCATGGATATTGTAGTGGCTGATGTCCCCCCAAAGTTTGGTATGTTATTATCAAGATATTGGATAAAAATACTGGGGGGAACTTTGCAGATGGACCTCACATATGCTACTATCCTAGTGTTCGGAGGAGAACATAGGAGGCTATATAGGGAAGCCCAACTAGCCTATATAATTAGTGACAAAGCCAACCCTACCAACCATCCCATTTTCTCCTTAGACACTGATTTAGGTTCTAGTGTACTACAACTCACTAATGCTCCTGAGCCTTCTTTAAGACTCAGAAAACCACCCACCACTTCCCATGAATTTCCTCCCTCGATCACCCCTGTCTGGAAAATTTTCTTTGATGGAGCCTGTTCCAGGGAAGGCGCTGGAGCTGGGGTGTTTTTTGTGTCACCTGCTCAGGAAACCATATCTCTGTTGTACAAACTAGAATTCAAAGCTACCAACAATGTGGCAGAGTATGAAGCTCTTGTTCTGGGATTAAGAGCTGTGAGGGAAATGGGAATTCAGGAGGTAGCAGTGTTCGGTGATGCAGAGTTGGTGGTCCAACAGATCAGAAATTCTTATCAGGCTAAGCATCCTCATCTTAGAAGCTACAGAAACGAGGTATGGGACCTCATCGACAATTTCTTCTTAGCATTTAACATTTCTTTCATCCCAAGAGAGGAGAACACAATGGCAAATTCCTTGGCTGCATCAGCAATAAATTTCAAGGTACCATTGCCGCCCAAATTCAGATATGATGTAGAAGTAAAATATAGGACCTCCATACCTGACAACGTCAAACATTGGAAAGTGTTCGAGGATGATCTCAAGATAAAGAAATTCTTGGAGACCGTCGAATAATTTTCAGAGATGCGTATCGACCAAGATTCTATCTCTAAGAAGAGGCTTGATGAGGGTAAGTTGCTGAGTAAAATAGCAAAGCATGACATTGTGCAGCTCCCCAGCAACCACATTCCAAGGGGACTGGTTCTTTTGGAAAGTCTTTTTGATAGAAATGATGTGTCATTAAAAGGGGAAATATTGGAGGATGACACTGGTATTGTTCAGTCCAACATTGGCACCGAGAGTGAGCCTAAGTTTGTCAAATTGTCAAGAAGTCTGACAAAGGAGCAGAGGTTCGAATACATTGGACTTTTGAGGGAATTTGTTGATGTTTTCTCCTGGACCTACGAAGACCTCAAAACATATGACACCTTTGTCATCGAGCATAAAATCCCATTGAAAGGAGAGGCAAATCCATTCAGGTAGAAGCTGAGACAGATCAATCCTATGCTACTGCCTATCATGGAGAGGGAAGTGAAGAAGCTGCTTCAAGCTCGGATCATTGTACCACTGAGATATTCAGAGTGGGTAGCCAACTTGGTACCAGTAAAGAAAAAGAATGGGGAAATCAGACTCTGTGTAGACTTCAGAAACCTGAATAGGAGCTCACGAAAGGATAACTACCCCTTACCAAAGATGGAACATATACTGCAGAGGGTAACAGGAGCATCCAGGATGTCCATGATTGATGGTTTCTTTGGCTACAATCAAGTCTCTGTTTTGCCTAAGGATAGGGAAAAGACAACATTTACCACTCCATGGGGCACATTCATGTATGCCAAGATGCCGTTTGGATTAATGAATGCAGAGGCAACGTTTCAACGTGCCATGGACATATCTTTCATTGGGGAAAAGGATAAATTTGTGGTCGTCTATCTGGATGACATCATAGTGTTTTCAAAATCTGATAAAGAACACTGTGGTCATCTCAAGATGGTTTTCCTGAAGTGCAAGAGTTTTGGCATTTCATTAAACCCCAAGAAATCTTTGTTCGCCATGCAGGAGGGAAAGTTACTAGGCCACATAGTATCAGCGGAAGGAGTAAGGATTGATCCCAGCAGAGTTGAGGCAATACAAGACTTATCAGTCCCAAGGTCCAAGAAGGAGGTCCAATCTTTCCTTGGTAAGATTATTTTTCTGAGGATATTTGTGCCTAACTTTGCTGAGGAGGTAAGACTTATAATATCCATGTTAAGGAAAGAAAATGAAGTGAAGTGGACTCCTGAATCGTGACATTCCTTTGAGCAAATAAAGAGGGCCCTGACTGAAGCCCCTGTGCTTATCAGTCCCAATTACTCGAAGGATTTCGTTATTTTCTCCTTTGCCTCACTTGACACGGTGGCTACTATTTTATTACAGACAAACGAGGTTGGGCTAGAGCAGCCTATTGCCTATTTCAGCCGAGCATTAAGGGATGCTGAAGTCAAGTATGACTCCATGGAGAAGAAGGCCTACGCCCTGGTAAAGGCTCTCAAGGCCTTTAGAATCTACGTCCTGCAGTAAAAAATCATCGCCTATGTCCCCTCAGCTACTGTTAAAGACATTCTTATTCATCCTGACCTAGACAGGAGGAGGAGTAAGTGGATAGCCAAGATTCTGGAATTTGACCTGGAAATAAAGCCTACCAAATTGATCAAAGGTCAAGGTTTAGCCAAGCTGTTAGTTGAGGCCAATTTCCAATCTTTGGGGATAAGTTTCATCAATGAATACTCAGAAATTCAACAGGGTCGACTGTCTGATATGAACCCTCAGAGGGAGCCCCCATTGGCTCGATTTACTTGGTATAAGGATGTTATATACTTTCTGCAAGAGTTGCAGCCTCCAGACGGCCTGCAAAGAAACAAATCAAGAGCTCTGAAGCTCAAGGAAATCAGATACTGCCTTATCGATCAAATTTTATACTGGAAAGACCCACTGGGGGTGATTTTAAAATGCATGAATTCACAAGAGGCCGATATGATCATGGTTGAATTTCACAGTGGCCTATGTGGAGGGCACCATTTCTGGAAGGCCACAGCCCACAAAATTCTCAGAGTCGGGTACTATTGGCCCACCTTGTTTGCTGATGTCCATAGAGGAGTTAGAACCTGTATCCAATGTCAAATGTTTGGAGGAAAACAACAACTCAAGTCCTTGTCGCTAAATCCTGTGGTTGTTTCGGGACCTTTCCAGCAGTGGGGCCTAGATTTCATTGGGGAAATTCACCCCGCTTCCATTGGGAAGCACAGATGGATCCTAACTGCTACAGATTTTTTTACCAAGTGGATTGAAGCTATCCCTACTAGGAGTGCTTCCCACAAGGTAATCATTGGGTTCTTGGAGGGCCTCATCACAAGGTTCGGTTGCCCAAGTAAGATTGTCACTGATAACGCAGCCGCTTTCGGGTCTGAGCCATTAGCCAAATTCTGTGAGCAGTTCGAGATCAAACTGATTCACTCCACCCCATATTACCCATAGGGAAACAACTTAGCAGAATCCTCCAACAAAAGCCTGATAAGGATTATCAAAAGGCTGTTGGAAGACAACAAGAAGGCATGGCATTCAAGATTGAAATTTTCTTTATGTGCCAATCGAGTGACCACGAAGAGATATATAGGCGTCTCTCCTTTCCAATTAGTCTATGGAGCAGAGGTTGTTTTTACCTCTCATCTAGCCATTCCTGTAGCAAAATTCCTCCAGGATCATCAGGAGGAGCCTGATGACATGATCAGAAGGATTCATCAGCTAGTGGAGGTCTAGCAGGCTAGGGAGCAGGCAATGGATAGAATTCTGGACCATAAACAAAGGATCAAGCAGGTTTTCGATAAGAATGCCAAGAAGGAAGAATTCCAGATAGGAGACCTGGTGCTGAAATGGGATGCTCCTAAACACGATAAGGGCAAGCACAACAAATTTGAAGCCCTGTGGATCGAGCCTTTCAAAATCTCTGAGGTTTTATCAAATAACACATATCGACTGCAGGATTTGGAGGGTGAAGAAGTTTTCAACAGCCCAGTAAATGGGCATTTTCTTAAAAAATGCTTTGTCTGAGTCTTCGGTGGCTCGTGTGTTTTGTAAATATTGTCCTTTATGTTCTTTGTTTTTACTTTTATTGTTCCGGCTTAGTAAATGACTCCATAGCCCAACAACAAGGCACTGGAACTACAAAATGAGTCCTTAAAGCATCACATGGATGAATCTATCCCCCATGGAGCCTAATGTTAGTAACATTTCTCGTCCAAAGCACAAGAGCGATTAGGTCTGCAAGTTGCACAAGAAGCGCCTGAGCGCGACACGAGAAAATATCGTTTTTCGGGTTTCCTAGCAAGTAAGCAGGCAAAATTATGTTGTCGACGGTCCATATCCTTTCATAAGAGCAAATCGGTGGTCAGGGGGAAATCACGGATAACAGAGTTGCGCCGAGATTAGCGCAAATAGATCGCACCCATATTGTATGCAGGGAAGAATAGCAGCCGTCCATCCAAAGGATGCGTGGCACGAGATCCAATCGCATCAAATTTTTGGTAGTCGCGAGTTCAAGGGGTGAAGGTTTTATGTCATTGTACATTTTGAAACCCTGAACCCCAAAGCATCGAGAGCGCCCAAAGGCGGGCCCACAATATCGAGGAACAGTCTCAGCCGTCCATCTAAAGGGGACACCTGGTGCGTGATTAGGCTCCCCATCTTTTCTCCCATTGCGATTTCGAAGCGCAAGGAGCAGCTCCCTCACATCCCCGATGCGTGAAGTGACGAGAGCGTCCAAGACCTGGGGCCCACAGCATCGTCGGGAGAGTTCGGAACTATCAGATCTAGAGGGGCGTGTGGTGCCAGATTAAGCTGTCTCGACGTTTCGCTCATCGCGATTTCAAGAAATATTGATAAGCCCCTTCCTATTCACGAATGCCGAAAGCACCTTGGGAATAAGCACAGGGTCACACCCTGTGATCACTCGAGAAAGAAAGGAGCTGCGTAAAGGGTAGAGCCAAAGGTGTCGAGTTTCAGTCGCAGAGAGGCCCGTCCCGACCTCCAGTTGCCATCAAACTCAACCTCGATGCTGGTCTTCGCTTGGAGTAAATGAAGACAAGAAGGGGTGGTTGAAACCTCTCCTCATTCATTAAGTGCGAAGTATGGAGGGCCTGGCGAGCAGTCTGCTCGAGAGGGTCCTGTGTACCCATTTTTCTAGAGAAGCCATGCCGAGTTCTCAACTAGCCGGAGGAGGTCTGCACACGCTAGCTCAACACTTAATAGCTCAGCTAATCCCCTTGCAGGAGCCATGCGCAGTTAAGGTGATGTTTGACAAAGAATTCCCGCCCGCATTTGGCTGAAGGGACACCAAGCGTCGGATGACTGAGGACGCCGATGTTAGGCGATTTTCTCTGAGTATATAAACAGAGTCTTGGTATTTTGTAATCTATCGATGGTTGAGCAAAGCTCCCGATTGTAAAGTTTTAATGAAGCGCTGGTCGCCCTGGTTAATGTATAAGGCATTGGAGACTTCTTACTTTATGGATGCCAGCCTCTTTTCCATCTCTTTGTTTACCGTGTTAGAACAGCTCAGAATTGGAGGATCCAGTCGAGTTGTAACTGTTATAGGATGATGTAGGTTGGATCACTGTAGCAGTCGCATTATTTCTAATCGGTTCCTGTGATTTTCTTAGTGTTGAACGACTCAGAATTGGAGGATCCAGTCGAGTCGCTCTTCAGCTCCTTGAGGCTTGGGACCAAGAGGATCTTGGCTTCTGAGTTTTTCATCTTCAAGCTTTCGAAGGCCTATCGCCCAAGGTAGTCTTGCTCGCCCTTCTCACAAGTCTTCCCTCTACCACCCTTTAATCATTTACTGACAGAAGTTGGATCAAGACCTCCCTTGCTTTCTACGTACCAGGCTCGGTTTCCTGAGTTAAAGTTGTATCATCTTGAGTCTTTATCCATTTGATCACCCATTCAAAACTATCATGACATAAAACTGATGGGCGTTGGGCTCTGCTCTTGCAAGCAATCCAGGAGTGACTTCTGACGCTAACACAGCCTATACCCATATTAGATCTGACTTTCAAAATTTTGATCACACTACCAACCTTCCTAACCTCTTAACTCAACAAAAGTATGGTGATCTTGGAAAGCTTCTCTGAATGCTTTTTGAGCACAGAAACAAAATTCTAAAGAATAAAAAATAATCACTTACCCTATAGACCAATTAGGTCTTAGTGGACGTTAATCATCATCATCATCAACAACTTGTATATAAAAATTAAAATAAAATATAAATACTTACAATGCAATTTTAACATTTTAAAATTAATATTATGAATTTTATTATTATTATTTATTTACATGAATTTAAATCTATTTACAACAAATCGATCGATTAAAAATATAAAGGGAGAGATTAAATTGCTTCACATTCAAAACTTGTTTCCATAAGGTAAAGAACTAACATAAAATTCACTCTTCCCTATATTTGATTTCTCATAGATTTAATTTAAAATAATTTTTATTAAAATTTATTTTTATTATTTGATCTCTTTTATTAATAAATTTAATTAAAAAAAAATTATTCTTAATTTTTTTTTTTATTATTTAATCAATATATATGTTAAATTTATATAAAAAATTTACCATAGTTTCTATTTATTTAAACATTATAGAAAGAACATAAAAAATAATTCAATCTAAAATAATTTTTATTATTTGATCTCATAAATTTAATTTAAAAAAAATCATTCTTAATTTTTTTATTATTATTTAATTAATATATTTGTTAAATTTATATTAAAAAATTGAGCATAATTTTTATTTATTTAAATATTATAGAAAGATCATAAAAATTAATTCAAAAAAGTTGAACATTCAATATAATAAATTACATAAACCATTATAATAAATTAATAAATAAATATATAAAAATAATAAAAATAATAAACGAATATATAAAAAAATAATAAACATATATATATGAGAATGCAAGTTTCTACAGTTAGTCATAATGCTAGAAAATTTATGGATGAAAACTCTGTGGAGTTTTTGAAATGTCCACCCATCATCAGAAACAAAGTTTTCCTCTAGAAAAATTTCAAACATAACAAATATATAATTAATTAATTAAATAATAATAAACAAACACATTCACACATTAAAATTATATATATATATATATATATATATATATATATGGGTGAGTGCATGAAGTGAGCATGAATGCGCACTCACAGGAGCGTGTGCGTGTTTCTAGGAACATACATGCGTTCCTGATGTGACAGGTTCGACAAACCCCGAACCTCCAAACAACAATCCATGTAGGCACATTCTCAAGAATGCATCCATGTTCCTCAGAAACATGTGTGAATTCCAAAATAAAAATTGAAATAAAAATAATGCACGTGTTCCTAAAGTGTATGTGTGTTATTAGAAATAGGAGTGTGTGCGCGCTTTTGTTAACATGAGATATCTCTATATCCCC
>ML777431.1:524816-539493 GCA_009831015.1 Picea engelmannii | reverse complement strand
CTCGCAACTTCATCTCTTCCCTCCATTTTCACCTCTTTCTCTTTCTCCTTGTTTCCCTCTCCCTCTATCCCTTACTCTCCCCCACTCTCTCTCTTTACCTCTATCTCCCTCCCTCCCTCTCTATCTCGACCCCATCCCTTTATATCTCCATCTCACTCTAGACCTCTCACTCTCTCTCCCCCTCTCTCACCTTCTCTTCATCTCTCTATCCCTCCCTCCTGTTGTCACAAGAGTTAACTCTAGGCTGTAATAGAGCCAAGCCTTAGAAAATTTTTAATGAGATAAGAAATCATTGCTCAGAACTTGACTTGGGTTGCTGCAAGCCAATCCCTGAGGTAACCTGAAACCTGCTTTAGAGTGTGTTTCTGACCCAATACGCTCAGAGAGGGTTCTCTCAATAGACAAAGGCTCTTTACTCAAAGAATATTCAGTAATCATAGTAAGAAGGCCAGATTTCTTATAAGACAAGATATTTTGATAAGGTTGGTGCTTGCACAGATTTGAAAAGGCCTATTGGGCGATGGAGTTAAGTGAAAACCAAATAAATGGGGTAATAGCAGTGATCGTGTTACTTGAGGGAAATGAGGCAATGTAATTCTATCTTTCAACAATCCATAATCAAGATATGGTAGAAGAAAAGAAAAGGAATAGACCATCACAATGAAAGAATCTAACAAGGATGAATTTTCACTACAACTTTAGAGGAAAAAGACCGAAGGTTAATAACTAGGTGCAGAGCACTAATCTTGAGTGAATTTTGACTAGTCATCATTGAAACACAACACATATCAACCATGTGTAAGGAGCATGAAAAATGAATTCCAAGAAAATTTTAACTCGGTTGATAAAAGAAGAGATAGACAATATGATTGTAACAAGACAGAGAACATACTGAAGGAATCAACCGTGATGAATCTCACATATCAAGTGAACACATGTCTCCAGCATTACGCTATTCCAGATCTTCAAAATAACTTAGTTTTCAATAGAAGCCCTCTTCAAAAGAGGTTTCCGCCCCCCTCTCTCATCAAACAGATATAAAATATATAAGCCTTCAGTGTATAACATATGAGAAACTACCTCAAAATTGGTTGAGAAATGAATTGGCAATTATTTAACTGAAATCTAGGTGTGTTCCTACATTTCTGGGCCATGTCTACAACGTCATCATGTGGGGAAGTTTTTCCTACCTTCCCGAGCTCTAAATTCAGATCTGAATATACCACTGGAAATTTTAGGATTTTTATATGTCAATCAACTATTCAAATGTGTAAAGCAACCTCTCTAAGGTTGAGAAAATAGACTTTTCCCATAGGCCATTGTTTTTTGGAAAAACCTGCGATTTCGGTGGCTAACAGGCTGAAAACAGGGGTATCTTAGCCACCAAAATTCCTAGCTTTTGGCAGGTAATAGTGTGATTTCAAAGCACTGTAAGCCAACGAAAGTCCCGAAACCCCAATTTTGGGTTTCGAGTTTCAGGAAAATGAAGCAATGGTCAAAATCTTATGTCGGCCAAACCCTCGACTGCCGAAGACCTGAAATGGTGATGTGGAATTTATGTAAAACCTTGTTATAGCGATTTTATTGTCGTTTATTGCATTCTTTTAGTACCTCCTTGTGACTTGATTTTTGGGTAAACACACGTCTACACTTTCAACAGCTAAGGGAATATGAAATGTGAGGTTTAAGCTACCACAAGTCAGCACTTTCGGTAGCTAGACACTATAAATTTTTTCCTCTTAAGCTACCACAAGCGAAAATTTCAATATTTGTTCCAACACCTCCCTCCCTCCCTCCCTCCCTCTCTCTCTCTCTCCTACATTTAAACCTATCCCACCCTCACTCTCTCTTTCTCTCTGCCTCTTTCTCTCCCTATATCTCTCTGTCACTCACTCACTCTCTCTCTCCCCCCCTCTCCCCCCCTCTCTCCCTTTAAATATCTATCTCTCTTTATACCCCCTTTGTCTTGTTATATATCTTCAACTCACTCTTTTCCTCTCTCTTTTTGTGTGTCTATCTCCCCCATCCGTCTCTCTCTATCCATATCTACTTCTCTCTCTCTCTCTCTGACAGCCCTCATTCCCTCTCTCTCTCTCTCACTCTCTCACTCTCTCTCTCTCTACCACCCCTTGTTCCCTCTCTCCCTCATTCCCTCTCTCTCTCCCCACCTATTCCTCTCTCTCTCTCCCTCCCTCCCTCCCTCTCCCTCTCTCTCTCTCTCTCTCTCTCCTTCTTGATCTCACCCCCCACTACCACACTCTCTTTCCCTCCATTTTTACTTGTTTCTCTCTGTTTTTCTCTCTCCCACACACTCTCCCTCTCTCTCCCTTCCCATTTCTCTCACCTCCTTGCTTTACCTCTCTCTCTCTCTTGCAGCTTCATCTATGCCCCCTCTTTTCACCTCTTTCCCTTTCTACTTCTTTCCCTCTCTCTCTCTGTCCCTTAATATCCCTCACTCTCTCTCTTTACCTCTCCCACCCTCTCTCTCTCCATCTCACTCTAACCTCTCACTCTCTCTCCCTCCTTCCTACATTCACCCTCGTCTCACTCTCACTCTCTCTTTCTCTGCCCCCCCCCTCTCTCCCCCCCCATATCTCTCTCTCTCTACCCATATCCCTATCTCCCTTATCCCTCTTCCTCATTCTATCCCTCTCTTTCTATCTCTATACCTATCTACTACTCTCTCTCCCTCTCCTTCCCCCTCTACACTTCTCTCTCTCTCCCCCCCCTCTCTCTCTATCACTCTTTCCCTCTTTCCCTCTCCCTGTCTTCCTGCCCTATCTCTCTCTCTGTCACACACATGCTTCCCTCCCCCCCCTCTCTCTCCATCCTTTCATCTTTGTCTCTCTCCCACTCTTCCCCCTTCTCTCTCACACACTCCCTATCCTCCTATATCACTCTCTCCCCCTCTATCAATCTTAGAGGGGAAAATCCCCCTATTACTATACCAAGGTTAAAGAACAGGAAGAGATATGACATCACTTAAAAGACAATCTAATTCCTAAACTACCCTAAATACTCTAAATAGATGAACATAAAGAGATAGGAAAGTAGGTCAGAAGTATTACCTTTGGTCCTAACATTCGATGTCTACCTCCTCCACCTTTGTAGCTTCCAGGTTGTTAGTCTCCTCCCAAAGATGACCTGCAAGAACACTTAGGAAAATAACGCTACAAATATTCTATCTCTATTCATAAAGATTAGGGTTAGATATAAACCATTATGCATAAATCAAATGAAAAACATAAAGATATCATTTGGGACAGGAAAAAGACTCTTTTATTCAAATCCAAAGATCGAAAGTTACAACCTTTGTAGGTCGATGCCCCATGAACCTGGTCTGGGATCCTATTAATTCTGCTCCAAGTGCACCATCCCATTTCCTTCTCTCACAATCAATTGATCACTTTAGGTAAAGGGAAGGGATTGTATAGGAGAAAGGGATAGAGAGGGAATGTTGAGGCAAGAACTTACAAAAGGATGCAAATACTTGGGCAAGGAGGGAAAGGGATTTGGGCAAAGTTTCTCCATTCTAATGATTGATGTTGGAATGGGACCCCAATACCTCATTTTGTATAAAAAAAGGATAGTTATTAGGTTTGGGGATGGGCTACAACAGGTGAATTGGTTGGAAAACCCTCGATAGGCCGTAAACTCTGCCGAATTCCTTGCAACTTTTTATTTTTTCAAATTTTGGCAGTAAACGCAGGTTGTTTAGTATGAAGATAGAATATGTAAGTAGGTTGTATATAGTGAATATAACATATGTATGGGGGCAGTAGTGCAATAGAACATGTACATGCTCCAAAAAATGGTTTTTTAAGGAGAGTTCCTCAACAATAATTTAGAAAATTGTGTAAGTAGAAAGGCCAATGCCATGTATGCATAAGTAGGGAATTTCAAGGCTATAAAATATGCCCCCTAATGTGTGAGGTTAGAAGAGGAAGTTATGGCCAAAATACATTACAATATATTTACCAGTAAGAATTCACGAGGTAGAGTGAGCCTGGGGCCAAAGTTTGGGAGCACGCCATCTGCAAAATAATAATCTCTCTGAGGCGGGGATACCCATGCTCAGGATGAAATAATCATGGCTGCCAATAAAGTACACTATAGATCCATGTCATATAAATGTATAAAGTGTATATGTTATTATAACCCTAAATTGCACTACATATGCATACCTAGTATCAGGCCATCTTACTTGCTATTTTTTCCAAGCCATCATTGAAAGATCTTCTTAAAAAACAATATTTTTGAAGATGTACATGCCCTGAACCACTACTTCCCACGTACACACGCTTGTTGCGGCAATACAACTCACATACATATGCTATATGCACCAATACAACCCACGTATACCCACAAAAGTTGCAAAAAATAAAAAGTTGCAAGGGGATACTGACTTTTGGGTAGTTTCCTAACTAGTTGACCGCCCATAGCTCATCACCCAACCAAATAACTATATTTTTGGCATATAAAAGAAGGCGTTGGGGTCCCATTCCTACAAGAAGCATGAAAGCAGTGAAACTATGCCCATTTCATAATTCCCCCTTGCCCCAAGAATTTGTAGCCACATTGTGAGTTTTGAGCCAGAATTCCATATTCTAGCCTTTTTCCTCCATTACTAGCCTAATCAATTTCCTAGAGAGAGGTGAAGAGGAGAAAGATACATCGAAGCAGTTGGATCTTGGTGAAGAGGAGCCCATGATCGGGTTCTAGGAGCAGTTGTCGATCTCATTTTGTAAGTGACTTTTTGAGATTAATATAAAGAAGTACTTTTTCCGTCTCACCATATGATGTGTTCAATCTTTATGTTTGATTTACATTTCGTTATGATGTCTAACCCACTAATTAATATACATAATGCATGTTCACAGTTTCTTGTTTGTCTTTTGATGAATGCAAGTTGGCCTTGGGAGGATATTTGTATTCGAGGAACAACCAAACACAAAGGGATCGACATCGGATGTAGAGTTTAAGGTAAGACTATCAGATTCCTATACTTTGTACTTTATGCATGAATGTGAGGTACTGTTGGGATAATTGTTAAAAGTAGGAGACTTTAGATGGTTAGATATGCCTGCACTTTAGAACCCTAGTGTAGTCCATACAGAGTTTTTCCCACTATAGAAGAATTGGCGATGGTATTGGGAACCTCTAGGGTTTTTAGAGGATATTTTTTGGGCTCTTTAATTTGTTTGATTGGCTTTTTTTATTTTCTGTAAGTTTTCGTGTCTTTAATGGATTATGGTTTTCCATACCATTATTTCCTTCCTTGTCAGCTTTGACTGTTGGTTTTCTTTTTGAGAAGTTACAGAGGTGTACACGGCCTGCAGTCGGTCTGCACGCGTACATATGTGCCCTACCTTTGGACATTCTGCGTACATACGTAGGCTACAGAAGTATCAGTTGCATGCCTGTGTAGGGAAAATATTTTTCCAATAAGATTCATTCATCCTCTTCCTTGATTGAATCCATACTTCTCAGGGGTTTTCTTGATCTAGTCTTGGTCTCTACTTTTACATTCTTCATCCTAGGTTTGACGTCAGTTATCTTTTGTTTTATCAAGATTTCTTGGTTAGGGTTTGAGACAAGCTTTTGAGTCTTTTCCAATTATCTTGTTTGGTATTGTTAGTGACTCTCTGCAATCCCTAGAAGACCAGAAGTCATTTTTGGTCTCGTCTTGTCTTTGCTGTTTCCCTTTTTCTTGATTTGGAAGAAAAGAAAAGGAAGTCATTTCTAGTTTCTTATTTTGAAGAATTACAATAAAAAAAATTAATTTCTTTGTTTGGTTAAGTAGTTAGGTTGATTATATTACTTGTTAGGAAAAATAGTTCTTTCTTAAGTTATTTATCTGAATAATTAGAACACTAAGTAGCTCGTAGTCAAGCGAAATCTTGTTTTGGGTGTTTCTTTTAAAAAGATCTTAGAAAAAAAAGTAGTTGGTTAAAGAGTCTAAATTTGCAAATCTTTATTTGTCAAAAGAAGTAGTTTTTGCTTTCAGTTTCATTTGGTCCTCTTCTCTTTCATCTCTTAAAACACACCACTGGTTTCTCTTTCGTTCCCTTGACTTAAAACAACCACTTAAAATTAACGATAAATTAAAATTTATTAGACTTTTTGTTTGTAGGGTCCATCAACTAGTCTAGGCTAGAGCCTTGATTTAGGTTGGAGAGGAAACTCTTCAATTCTATAAAACAAACATAGGATTATGTTCTAGAAAGTGTCAAAAAGTCCAGTAAACATGGAAGTTATATGGGACCCCCCTCTAACACAGGGGCTAAACACGAGGTCGCGTGCGGAAAGGTAGCTGACATAACCCCTCCAAAGCCGGACCAAGAGTAGTGGGGAACACATATAGAGTGCTTATCCTGGGATTCCATTGATCGCATTTGCCACAGAGCTTCATGGGTATCGAATCTATTCAAGGTCCTCAGTCGTCTTCCAGAACACTTTCTTTCGATACCCTTGATAGCTTTTTGTCTTGATACCCTACTCATTGCGGTCCACCCGACTATCGATTATACCCTCCTGGTGATTGAACGTGCATTGGCAACCTAGTTTCCATTATTTTAGTGACTTACAAAGGTGACTACGGGGGTATACCATGGTACCTAGGGAAAACATCGAGCCATGTTTTGAAGAGTATACCCAGAGGGTGTTTCTATGTTCGATTTGCACTTGCACCGGTAATTTTCTCTAGTGTTGGCCAGTGTAAATTTTCTTCCAACTAGTTAGTGGCTTGATTTCTTTATCTCATAGAAACTTTTCTAGTGCATGTTGGTTTTCAGCATTATTAAAAGACCTAGTGTGTCATTGATCTTCTCACAAAGTGGAGGATCAAGAGCTCTGTCGAATGTGAAGGCTTTTGGGCCAACCATCGGTTGCTTTGGAGCCACCACCACCACCACAAAGGCGAAGACTTGACCAGGAAGGGTCACTTGAGGTGATTAGGCAGCATGAAACTATACCCAAGCCATCCCTGAGAGTAGAACATTTGAACCCAGAGGAACGAACCATTTCTTACCTTGGAGCGGAAGCTCTTGGTTCGTATAACCCTCTGATCACTGACCTATCAACGCCTATCATTGTACAGGTTGTCCCTCCGTGGATAACACATCACAAGCGTCAGATAGTGTTGCAAGAAACGATGGAAGAAAATGATGCTACTTCATCTGGGAGTCCTCATACTCCCTTAATGGTTGTCACCACAGGGGGTGTTCCGCCTCCTAACTCACCCTCGTAGGTCCAAATCACTATGGTCTTGAAAACCTCTACCTCGTGAAGTGGTTTGATTCCATCTATGGAGGCGATCATTGCTCTATTCACACAGAGTGCGACGGGCCCTCGCTTCTCATATGGGATGCCCCGCTTTGATACGAACTCAGTCCTATCCTACTCCACCCTACAGACTATGGGTCTGGGAGTAGGGAGATCAAACACTCCTCTACAAGGGTCCATGGGGGGCACCTTAGTCCCTTATAATGCTTTCCCTTATGGTGGAGGTCATATTCCTCTGTCGTCTCCCTCACTCGACGATCCTTCTCAACAACCTGTCTAGCCGACCATGAACTACAACCTATCCGAAGGAGGTAGTCACATAACTTCTTCCAAGACCACGGCGATGGGTTATTTGTCATTATCTTTGTTCGGTGCATTTGGTAACAATGCATTATTTTCAGTTGTCGTCTCGGTCAGGGGTAACCCTAGTTTTGGACAACAAAATCCGGTGCAGGGTACTATTCCTGCATAGGGGTGTTGGTCACTATAATTGCTTAATTAACTCAAAAAACCAAGTGATACATAAATTATCAACCCAGGGAAGTCTGTTTATCTCAAAGATAACCACGCACTATATATGCTCAATTCTAAAAGAAACTTAGAGTTGTAGTAAGAGAAACTATACTAATCACACTTGTCTTGAATGAACTGAAGTTCTGATTTAAATCACAAGAAAACAACCTACCTATTGCAGATCTTAAAGATTAATTTTAAAGAATCCTGGATTACATTTAAAATAATAATTGCAACAGGAAAGAACAACTATTATGCAACCAGAGAACATGACCCTTATCCTCAAACAGAGACTTCAGTGCTTGTTTCTGATTAACACTTTTTCATGAAAACAGTAATGCAGAGAAAACTAACTCTATCTAGCAGAGAACAAGGCCATCTAGTTGCTTCCTTTCTAAGAAGGAACTTTTAGCCCTATTTCTGATTAGCACACTTGTGAAAGATAATTGAGATCTATAGAGAACAGAATAGTCTGATTCCTTCCTTTCTAAGCAGGAACCCTTAACCCAGTTTCTGGCTAGCACACATGTAGAAATAATGGAGGTCTACAGAGAACAGGATGTTTTGATTCCTTCCTTTTTGAGCAAGAACCCTTAACCCAATCTCTGGCTAGCACACTTGTAGAAGTAATTGAAATCTATAGAGAACATGATATTCTGATTCCTTCCTTTCTGAGTAGGAACCCTTAACCCAGTTTCTGGCTAGCACACTTGCAAAGGTAATGGAAATATACAGAGAACATGATGTTCCGATTCCTTCCTTTCTGAGCAGGAACCCTTAACCCAATCTCTGGCTAGCACACTTGCAGAAGTAATTGAAATCTATAGAGAACAATATGTTCTGATTCCTTCCTTTCTGAGAAGGAACCCTTAACCCAATCTCTGGCTAGCCTCATAAAATCATCACACAAGATTGATAATAAAAAGAATTATGAATTTCATTCAATAAACTAAGACATAGTTCAGTAGTGTTTCAGGAAAGCGAAATTCATTAAGAGTAGTGTTTCAACAAACAAAAGTTTAATCAAATCATAAACATAAATTGTACTAACACACTTCTAAAACTAACGGGTGAATCTTGTGATGAAGGTGGGCCCTCCCTTCTCACAAGATTCCCCTGGAACGAAAAAGCTAGAGAAGGATACTCAAAGCAATCTTTTATTCATCTGTCAAAATATCATATTACAGTCTGAGAAATGAAGTACGTCCCTCTCTCTGAAGCTTTTCAATACATAAAAACTTGGATCTCGAATGATGATTTCCTCTATATTAAAGAGGGAACCCCCTTCAATACAATTGATCAAAAATTACAATGTGTATCTGAGTCCTATCTTTAGTTAGATCTACTTTCTAAACCAGAATAGGATGTCCTAGTCTCACGCAAACGAATGCTATTACATGAGCTGAATGAGGTATTGTTGTTACGGCTGGTGTAACAACTTCTTCTCATTGTTGCTGATGTTGTTTCAGCATCGCAATTCGCGGGCTATTTCAGCCACGTGAATTGCACTCTTGACTGTGTCAGCATTCTTATGTGGGAGCGACGGTTGATGCTTGTTGACCGCTGACTGTAACGACTTCCTTGTGTTTCAACATCGTCGGTCTTGGCGATTTTCTCTGTGTTTCAGCATCTGCAGCTCTGGACTGTGTAACAGCTCTGTGTTTCCGCATCTGCGACCTCGAACTGTACAACAACTCTATGTTTCAACATCAGTTTGGTGTTTCAGCAACAACGACTATGGACTGTATGACAGTTCTGTGTTTCAGCAATAGGCCTCAGATGCTAATCTGTAGTTTTGAACACTTATGCATTCTAATCAATGGTCAAGTACGAGAGTGATGTAAAATATTATGCAAAACAGATTAAACGTATAGTAATGAGAAGGGACGTTGTATTACCTTTGGAATGATCAGGGAAAGTGATAGTATGAGTTTAAATATGGGTGATCAAGAGTATAATAGTGGCAAAAAGTATAGGCAAAAAGGTACATTACATGGTCCTAAGATCCCCCCCAACTCAAGGTGTTGCATGTCCTCAGGCAACTCACTCTGAATCAGAGTCTGGATACCGACTCTGATCATGTAAGTTACTCAAGCTGTAACTGTGGGAGGTACTGTCTGTTGGCGTTTTGAACCCTTGCACCTGCTGCAATATTTGCCATGCTGTTGTTTCTGCCTTCTTAGGCAGCTTATAACTGACTTGATACCTTTCTATTTGGCAACCAGAGAATGGGAAAATAAAACCGGTGCCCTATCCAATTTTCAGCACAATGTCTAACACACTGGATGTAGTTGGGTAACCTGGAAATTGCTACTTCTAGGTTGGCAGGACCAAAAGGATTGTGCTGTTGTCTCTTCTTTGTGGATTGCTGCCAAAACAGGTTATTGGCCTGGAGGGCAGGAATCTCTATGGATCTGATGATATGTTCACAATCCTGGAGCACTTCTGATTGTAGCTACTGAACATGTTCAGTCACCCCTAGTTGTTTTAAGAACTCATAATATTGTGAGATAAAGGTAGCTGCCCTCTGTGGTTCTAGTCTAATCTAGAGGAGGCGATTATCTTCATTGTGCTTGGCAGCCAAAAAGTCATCTTGCCAAATGATTTGATTGAGGAGAAAGGAGGTGAATGCTCGAATTTGAATGTCCCCAACAAGGGGATTTATGTTTAGCAACCTGTTTTCTGGAATAGCCTCATTATGAAAGTATGCCTCACAGAGGAGGTGTTGATCCCTGGTAGAGGTAGCTACAAAAGTTTTGATAAAATCTGTTGATTGTATTACTGCATGGGGTTTACCTTCTATAATGGATTTAATCTGAAACCATGTGAGTCTCTCCATCAAGAATAAGGAGTATTTGCAAGATGGCTTCCTTGTGGCCAGTAGCTTCTGCACCAAATCAAAGACCAGGACCAATATGCCTTTCAATTCTTTGTTCTTCTTCTTAAGCTCACGAGCTTCCTGGTGTGTCTGTTCTAATACTTCCCAATTTGAGAAAGTGTGATTTATCCAGATTTGTTTGTGCACTTGCAGGTTTTTGGCTTGTGTTTCAGCATACTCTTTCTTCCATTTTTGTATTTCTGCATGTTCATCCCATAACTGAGTCTATGTTTCAGCATTGGAAGTAGTGGGATAAGATAAAGTCTGAGTAGATTGTTCCCTGGAAGTGGAGAGATTGATCTGGTTGGGAGGTGTAAATTCCTCCATAGGCACTGTCTGTACAGCCTTGTTGACAAAGGTAGGGGCTTCTTTTGTTGCAATGCAGGGCTCAGTTTTGAACTTGGGAGGACCTGCTGGTTCTTGTGTTGCAGCAGGTTCAATCTTAGGAGGGCTTGT
Organism: Picea engelmannii; assembly: GCA_009831015.1. Lineage (NCBI taxonomy): Eukaryota > Viridiplantae > Streptophyta > Pinopsida > Pinales > Pinaceae > Picea > Picea engelmannii. Next base: position 528,362 of record ML777431.1, on the reverse strand, counting down.
TGGTTCTTGTGTTGCAACAGGTTCTTCCTTGGCTACGAAAGGTGAAGGAATAGGGGTTGCTCCTGGCATTGGGACTTGAATCACCTTATAGCCTGCTTGATAGTAAATATCTCCACTTTGGCAACACATATATTCTTTACACAAGCTCTCTGTAGTCTTCTTTGACAATGTTGTTGTTCGATCTAAGGTGTACCGATTTAATTCTTTTTCATATGCTTCCTTTGCCCTGGCTAATTCTTGCTGATATGCTTCCAACTGAGACTTTAAAAACTCATTTTCTTCCAAGACATCGGCCATTGTTGGTTTGGATTTAGAGATGACTGGTTCTTGTGTTGCAGTCATAGCCTCATTAGCTGGTTCTTGTGGAGAAGTTACAGGAATGACAACTGATGCTTGGGTTTCAGCCTCTTGGTGTAAGGACAGTAGTGTTTCAGCACCTTCGACTTCTGATTCCTACATCTCAATGTCAATGTCAGCGGCTGGTTCTTGTGTTTCAGCCATAGCACCCGGTGTCTCTAATTCCTGTAATTCAATTTCGAAGTCAGTGGCTGGTTCTTGTGTTTTAGCCACTTCATTTGAAACAAATGATGTCTGGGCATCTGGTTCCTGTAAATCCATGTCAATATCAACGACTGGTTCTTGTTATTCAGCCATAGCTGTTTCTTGTGTTTCAACTACTTTATATGAGACAGATGGTGTTACAGTATCCTGGGCATCTGGTTCTTGTGTTTCAGTGCCCGTAGTTGGAGTAGGCAAATATCCCGGGATGGGAGAGGTTGGAGGTGTACGGGGTATCATTCAAATCGGTGGGGGGTCTAGGGTAGTGGTACTAAAGGGTGGCCTTGCTGAGGCTCTTGTTCTCTTTTTTCATAAGAAGGGTGGAAAGAGGGGAGCTTGTTTTCGTTTTCGTGAAGGCCTTTGTTCAATGATGGGGTGGGAGGAATTATCTAGTTCAAAGTCATCACTGAGAATATGAAGGGTGGGAGTGGATGACTCTGGTATGCTATGCGGAGGATTTGGTATGGTAGGGGGACTGGTTGGTTCTATAGGTGTGTTTTTGGGTACTTCTGGGGAGTCAGGGGGGTTTTGCGGTTGCTGCTCCTGGGGATTTTCAGGAACTTCGACAACTAGTTGGGGGTTTATGGGTGGGTTGTTTAGTGGACGCCTCTGTTGAGCAAAACCCCTGTGGATGAGCAATTGAACAAGACGGTGGTGGGTAAGTGACAGGGTTGGATCTTTGGCCTTTCTACAGTAATGTGCCATATTTTTCAAATAGCCCAGCAAATAATACGGAATATTGACCCGTCTGTTATGCCTTAAATGAGAAATCAGAAGAAAGTCATGCTGATAAACTACTTGATATTGTCCTTCATAGGTCAAGTAATGTTTAATGAACCTTGCGACTTTCGGCCATGGTGGTGGCAATGAGCTGAGCTGAACACCCCTGCCTTTCAATTCAATTCGTTCTTCGGGTAGGAAGAAGTTCTGCTGAACATTCCCAATGATGTTTTTTCGGCTGAACATGCGAGTGTTATTGATAGGGAGGCCTGATACCTCTACTATGTCTTCTTATGTTACTGATATTCGAACTCCTTGGATGATAGAATGGTCCTCCTGAAGATTTCGGGTGAACTGTAGGACTTGCTGTTCATTATATCCTTGAAGTCTGCGGAATTAATTAAGCCACCTTTCCTGCTGGAAGATTTGATACGCTGCTGGATAGTGTTCGAGCAGCGCTGTGGTGGCGGGCTCATTTCATATGAAAGATCCTCTCATGGCTACTAGCTCAATAAGATACAACGTCGAGAGTTTTTGTATCAGCTTTGCACAGAGTGAGTTTTTCGAGGGACTATATGCAGGAATAGTGGTTAAATGCGCGAAAAGGTGGTGAAATGGGGATGGCAGCGGTGAAATCGGGTGAAATGATGGTATCAAAGATTTGACATGTACTCCCCTCCCATCAAGTGCAGCTAGTAATGATTGCACTTGAGTGGTCATAATGATATAGAATCTTTCCCATTAACTATAGTCTAACTGAATTACATAAAATTTACATACCTCGCCTTACATTTTGATTCATTCTGCAAACAAAATATTATGCCTGTCCTTGGTAGTCCGGTCGTGGCGGAGACTTTTGATCTAATAGATGAATTGTGTCGAGGGTTTGCTGACTAGAAGGACGAACTATAATCTGAGGGCGTAAAAGCTTGTTGACAGATGATGTGGAAAAACTGGTGTTTCAGCGACAGAGAAGAACAAAACAATTGCTAGATGAAGAACTGTTGAGCAATGGTGTTTCAGCATCAGAAGAAAGTCAAAAGTGTTGAACGGTGGTGTTTCAGCATCGGAAGAAAGTCATAAGTGTTGAACAGTGGTGTTTCAGCATCGGGAAAAATGATGAAGGGTTGCTGACAATGGTGTTTCAGCAACGGAAAAGAAAAGGCAAAACAATAGTTGGACGGTGTTTGTTTCGTCGATGAAGGATGGTGAGGAGATGGCAGACTGTAGTGTTTTGGGAGTGGGAAGAATGGAAAAGTGCTGAACAGTGGTGTTTCAGCATCGGGGAAAATGATGAAGAGTTGCTGACAAGGGTGTTTCAGCAACGGAAAAGAAGAGGTGAAACAATAGCTGGATGTTGTTGTTTCGTCGATGAAGGATGGTGAGGAGATGGTGGACTGTAGTGTTTTGGGAGTGGGAAAAATGAAAAGTGATGAACAGTGGTGTTTCAGCATCGGGGAAAATCAATAGTGCTGAACAGTGGTGTTTCAACATCGTGAAAATCACAGTGTTGAACGGTGGTGTTTCAACATCGTGAAAGCTTGTCTCTTTGAAGTAGGATCATCCTCTCCTAGTGGCTGTGCTTCGATCGGGGATCTGCAAAAATCGGCTGTAGCATGGTATTTCTTGACAGGGATTATTAGTAAATAAAATCTAATCTAATCTAATACTAAAGAAAAATTAATTTAAAAGAATTAGTTGATATTAGGGGTAGAAACCCCCTCAATGAAGAGAAAATGAGCATATGCCATGCATGTGGCCTTAAAATCTTCTTTGGAAATAGTTCGCTGGTACAGACGGAGCTTATGACCATTTACAAGTAACGGAGTTCTAGAGTCATCGATTGTGAGGAGATGTATTGTTCCATTGGGGAAAACTGTGTTTATTTCGTAGGGGCCAAGCCATCCTGTACGCAGTTTCCCTTGAAATTCTTTGAACTAGGAATCATACAATAGGGCCCAATTACCTTTTTGGAACTTCTTTTTCTTGATATTTTTGTCATTCCATTTTGATCTTTGCTGTTGAATTATGGTTGTTTGTTGAATGGCATCTAGTCTTTTCTCTTCTAGTTCATTGAGCTGCTGCAACCTGGCTGTCTGCGCATCAGTTAGATCAAGGTTGACAACTAAAGCAGTCCTTAAGGTTTTTATCTCAAATTCCATAGGAAAAACAACACTTTTTCCATAGACTAATTCATAGGGAGAGAATCCTGTAGTATTTCTCCAGGTAGTTCTGTAGGCCCATAGTGCTTCAAGGAGCCTGTAGGAC
>ML777431.1:500300-523212 GCA_009831015.1 Picea engelmannii | reverse complement strand
TTCCTGAAAAGAAACACCATAAGGAGTAAAGTCATCCATAAAGATTTCCATAGAGTCATTAAGCATATCAGAAAAAATTCCTAAAACTGCCCTTTGGAAGGTTGCTGGTGCATTACATAGTCCGAATGGAAGGACTCTATAAGAAAAGGTTCCCCAAGGGATGGTGAAGGTGGTTTTATCTTGGTCTTGAGGTGCAATTTTTATCTGGTATACCCACTGAAACCATCTAAAAATGAGAAAAATTTCTTCCCTGCCAAATTATCTAACACTTGATCAATGAATGGTAATGGAAAGTGATCTTTCTGAGTGGCTTTATTTAAAGCTCTGTAATCCACACATACTCTCCATTTCTCGTTCTTTTTAGGAACTATTACTAATGGGGACACCCATTCACTATCTGATATAGGATAGATAAACCCTGCATTGAGTAATTTTTGAAGTTCTTCTTTGAGGATTTCTCTTAAATTGGGGTTCATTCGTCGTTGAGGTTGACAGATTGGCCGACAATATTCCTTAATATATATTCTATGAGTACATAACTCGGGAGAGATTCCTTTCATATCTGTGTAATCCCATGCGAATACTTCTTTATTTTCCCGAAGTAACTTCATTAACTGTTGTGTTTCAACATCTGTCAAATGAGGGTTTATATTCAATGTCTTGCCAGGTTCAATTTCAACCGGTATGCTCTTGGAGGAGATGGTTTTAGGTGTTTGAGGTGGGATTTCTGAATTGAGGTTTTCTTGATTATCAGACTCCAACAGTGCAGTTAATTGATTATGTGTTTCTGGAGTTACAGAGGAGGGTTCACAAATGAAATTATTGATTATTTCATCCTCAGTGGAGTCTTTCAGGCTTAAAGCTTGTCCGATAGTCAAAAGCATTTGAGTAGGTTGATCCTCAAAATCTACCCATACGGAATTATCATTATTAGCCAGGGGTGTAGCATGAGGATAAAGGGTAAGATGCTTAGTTTCATAACCGTTTGAAATTGTCATTGATCCTGATCAACAGCTGATAAAAGCATCTGCTGTGGCCAGCCAAGGTCTACCCAAAATTAAAGGGTGCCCCCCCAACTTTGTTTTGGGCTGCAACACTATAAAGTCAATAGGGTAATTCTAGGATTCCACAGAGATGCTGAGGTCTTCAATGACTCCTTATGGTTTAATTGTGGATCGGTCAACCAATTCTAGGATAGTTGGGCTATCTCTAACTTGATCTTGTAATTGTAGCAGTTGTAAGGTTTCCAAAGTCATGATATTGATGGCTGCACCTAAATCTACCAGGACTCGAGGGATGATTGTTTTTCCAACTTGTACTGTAACGGTAGGGTGGCCAGGATAACCATATTTGACTGGGGGAGTTTTACCTAACATTAGTGCAGACAGGTCTCCCATAACATGGAATGTAAGGGGATCGTTAGTTTTTCTACCAGGCTTTTTGACACAGATATCTCGCATTGTCCTAGCATAGATTGGTACGTCTTGGAGTGCTTGCAGTAGAGGAATTTTGACATATAAATATTGTAATTCTCCTAGAATATTAAAGGCTGGTGGTTCAGGCATTTTAGTTAAGGCTAAACGCTTAGGAAATGGTGGTGTTGTTGTTTCAGCAACATTGTTAGAGGAAGATTGTACCTTTTCAAGTACATCATGCTCATTTGTTTCCTCTTTGTCAGAAGAGGTAACATCAGCTATGGTAGGTTCTACTACTCTCCCAGATCGAAGATGAATATCGTTGCATTGTGCAGGGAGGAGAGAAAGTGTAGGCTAGTTATAAATATCAATGCACTGCACAGCTTTATTATTCGGGTTGGGGTTAGGTTGTACAGGTAGCTGGGGTCTCATCGTTTGATTGTTTGGAGGGGTACCTACTGGTGGGAGTTGAGGTAATTGATTTTGAAAGGCAGGCTGTTGTCCTCTCCAAGTTTGATTCCACTGATTCTGATATGGCTGTTGTTGTTGTGGAGGCCAAGGGGTCCACGTTGAGGGATCAACAAAGGGTGGGTTATTTTGCTGCATGGGTGGGTAAGTTTGTTGCATGGGTGGGTAAGTTTGTTGTATGGATGGGTAATTCATTTGATTAGTGTACTGCATTTTATTGTAGGGATAACTCATTTGATTGAAAGAAGAATAATTATTCCAATGATTAGAAGATGCAAATGGAATGTTAGAGTTCATACCTTGTCCTCACGGTTGCCATTGCCTCCTCTGTGTCATCAGATAGACAGCTTCAACTTCTTCGTCCATTGGTTGTAACGCTGCCTTGATCCCTGGTAAATATGGATAATTTTGGGTATCATGATCTTTATCATAGATAGTGCATATTGGATTTTTGTCCAATGGACATTCTCTTCATGGATGCTTATCTCTGCACTGAGAACAAAAGATGGACAAGGCTGCTTCGGCTTCTGTTTTCTTTTTCTTAATCTGCAGGGTATCCATTTGTGAGGCAAAAGAGCTTAACATTTCAGTTTTAAAATCTTCAAGTAAATTACCTATCTCGGCTCTTGTTGCTCCCCCACTGGCTGATTTTTGGACTCTAGAGAATGTGGTGTACCTGCTATTTAATCTGTTTCTTGAAGCTCCCCTTGAACATCTTTTGCATAAATTGACAATTTCATCGTATGATTCCTTGGATATGTCCCCTTTCCCAAGCATATTCAGCATGTCCAGAGAGTTATCCCTTACCCCTTTTAATAAAATAGTTTTGAGAATATCCTTACTTACATTGGGATGACTGGATCTTTGTAGATTGTATTGTAGCCTTTCTACAAAGTCCTCCATATTCTCATCTTCTTTCTGCATCATCTTGAATAGCTCCTCCCTCTTTTCTCTCGTTCGGTAGTAGTCCTGGTATTTGTTCAGGAATTTTTGTTTCATTTGGTCCCATGTTGTGATTACATGGCCTCCAAGACTCATAAACCATCTTAGTGCATTCCCTTTTAGTGTTGCTGGAAATAACTTTAGTTTTTGAGCATTAGAAATGTAATCATAACTTCTGCATAATATATCAAACTCAAACAGAAATTCATCAGGATCCTCCGAAGATAAACCATGAAAATTAGGCAATGCTGAGAGTGGAATGTTTTTCATGGGGGCTGTTCCTCTAGGGAGGTTGCCAATAGGAAATCCTAATGTAGAGAAAGATTTTTCATCTTTTACCTCTCCTTCTTCCTGTTCCTCGTGATGCAATTCCTCATTGTACTCATCCATGTTTTCCTCTGTCTCCTCCCCTGCTGCACTTTCTCTGTCCTCAATGTCTCCTACTGGCTTCTAGACTGTCTCAGGACTCCAAACTTCTTTCCTTGTTCCAAAAACTGCTTGAAATGAAGGCTGGGAATTTTGTTTTCGAAGGTTTGGTCATTGAGCAGCAGATTTAGACTTCGATAAAATCTCGTCAATGTAAGTATTTCTTCCTCCTTTTCCTTTTCCCTTGCCACCTGTAGGGTTAGTGTCTTTGGGGTTTTTCATGCAATCTTTTTATCTAAAGAAAAGAAATCATAAGTGCTTTTGAAATCTATAGCTATCTTCCCCGACAATGGCGCCAAAATGTTGGTCACTATAATTTCTTAATTAACTCAAACAACCAAGTGATACATAAATTATCAACCCAGGGAAGTCTGTTTATCTCAAAGATAACCACGCACTATATATGCTCAATTCAAAAACCAACTTAGAGTTGTAGTAAAAGAAACTATACTAATCACACTTGTCTTGAATGAACTGAAGTTCTGATTTAAATCATAGGAAAGCAACCTACCTATTGTAGATCTTAAAGATTAATTTTAAAGAATCCTGGATTACATTTAAAACAATAATTGCAACAGGAAAGAACAACTATTCTGCAACCAGAGAACAGGACCCTTATCCTCAAACAAAGACTTCAGTGCTTGTTTCTGATTAACACTTTTTCATGAAAACAATAATGCGGAGAAAGCTAACTCTATCTAGCAGAGAACAAGGCCATCTAATTCCTTCCTTTCTAAGCAGGAACTTTTAGCCCTATTTCTGATTAGCACACTTGTGAAAAATAATTGAGATCTACAGAGAACGGGATAGTCTGATTCATTCCTTTCTAAGCAGGAACCCTTAACCCAGTTTCTGGCTAGCACACATGTAGAAATAATGGAGGTCTATAGAGAACATGATGTTCTGATTCCTTCCTTTCTGAGTAGGAACCCTTAACCCAATCTCTGGCTAGCACACTTGTAGAATTAATTGAAATCTATAGAGAACAGGATATTCTGATTCCTTCCTTTCTAAGCAGGAACCCTTAACCCAGTTTCTGGCTAGCACACTTGCAGAGGTAATGGAAATCTACAGAGAACAGGATGTTCTGATTCCTTCATTTTTGGGCAGGAACCCTTAACCCAATCTCTAGTTAGCACACTTGCAGAAGTAATTGAAATCTACAGAGAACAGGATGTTCTAATTCCTTCCTTTCTGAGAAGGAACCCTTAACCCAATCTCTGGCTAGCCTCATAAAATCATCACACAAGATTTCTAATAAAAAGAATTACGAATTTCATTCAATAAACTAAGACAGAGTTCAGTAGTGTTTCAGCAAAGCGAAATTCATTAAGAGTAGTGTTTCAGCAAACAAAAGTTTAATCAAATCATAAACATAAATTGTACTAACACACTTCTAAAAATAACGTGTGAATCTTGTGATGAAGGTGGGCCCTCCCTTCTCACAAGATTCCCCTGGAACGAAAAAGCTAGAGAAGGATACTCAAAGCAGTCTTTTATTCATCTGTCAAAATATCATATTACAGTCTGAGAAATGAAGTACATCCCTCTCTCTGAATCTTTTCAATACATAAAAACTTGGATCTCGAATGATGATTTCCTCTATATTAAAGAGGGAACCCCCTTCGATACAATTGATCAAAAATTACAATGTGTATCTGAGTCCTATATTTAGTTGGATCTACTTTCTAAACCAGAATAGGATGTCCTAGTCTCGCGCAACCGAATGCTATTACAGGAGCTGAATGAGGTATTGTTGTTACGGCTGGTGTAACAGCTTCTTCTCGTTGCTGCTGATGCTGTTTCAGCATCGCAATTTGTGGGCTGTTTCAGCAATGTGAATTTTTATCTTGACTGTATCGACATTCTTATGTGGGAGCGATGGTTGATGCTTGTTGACCGTTGACTGTAACAACTTCCTTGTGTTTCAGCATCGTCGGTCTTGGCGGTTTCCTCTATGTTTCAACATCTGCAGCTCTGGACTGTGTAACAACTCTGTGTTTTAGCATCTACGACCTCGGACTATACAACAACTCTGTGTTTCAGCATCAGTTTTGTGTTTCAACAACAGTGACCGTGGACTGTATGACAGTTCTATGTTTCAGCAACAGGCCTCAGATGCTAATCTGAAGTTTTGAACACTTATGCATTCTAATCAATGGTCAAGTACAAGAGTGATGTAAAATATTATGCAAAATAGATTAAACATATAGTAATGAGAAGGGACATTGTATTACCTTTGGAATGATCAGGTAAAGTGATAGTATGAGTTTAAATATGGGTGATCAAGAGTATAATAGTGGCAAAAAGTATAGGCAAAAAAGTACATTATGTGGTCCTAACAAGGGGGAAAATACCTCATAAGGACCTTAGAATCCATGGCAAGGATCAGTCCCATCGTCAGGGATGCTGACCATGGGAAACCCCTTCCATGGTCAATGGAACCACAGGCAAGGCTCTGTACCTATGCTTGTCAGATTGGTAGGGGGAAACCCCTTCCAGAATCTTTGGAACACCACATCGGGAGAAATCCCTCCATAGCCCTCAACGTCCAATTATGAGAGTCACCTGATGATGTCTCAACAAGTGCAGTATCCATACATCGGCCATGGCCATGGTAGTTACCAGAACCCTGGTCAACAACCTAACTTTTTCTGGCAACCTGGTGCCAGCCAAAATCTAGGCTCCTTTTTCCATGTACATAGTCAACAACCCAAACTACTGTTTATGGAAACATTACACCTACCAGACTTGAAAAGGTTATTAAATGACCTAGTATACCATGATCCGTGTTGGCCTCTAATGTTGAAAAAGTTTCCCTCCAACATTCTGAAGTTCGAGGGTAAGCCTAACGAAGATCCAAGTGATCACATGACTACCTTTCACCTATGGTGCTCTTCCAACTCGTTGAAAGATGACTCCGTTCAGTTGTATTTGTTTCAATGCACTCTTATCAAGAGTGTTGCGAAATGGTACATCGAGATTGACTACTCAAGATACTATAATTTTGGTGAATTGGCAATGGTTTTTCTCAGACATTTTCAATTACCCGTGAGATACGATGTCGACACTGAATTGCTAGCCAACTTTGAGAAAACAAAATCTGACCATATCTCAGATCACATACGAGAATGGTGGCGTAGGAAGAGTTTGATAAAGGTACTAATACCACCGAATTTCCTGCTGGAGTGGTTCATTAAGTATTTGGTTCCTTAGTTATCCAAGGACATCACGACGTCAGGAGTCTTTTCCGAGGAAGAAGCAATAATGAGAGCTCAATAGCTAGAACTGATATACTATCAGTCTGGTTTACTTTACGAAGGTTTTCTAGACGCACCGTGCTCTATCCTTGACAAGACTAGACAGAAGTCTGGACCACATGCCGACGGTATTGTTGGTTCAGCACAAACAAAGCTCGTTGATCAGTTGCCAAATCAATTACAAAATGTTTTGATACAATAGATAGCGGCCAACCAAATCACTGGTTCAGCTTCTCCCCCTACTCAGATGTTAGATGTACACAGTGTGCAATCGAAAAATCCAAAATCCGACCAAAAGGATGACGGAAAAAAGAAACAATGAAAGAAGGGTAAGGGGGATAAGAAACCCACCAATAATGCTGGTGGGGGAAACACAGAGAGATGAAAGTCAAAATATCCATGTAACCTTTGCACAAAAGACCACCCGAATCACATGTTCGCTCGACTCGTGGAGGCCCAAAATTTATTAGCACAACGAGATCTTGCAGTGTTAACAAACCCATTTCCTCATGGGAAAAAATTAACTCAAGCCTCGATGAATGCGGATGGGGGAAGTCAGGGACCCCCTTTGTCATCTAATAATCCCTCGACCTCGAATGTGCATATGTTGAAAGTTGATGCAAATATAGCAACTAGGACACACAACTACGGAATGCCAAACACTTCTGAGAAGGGTAAAGAAGCCAAAAACCCATCTGTTCCTCTCCAGATCGAGAAGACGTTGGGAAAAACAATGACACACATCCCCAAAGGAGTGTTTAAGAAAGCTTCCCACAATCCCAATGCGAGGGACGCCCATAACTACTCTGTGGTGGAGGATTTTTCACAAACCCCTTGCGTGATGTTTTCTTTGGAGGTCCTCCAGAGCTTCCCTTCATAGAGAAAGGCTTTGTTAGATTCCTTAGGATATGTTGAGACCTATAATTCAGGAATGATCATTCTTGATACGATCGACTTAAAACCTCATCTCCCATACCACGTCATGTTTTAGATAGAAGTGGCTTACACCACAAAATATTTTACATGAAATATTTTCCATACGATGGTTGATGAGGGCACCTCGACATGCGTGATGTCATGCGTGTATTATAAGGCCATTGGCCAACCCATTTTGTCTCCGTCACCTACTCTTCTTACCGCTTTCTATGGTCATTCATTCAGACCACATGGAATCATTCCTTATTTCACCATGCAGTTAGGAGGAAAGATCGTGTGCATCAAAGTTGAAGTGGTCAATGGGTCTCTCGACTACAATCTCTTTTTAGGAAGGAGTTGGACCTATACTATGCATGTAGTGGTAACTACAATGTTCTGGGTCTTCTTGTTTCCACATGAGGGCCATATCGTGTTCATTGATCAATTGTCTTTCTCCCATACCGACTCTTCATCGGGGGAATCCACGATCCCGATGATTGATAATCCACAGTCTGACATTGTCAGTGTAGGGTTGGTTTGTGCCCACCTTTGATGGGTAATTTCGATTACCCGCCTCTGTCAGGTGATGTCAAGTTCATATCGGCTATCCCTGACCAACCCAAGGCTAAAATTTTTCAAGTGTCGTCATTCCCAACGAATTACTTTAATGATCTGTGGACTCTTCCTTCCCCATCGGCTATGATGGAAGGGACAAGGAACCATGGCATGTACATTCCCTTGTCCATGGAAAAATGTGTGTACTCTATAATCTAGCAAGCTTCCACCGACCCTGATCCGACTCCCGTATAGGAGTTAGATCCAGTTCTCGAGCCTATTTAGGCTCAATATTCCCCCACCACTACCGATTCCTTAGACTTGGTATTTCCCTCTAATGAGGCAATTATAGAGGCATTGACTGGTCCAGACAGACCCTGGGATGATCTCCATCACAGATCTTGTTTTCTCCTGGAGTTAGGAAGAATAGAGGCAGGAGAATTTTTGTTGACTATGACTGGAGATAGGTCTTGTCCTATTAATCCTCTGGCTACGCAAGCATTTTATTCCAAGGGTAATATGGAAACCATCTCTAAAACGATACCTATCGATATCTCTAGAACCCCTAGCATTGTGGAGAATGTCTTCGTCAGAGCGGATTTCTCCCCTAAGGAGATTTGAATATATACCGATTTATTTAAATAATTCTACAACATCTTTACCTGGTCTTACGAGTAAATTCCAGGCATAGATCCAATAATCGTCGAATATGAAATAATGACTTATCCTGATGCCAAGCCGTTATGGCAGAAGCTTCATTCAATTAATCCTAAGAAAGAAACAACTATTAAGGCTGAATCAGGGAAACTACTCAAAATTGGTTTCATATACCCTATCGAGTTGACTCAATGGGTGTCAAATCCCATTCTAGTCAATAAAAAATAGGGAACGATTCGCGTATGTACGAACTTCCGTGATTTGAACAAGGCATGTTCCAAAGGTAATTTCCCCACCCCATTCATTGACCAGATCATCGATGAATGTGTAGGCTGTGAGGTCTTTTCTTTCATGGATGGTTTTTCAGGACACAATCAGATATAGATCAAGCCTAAAGACCAACATAAAACAATGATTATTTGTCCATGGGGTACATTTTCTTATCGGAAGATGCCTTTTGGCCTAAAAAATGTTGGAGCCACTTTTTAGTGGGCCATGTCTTCTACTTTCCATGATCTCAAATACATAGTCGAGGCTTATCTCGATGTTTTAGTATGACGATCTTGTAAGAGAGATGATCATCCCACACACCTCCGGCTTATCTTTGAGCGATGTCGCTACTACCAGATTCGCTTGAATCCAAACAAATACAGTTTTTGTGTGACGTCGAGTTATCTTCTAGGTTTCATAGTTTCAAAAATAGGGATCATGGTCGATCATCTAAAGGTTGAGGTGATAGTTCAATTTCATGCCCCGTGCACAGTCCCTTAGCTTCAGAGTTTACAAGGAAAAGAATTTTTTTTATGGTGTTTCATCGCAAAATATGTCAAGATCACAAAAGGGTTCATGCGTTTATAGAAGAAGGACGTTCCTTTCCATTGGGATGAAGTCACTCAACGCTCTTTCGAAGCATTGAAACACACCCTCACGTCTAACCCTATGCTTCGACCACCCAATTATAATAAATATTTCTTATTATACTTGGCCACTGCAGAGTCGACCATCGATATGGTCTTGGTTCAAGAGGATGATTTTCTTGAAGAGCAAGTGATTTACAACCTGAGGTGAGGCATGGTTGGACCGTAAATCAACTACTCCCATGTTGAGAAACTTGCGTTGGCAGTAGTTCATGCTGTCCAACGGTTCCATCATTATATCATGTTTCGCAAGACCATTGTCATTTCCGTTGTGAATCCATTCCAATACGTGTTGACACAATCTATAATCGATGTAAATATCAGTAGATGGATAGTTATCCTCCAGGAATTCGACTTGGATTTTGTTTCTGCGAAATCCAAAAAGTCACTGGTCTTTGCGAAACTCATCTCAGAACTTCCGGTTGAGTCAGGTGATGTTATACACAAAGAGTCTCTCATTAAAGGAGATATGTTTTTGATCTCATATTCAGACCCCTGGTATGGAGATATAATAGTCTATATCCATAATTTGAAGTGCCCTGCCTCTGATTCTCATGATGAGTGTCGATGTACACGCCATCAGGAAAAAAACTATCTTATTCTTGAAGACACTTTGTATCGTCGAGGTATAGATTGCATCCTTCGCCGGTGTCTCACTGTTGAAGAAGCATAACTCATTCTTAACGATTTCCACACTGGAGCATGTGGTGGTCATTTGTCTGTGTTGGAAATATCCCATAAGATTCTACGAGTTGGTTACTTTTGGATGACGTTGATCAAAAAGTTGCATTGTATTGGTCAAGAAGTGCCACCCGTGTCATATCTTCTCTCAGAAGATGAGGGCACACCCTGCTCCTATGTTTCCCATCATTACTGTTGTCCCCTTCACCAAGTGGGGGATTGATTACACTACATGCCACCCTCCTTCAACTAGGGGGCATCGTTATATCATCGTAGTAGTATATTACTTTGCAAAGTGGGTCGAAGCTATGCCAACATTCAAGGATGATGGAGAAACAACAACTCTCTTTCTGTTTAACCAAATAATAGCAAGGTTCAACATCCCAAAGGGTATTATCACTGACCATGGAAGTCACTTTCAGAACAAAATGATGTCTGAGTTAACATCAAATCTTGGGTTGAGGCAAGAGCATTCATCACCTTACTACCCACAAGAGAATGGTTAGGTGGAAGCTTTGAATAAGTCTCTCAAGACCATTCTACAGTGAACGATCAATTCGGCCAAGTCTAATTGGAATTTGATATTTTAATCGACATTATGGGCCTACTGAACATTTGTGAAGACTGCCACTGGTTTCTCACCTTTTCAACTCGTTTACAGTTTGGAAGTAGTCTTTCTTATAGAGGGCCAAATCTCATCTCTAAATTTGGCAGTACAGTTATTTCTAGACACTTCACCACTTGAAGAGAGTTTATTATATCTCAAGCAACTTGATGAGAAACATTGAAATGTAGCCTTGGCTAATGAGGCTCACAAACAAAGATTATGATTGGTCCATTTTTCCTCAGATTTATTTGAAGGTGATCTTGTCCTAGTCTATGACCAAGATAAGGACCCCCTAGGGGAAGGCAAGTTCAAACCTATGTTGTTCAGACCTTTCATTGTGAAGGAGTTTTTAAGGAAGGACGCTTATCATCTGGTTGAATTTGATGGGAAATCTTTGGCGGAGCCTAGAAATGGGCTCTACCTCAAGAAGTATTACTCATAGGTGGGTCACCTTGGGTGACTTATTGTACATATGTATAGTTCTTATACACTTTTAACTTTTGTCTTTTTTTTTTATTGACGTGTCATTTTTTATGTTATCTTTTTCACCATGGTAGATGTCAAGTGAATCAAAGGTGTCCATTGGGTTCACGAATGGTTCTATCTGACACACTCAGAGGATTTCTTCTACAGCTTGGGTGATCTTCACACCTCAAGGCCAATTGCTATCTTCTGGAGGTATCTATTTAGGTGACTCCACAAACAATGTCGTCGAGTATAGAGTAGTAATAGAGTTTCTTTGTGACACTTTGTTGGATGGTATCTCTCATCTCTGAGTCTACTTAGATGCACAACTGGTTGTGTCCCAATTAAATGGCATTTACCATGTTTATTATCCTACTCTACACCAATGGTTCCTTAGGGTACATCTCTTAGAAAGTTGCTTTGATTACATTACATATATCCATGATCCTAGGAGATTGAATCAAATCACATATACCCTAGATAATCATGTATTAGATTGGCATATTTCACACACGTAAGAGAAATCACACACATACACATGTAAATACATTTGTAAATAAATGTAACCATAAGACACAAAATATGTAAATACGCATATATATATCAAACGTTTCAGAGTACATAGGTGGGTGAAAGCGCCTAAAAAATACAAATCCAGTACAAGTCATAGGGCTTATGCCGTAAAAAATATACAAAAATTCCCTCGACACATAAGTAGTCCATCCTAAGCTAAGGGTGGGGCGTGTTGGCCCTGCCATAGTGAACCACGACATTTTCCAAATGCTAGAATATTTGGACCTAGGTCTGTGGCACCCCAACTACGTGAGGTTGCATCGATGGTGGAATATACTTGATCTCTTCCATAGGGATTGCGCGAGTGAGTGCAGTGAGGTTCCGCTCCACTCGTCTCAATACTCTCTCAGCCTCTCCAGCTGGAGGTACCTCTGCTTCTATTGCTAATGATCGGGTGATTGTGGCTAGTGCTACCTTTGGTTGACGAAGCCTCCTGGTGCTTGTGAAGTCTGTTGGATGCACTGGTCCCACATCTATACATAATAGATACATGGTTTTCAGATACTCTGGTACACATAAAAATGATATATATAAAAAAGAAAATAAAAAAATAACTTTGAAAGTAAAAACTTAGCCATGTCTCATCACTCAACTCTGGAAGGTAAGGGCATATCGGGATCCCTGGAGAAGTTGATCCCGGTATAGGGGTAGTCCTCTATATCCAGAATCTTCTAAGACCACCAGTCAAAGAATCTGTTGTCAAATTACTCTATGGTCCTTCTGCCCCCCTGTCATGGCAACAATGTCTCCCATCTACACACATCTAGGGTGGAGGCCACATGCCCCCGCACTGTCTCTCGTGGACTAAGGCTGGGTACCCTCTCGAAAAAGAATGAGCATAAAATAGTCTTGAATCCAAATTTGTTGTTCTCCCGCTCACTACACTTGGTGAGATGTCTCTTCATGCAGTCTAGCATGGTTGTGCTCCAGTCAAATATTCGTGCATTCAAGAAATGCACTGCACAATTCATGTGCACCTAGGAGTCCTGATGTAAAGTCATGGATCTAGTGATCTGCCCAATGAGTAAAACTATCACTTTCAGTGATAGGTTGGAAATCTTGTGGATCAACACCTGAGAACCTACCTTCTCGGTTCCCATCTAGAAATGTAATCCAATCAACTCTGCAATGTTATGAGGCCCTGGAGAGAAGGCATGCGAGTTGACTGGCTCTCCTCTCCTCAAGAGGCTAGTTAGAAAGTAGATATCTTTAGTTGTTGGAGTCAATGAGTGAACCTCTAGTATAAAGGCCTCAACGTTAGGATGCCAGTAGTCTACCAAGGCATTCAATAGCCTGGGTTGTTCCCTCATGAATGGACACCAGAAGAAATTCCACAAACCTCATTGCCTCAATGCGGCCATAACTGCAGGGTCCTCATCAATCAATATATCAATTTCCTCATTCTCCCTCTCTCTACAATGGACATACATCCTACAAAATGACAAGTTCAAAGGAGAGTTAGACTCCTTGTGTTTTAGGGTGTACACAGGCTGTATTTAGAATAGTCATGTATACACGCAGGCAAATTGTTTTCTACCCACGGGAATACGCGTGTTGTCCTTGGACATCCTGCGTACATGCAGCGCTGCCCCTTTTTAAGAGTGTGCTCCCCTAAAAACTAAAATAAACAAAGAAGGGAAGTATTGAATTGCAAGAGGGGTTGATTTTTACTTACTTGGTATGAGAGAAAGTTCGTTTCGTCCACTAAAGCTCCTGGAATCAATTTTTTTAGAAAATGGGTGTTTTTGGATTTTTGGTCAATTCTCAAATTGCAATGGTTATAATGAGTTGCCAAGCTTCTATTTATAGACTTTTTGGCCCTTTTTGTCAGATTTTGAACCCTTTTGTCTTTTTTTCTGGCTTGAAAATTGTTTTGCATGGTTCTTGAGTTTCTTATTGCATGTTACGACATACTCCACTTTTGGTTCGGGAAAATTTTTGAGAGATGGGTCACTTTTGAAGGTCCTTTGGTAAAATTCGTTTTTCCAACTTTTTCATTTAAGTTAGGATTCCACCTCCATTTTGTGCATCTCGTTGTCTTTTCCTCTTTTCCATAGGATCGATCCCACTGAATTGTGACATGAAACCATCATTGTTTCTTAATAAGTGTCGTAATTTGGTGGTAGAGACTACCCCTTCATGGATGCCCTAGATAGATCCTGGTTGCATTTTGGTGTCCATATTGTCTTTAACGACTTCAAGCTCGGGAGTCATTCTTAGTCTTGTTCTGATTACTAGTTTGAGCCTCATTTGCATCATTCATCATCACTCTTGACCTCACCCTCAGGACTCCTGAACAAAAACGAGTCTTCTTTAAGCCCTTTTCAAACTCTATAAACATGAAAAGATTGTCGAACGATCTTGTTGTCCTTCACGCTCACTAAACTAAAACTTGAAGGAACATCTGTCCGGTGGTAGTTTACCCCTTTTTCGGTCTGGATGGTCAATTGTATGAACAAAGGTATACTCTAGGAACTTCGGTTTGCTAGAAGAGTTTTCTCAGGTATAAGTTTAACCCTTTTTTCAGGACCCTTTTTTCAGGCCCGAGGGACTAAATTTTCGAAAAAGGAACTCCCACGGAGTCCATAGTTAAGCTCTTTTCATACTCCCTAAAATTTAAAAGATTATCGAGTGACCTTGTTCCTTCACACTCATTAAACTGGTCTAGAATAACATTCCCTACAAATTCCATAGTTAAATCTCTTTTCAGACTCCTTAAAAGTGAAAAGATCGTCGATTCATCTTGTTCTTTCACACTCGCCATAGTTAAATCTCTTTTCAGACTCCTTAAAAGTGAAAATATTGTCGAGTCACCTTGTTCTTTCACACTCATTAATTGGTTTAGAAAAAACATTTATTGGCATGATCTTACGCCTTTTTTCGGCCTATAGATTAAGGAGGAAAAAGTTACACCTCGAGAGATTTGTCTCGTCGGGAGAGTTCTCTTTAGCAAATTTTACTTTTTTGGACTAAGGAGACTAAATCTAGAAAAAGGCAGAGAGTCCATAGTTAATCTCTTTTCAAACTCCTTAAAATTGAAAAGATTGACGAGTGATCTTATCTTTGTCACACTCGTTAAAATGGTTTTGAATAGATGTCTTTTCGGTGCTAGTTTACATCTTTTTTCGAACCGACTAGACTATCTTAGAAAAAGGTACCACGGTGGAATCTTCTTTTACGCTTTTGCAGACTCTCGAAAAATGAAAAACCTCTGATCTTACCTTCTCTAGGCTCGTTAAAATTACATTGAAGGGCATTATCATTGTGTCCTGATAACCGCATTTTCATTCCTATGTTTTGGCCTAATGTTGACTCCATGTTGCTATCAACTGAACCTTTGAAGCATGCCTTATATGCAAGCCTTGTATCACTTTGCATCTGCGTCTTGACACCTTGACCCATGGAGGAATTTTCCCGAGTGTCCTTTTCCTACACATGTCTCCTTGCTTTGAGCATCAGTGTGTTCCTTGCACTAGGAACTAGTATGTTTGTGACACTCGTTCCTCCTTTGTAACATATCATTCTTTTATTCTTTTTCAAGATTTCCAAAATTATTGAAAAAGACAAAAAAAATCAAATATACCCCAAAAATAGGATGGGAAAAGTATTTTCTTTTTATGGAAGCACAATGAGTCACCCTTGGACAAAGCACATCCTTCCATTTTTTCTTCAAGCTCTGGGATTTAATATGACCTTAGGAATTTTTTATTTCTACATAGAGCTGTGTCCTCCTCCATTTGGTTATTCTTCCAAACATATGGAGAGTTTGCATCATGTCCTGCATCGTGAACTTATGTCAATGTCATGTTGCCTGAGTCTGATCATCTGTCATGCTATTGTCCAGAGTAGGTTTTTACTAAGCCTGAGTCTGCCTTTCTGCAGTTTGTCTCTTTCCCTCATGCCTGACCATCCTGAAAGTCCGATCAAGTCCTTGTTCAAAATAACTGATGCCTGATCACCGAGATCCTTTTGTCTTTTCCCCGGCAAGCCATCGAATACCTCTGGGTAGTGAATTTGTACACTCACATTACACTCCTACCTGAGTTATGAAGATCTTGAAGTTGTTTCTCGAGCTCTAAAGGCCTCATCTCCAACCATTAGGCGTCATTGGATTCTTGAAGATGGATACTATATATGTATATATTTGATTTTGAGATGTAGATCCACTGTGTATTACTCACAGATACACTTTATATAGTTATATGACATGGATATGTAGTGTATCTGATTGGCATCCATGATTTATTTCATCCTGAGCATGGGTATGCCTGCCTCGATGAGACAATTGTTATTTTTCAGATGGCACCTCCCGAACTCTGGTCCCGAGCTCACTCGCTTCGTACGTTGGTGAATATTTGTAATGTATT
Source organism: Picea engelmannii (assembly GCA_009831015.1). Lineage (NCBI taxonomy): Eukaryota > Viridiplantae > Streptophyta > Pinopsida > Pinales > Pinaceae > Picea > Picea engelmannii. The sequence continues at coordinate 506,964 of ML777431.1, read as the reverse complement.
TTGGCCATCAGATGCTCTTTTCATCTCACACATTATAGAGCATATGTTATGACCCTAAATTGCACCACATATGCATACCTGACATCAAGCTATCTTACTTACTACTTTTGGCAAGCCATCATTGGAAGATCTTCTTAAAAAACATTATTTTTAAAGATGTACGTGCCCTGCACCACTACTGCCCACATACACATGCTTCCTGCAAAACTACAACTTGCGTAAGTATGCTAGCTGCACCAATATATCTCACGTATACCCACAAAAGTTGAAAAAAGTAAAAAGTTGCAAGGGGATACGGGCTTTTGGGTAGTTTCTTAACCAATTGACCGCCCATAGCCCATCACCCAACCGAATAAATATCTTTTTGGTATATAAAATAAGGTGTTGGGGTCCCATTTCTAGAATAAGAATGAAAGAAGTGGAACTCTGCCCATTTCATAATCCCCCCTTGCCCTAAGAATTTGCAGCCACATTGTGAGTTTTCAGCCAAAATTCCCTATTCTAGCCTTTTTTCTCCATTACTATCCTAATCCATTTCCTAGAGAGAGGTGAAGAGGAGAAATATACGTGGAAGCAGTTGGATCTTGGTGAACAGGAGCCCAAGACCGAGTTTGAGGAGCAGTTATTGATCTCATTTTGTAAGTGAATTTGTGAGATTAATATAAAGAAGTACCTTTTCCGTCCCTCCATAAGATGTGTTCAATATTTATGTTTGATTTACATTTAGTTATGACGTCTAACCCACTAATTCATATACAGAATGCATGTTCATAGTTTCTTTTTTGTCTTTTGATGAATGCAGGTTAGCCTTGGGAAGATATTTGCAGTCGAGGAACAACCGAATGCAAAGGGATCGACACTGGACGTGGAGTTTAAGGTAAGACTACCGGATCCCTATACTTTGTACTTTATGCATGAATGTGGGGTACTGTCGAGATAATTGTTAAAAGTAGGATACTTTAGATGGCTATCTCCTCTTGCACTTTATAACCCTAGTGTAGTCCGTAGGGGGGTTTTTCCACTATATTAGCCGCAAGAAATACAAAATAGATATACATCTCAAAATCATTTGAAGATATATAAGTACAATATGCATATTCAAGAAGGTAGTGATTCGTGCAGCTCGAGATGAGGACTTCATAGCTCAAGCAACAACTTCAAGATATTCAAAACTTAGGTACGAGTACAATGGGAGTGTAAGAATCACTACCCTCAGGTCTTAGACAAGCCGTCGGGAAAAGACTGGAGGATCTCGATGAGTAGGCAGAGAACTTTGTTTATTTTGAATATAGAATTGAATGGACTCATGGGATGGATGACTCATGGAATTCAAGAGATAAACTACAAAAAGGCTAACTCAGGTTGGATAAAACTTCCCTTGGAAAAAGGAATGAAATATGATCAGACTCAAACAACGTAATATTGACATAATTTTGTGATGTAGGAGTCACCACAAACCCTCCATATGTTTGGAAGTGTAACCAAATGGAGGAGGACACAACTGTATGTAGCGAGAATGACTTGCTAAGGTCATACTAGATCCCAATGATTGACGAACAAACAAAAGGATGTGCTTTGTCCAAGGGAAACTATCTTGCTTCTGAAAAAATAATGTATATTTTTCGTCCCCTCTTTTTGGAATATTTGATTTTTTTGTCTTTTTCAATTTTTTAAACGAGCTTGAAAAAGAATAAAAGAATGCTACGTCACAAAGGAGGAACGAGTGTCACAAGAAAGAAAACTAGTTCCAAGCACATAGAACATATTGATGTTTAGAGAAAGGAGACATGTGTAGGAAAAGGACACTTGAGGAAAATTCCTCCATGGGTCAAGGTGTCAAATCGCAAAGGGAAAAAATTGTTGCAAGGCTTGCATATGAGGAATTCTTTAAAGGTTTAGTTGAGAGCAACATGTAGCTGGCATTAGGAAAAATATGCAAAGATAAGACCCACAATGCAATGAAACATGACACAACAAGACTCCTTCCATGTAAATTTTATGATCCCAAAGAAGGTAAGCTCGATAGTATTTCACATTTAGAGAGTCTAAAAAACATCAAAAGAAGACTCCAAGGAGTACCTTTTTTTGCAATTAGTCCAATCGTCTCAAAAAAGGGTTAAATTTGCACTGAAAGGACATCTCTTCAAAACCATTTTAATGAGTGTGATTGAGACAAGATCACTCGGTGATCTTTTCAATTTTAAGGAGTTTGAAAAGAGCTTAACTATGGACTCACAAAAAATTCCTAGGTTTAGTCTCCTTAGCCCGAAAAGTATAAAATATAACTAAGGACAACTCTCATGGTGAGATGAATCTCCTGAGGCGTACCTTTTTCCTGAATAATCTACTCACTGGAAAAAGGGTTAAACTCATGCCAAGTAGATGTTTTTCTGGACCAATTTAACGAGTGTGAAGGAAAAAGGTCACTCGACTATCTTTTCATATTTAGGGATTCTGAAAAAGGATTAGTTATGGACTCCGAGGGGCATTCCTTTTTCATAAATAATCTCCAAGGCTTGAAAAAGAGATAAACCAAAACCAAGGAGAGTTCCTTTTTCGAAAATTTACTCCCTTAAGCCCGAAAAAGGGTTAAAATTACGTCTGAGAATACTCTTCTAGCCAACCAAAGTTCATAGAGAATACCTTTATTCGTAAAATTATCCATCTTGACCGAAAAAGGGGTAAACTACCACTGGACAGATGTGCCTTGAAATTTGAGTTTGGCGACCATGAAGGGAAACAAGATCACTCGACAATATTTTCAATTTTAGAGAGTTTAAAAGGGCTTAAAGAAGACTTTAGGCGGGCTACTTTTCTCAAGTAATCTAGATGAGATTGAAAAGAAACAGTCTCATTGGATGTTTCTTTCAAAATTTAAAGCGAGCTTGAAATACAACAAATTGTGCTCATTAGGGAGTCCCATGGGTAAGGGAAAGAATTATGATTAACAAGAAGAATGAGGCTTCAATATGTAATCATGGCGAGACTAACAAGGACTCCCAAGCCTAAAGTCAAAAATCAAAATATGTACACCAAAATGCAGCAAAGGATCTACTTAGGGAATCCATGTAGAGGTAGGCTCTACCACCTAATTATGACACTTATAAAGCAGTAAAGAAGGTTTTGTGTCACACTTTGGTGGGATCGATCCTATGTAAAAGAGGAAAAGACAACGATATGTAGAAAGCTGGGAGTGAAAATCTAACTTAGATGCCAAAGTTGGAAAAAATGACTTTAACATGGGATAATGTAAATGTAACCCATCTCAAAAGATCACCAAACTGTAAGGACGATTCCATCAATATGGTTGAAAGAGAACTCAAAAGAGAACTCAAGTAGCCACAAAGCCAAGAAAAGTGAAAAGGGAACCAAATTAGGGAAAAAAGGGCCAAAAATGTCTATAAATAGAGGTGGACAACTCATTTTTACCATTGCAAATTGGAAATTAGCAAAAATTCAAAAAACCCTTTGATCAAAAATATGAATTCCGGGAGCTACGGTGGATGAAAAACCCTCCTACTTTGACCAAGTAAGTATAAATCCCCCCCTCTAAATTTTTAATTCCATTATTTTCTCTCAATTTTTAGTTTGGGAAGCGTGCACCCTTGAAAAGGGGTCATGTATGCATGTACACGGGTTTTCCAAGGGCAACCCACGTATGTACTTGAGAAGAGTAATAAACAACCCGCGTACATACATGACTATATAAAATATAGCCTGTGTACACCTCCTTTTGAATTGAAAAAATAAAATAGAAGAAACTAAAACCTCTCCAACTTTGTGTGTGACAGGATGTATGTGCACTGGAGAGAGAGGGAACATGAGGAGCTAGATGTCTTGGTTGAGGAGGACCTTGTGGTGGTTGCTATGCTAAAACAATGTGGCCTATGAAAATTCTTTCAATGTCTATTCATGAGGGAAAAACTGAGGTTACTTAATGAATTGGTAGAGTACTAGCATCCCAACACAGAGGCATTCATGTTAGAGGGTCAATCATTGACCCCAATAATGGAGGACATTTACTTCTTGACCAACATCTCTAGGAGAGGGGAACCGTTTAACTTCAGGAATTTTCCTCTAGGTCCATACAACATAGAAGATTACATCGCGATGCATTGTGAGGTTGGTGTCGAGAAAGTAGGTTCTTAGGTGCCAATTCACAAGATTACTAGCCTCTCCCTGCGAGTTATTATACTCATAATCGGGTGGATTATTGGATCCATAGCACTCCATCAGGCCTCCCATGCACAGATGCACTGTGCAATTCAATGTTTGGAGGAGAAAATATTTGACTTGAGTACTACCATGCTCATGTGCATGAAGAGACAACTCATAGAGTGTCGTAGGTGTACCAAAAAAAAATTTGGGTTTGGTACCATTTTATGCTCCTTCTTTGAGAGGATGCCCAATCTTAGTCCAAGAGAGATAGTACAGGGGCATATTGCCTCCTTCCCAACAGTGTGCAGGTGGGTGATTTTACTGCCTAGACAAGGTGGAGGAAGGACCCAAGAGGCCTTCGACGATAAATTCTTTGACTGGTGGGCATGTCAGATCCCAATCATAGAGGACTATACCTACATAGGGATTATCTTCCTTAGAGATCCCGACATGCCCATGCCCCCTAGTGAGGAGAGCGACGAGATAGGTAACATATATTTTTTGAAGTTATTAAATTTTTAATTTTTATACATATCCTTTTTATGTATGTGTCTGAGTACTAACTTATGAATCTGTTATGTACAAATGTGGGACCTATTTGACCAACATACTTCTCTAGGACTAGGCGTCGTCCTCGACCAGAGGCAGGACCAACAATAAGAGGAGGACCGATAGCTTCGGGATACCCCCAGTTAGAGAGGCTAATAGATTCTTATGACGAGTGGAGAGGAACCTCAATGCCCTCGCTCGTGTAGTTCCTATGGCTAAGATCGAGGATCTCCCCCTGATGATGCAACCACATGTAGTAGGGGTGCCTCATACTTGGGTCCAGTTATTCTGGTGTCTTGCGAACGTCGTTTTCTACTATAGCAGGGCCAATAGGACTAGACCATATATAGAGTCGAACTATTTATATGCCGAGGAAAATTGTTGTACTATGTATTTGTGACATCTCCCCCCCCCCAAAAAAAAAAAATTGAATTGGAAAATTGTCAGGAAAATTGTTACGTTTTTGGTAAATTCAAATTTGGAATTTTTTTTCCATTTATGGAAATTTCAAATTTTGAATTTGGTAAATTGTAATTAATTATTATGATTGTTTTGCAACGATCTGATTTGACCCAACTAACTATTTGACTATGACACTTGTATGAAAGCATAATATTTTATAATTTTTGTTGGAGGACAAATGGAACAACCATGTTGAAATCAGCTAACCATGACTCCATGAGTGGGGAACATGTTGGAACTACCTTAGGGGTGATTGTTACAAGTGGCAAATTAGGGTTTTGGCCATTGGAAGCCCCTAAAAATCAGGGATTTAGAAAGCTGCGAAAATTCCCAAGGGAGAGAAAAAGACCTTAGCAAAAAGATTGTTTTGATAAATAGCATATGTGAGGAGGAAGGACGTACCCTAGTATGATGGAAAAATAACTACGGGGATACTTGCTATTATGAACACTGATTGTTGAGTGTGAGGCAAGGGAGAAGACTACTGATAGAGGAAGACATTGTTGAAGAGGAGATTCCAAGTTTTCCCTCATGGATTCATGGTCAGGCTAGGGGGTGAATCAGGCAAGTGATTTGGCTGCCCTATTCTATGTTTGGGAGGAACATTGTTGTTCCCTTTGTCTTCCCACGTACTAGTTCATATATGTTAATCTTCTCCTTCTCTGTTAGAATGATTATGTATATATGATATATGCATCTGTTTGTGTTGAAGTGAAATATTTTCGTGAATGAAATATGTTCGTATGTGGAGTTTATAACAAATAACCTAGTTCTGGAATTGTCCCTTCTGTAATTGGGATTTCTAGGAGGTATTATCTATGTATCATTGTATTTTAACAAGTCTGAATATACAATAAATTTATGTGTATCTCTATAAATAATTTTTCAAAGAGTTCTTATTTAACAGTTGAGTTTTCCTTTCTCATATAAAGGGAAAGGTACGAGAATGTATGGAATATACATACATACATACGTACATACATACATACATACATACACACACACACACACACACACACACACACACACCAACACACACACACGCACACACGCACACACACACACACACATATATATATATATACTTATATATTTCATACACACTATTATATAAATATATATTTATTTGCAGTTGGTACCTTGCATAGATATATTTTCTTAGATGAAAATGGTGTAACTGTAACAGAACCGCACTTACATAAAGACCTGATGTCATAGTATATATAAGAAACAAATTATACCAACTGGAAAAAAACTACCTTTTGTACAGAGAAATATTGAATCAGAGAGTCTACTTTTCCTTTGTACAAAGTCCGAGAGTGTGCTTTTCCTTTGTAAAAAGTGAAAGAACCAAATGAAAGAATAACCACTGCATTAAACGCTAGAAAATTTTGAGGATGAATATACATATAACTCAAAATTTCAAGTCCTACCAGTCTTTTAGAAAAGAACCTTCTTACACAGTCTGAACAACGATAGATTCACAGGTATGGAT